>CM066038.1:489090367-489476702 GCA_033557465.1 Ichthyophis bannanicus | reverse complement strand
ATGGGTATATGGTACACATGCACTAAAAGTTGCCAATGATAAAATGTAGAACTCATGTCCTATGTAAAGCACATGGTGCACATTGAGCTGCGCCACAACAAGCAGTCAGATGTCTGTGGTGTGTGCCGCAGGTCTGGCCCCTGACAGTGTCCAACACCCTTGGGAGTGATCCACCAGAGTATGTCGTACACATCCATGCATGTACTGTGCCCATTACAGGTGTTGTGTGTATGGCTGCAGAACCCCCCTACAGTAGCACCCTGCTGGCATAGGTGTGGGGGTGGCTGTCTGTCCAGCCAGTGTGTGGTGGCTGCAAACACTGTCGACAGGCCACACTGCCAGCAATGTTGCCAGTAGTGGGCTGCCAATGTGCATAATGAGTCGCAAAGTACCATGGGTAGAGGTCGGATAAGGCGGCCTGGCCAGGGTGTATATGCACAGGGCAAAGGGCAGTGACAGGTACATTGTAGTGCCAGGCAACCACCTGCCCAGACAGGGGACCACGGTAGATGCCGCTGCAAGCTCAGTGTCACCCTGAATGTGCAGTGACCACAGCATGTCTAGGCTCCACCGTGGTGCTACATAGTAGTTCACTCATGTGATAAATATGGGTGTTCCCCTGGGGCCCAGTCACAGATGTATCTGCTGGCTGTGTATGCTGGCACCCCAGGTCTGGGTGCAGGCATCTCTGTGCTGGTCACTAGCAGCCTGTTTGCAGCTGGTAGGTGATATGATGGAGTGGCCTGCAGGGTGTGTTGGCCTGCACCAGGGGAATCACAGATAGTAGTTGGGATTGTCATTTTCTACCAAGTCCCAATGTCAGATTGCTCCTGTGGCATGCATGTGTCTGGATCTGCAGTGACTGACCTGTGGGGTGTCTGCACCTCAGTAGGACTAGGGTTAATGTCCCCCCTCCACTGGCACCTTCCAAGGGAGGTAGAATGTGCAGATTATGATGGGTGACCCTGTTTGCCACCGAGGGGGGGGGGCAGTGGGGCATGGGTCTACACCTGCCCCAAACAGACAGAGATGTCCAAGGTGGTCATGCAGAAAATATCTATCTCACACAGTAACACTGCTGTGGACTTACGCCATGGACGGTGCTGAGGACCTAGGGCTGGCTGCCCCACTGCACACTCAGGGTGAGCAGAGCACCCACACAATGTGGTGTTGGGCAGGTCCTCAATGCCAGTACAACAAATGGTCAGTACCCCCTATAAGGGCAAGGGGCTGTGGGGGGTGCACATGACAATTTACCCCTACCATGTCCAGAGTCTGTGGGGATGCATTCCATATGGTGTGCCTGTGTGGAGAGCTGATTAGCATGTGCAGTGCATCATGGGGGTGACTTGTATTATTCAATCCCTCTGAAACCGCAGCACGAGCTCGCTAGCCATTGATAAACCATGGGACAGCACACGTACATCTGGTAGCAGAAAGCATAGGTGCACGACACCCTACAGAGTCTGTAATATATGAGATGCCCACACTGCTGAAACCCCTACGTACCCACACACATAAAAGAAAAGATCCCGGGCTCAATGGTACGCGCGGCGCTGCACACGCAACAACGCATGTAGCTCGGCTCGCATACGCAATGTCTCGTCCAAAGCCTCAGCAATCCCTCTCCAATATACAGGCCAATACCCTTCCAATATACAGGCCAGTGCCCGGGACTCGAACCCATGCTGGCCTGTAACAGCGGTCATTACCGTGACCATTGTGCCACAGCTCTCTGTTAGTGCTCTGTATCGCCACATCTCCCTACTACCCTAGCAACGCACGTTGGCTACGCCCCCCGGCACCGCACGTGGCTACGCCCCGGCACCGCACGTGGCTACGCCCCCGGACAACGCACGTTGGCTATGCCCCCGGCAACGCACGTGGCTAGGCAGTAAAGGCACTTATAAGACATGGCAACCATGTCGAGGAAGCCTCCCTTCAGCCAAAGGGACATCTACCTGCTGGACAGAGCTTTTTCTGCCTACGCCAGCAGAGGACTCTTACCTGGCTCGTCCAAGAGGCAGGACCTAGCCAAAGTCAGGAGGGCCTGGGAGCGGCTGGCCCACCGTTTTAACAGGAGCGCAGACTACCCACGTGAGGTAAGTGCATGGGGACAATTCAACCAAATGATGAGACAAAAGAAAAAACACCCAGCAAACCCTAGCAAAAAATACACAATGCACTGACAGGGTATAGCAGGTGCTTGACATATCCTGCGTCCAGCAAAGCCCTCCACACACCCCTGAAAAAGACACCCCTGCCCCAAGGGGTTAGCTGCACCCATGGCAGAGGTGCACCAAAGGTCACAGAGGTATGGTACAGGGTGCCCCTGCAGGCTAAGGATGTCCCCCAACCACAAGACACCCTAGTCCCACCTCCATGGCCAATAGGGAAGGAAGGGGTTCTGGACCATGTCCCTCTTAACTAACAGATTCGCCAAATGAATACATCGATTGCTGCAAGTACAAATGGCGGGCCCCCCCCCCTGCACACTGACTGCTGGTGCCCTGTGTGAATAGAAAGGCCAAACCCCTGCCCCTGAGTGATCCAGCCCCAAATGAGGGCATCCCTCCCCCCCACCCTGCACACTGTCTGCTGGTGCCCTGTGTGAATATGAAGGTCAAAACCCTGCTTAACACACATGTAGGCCCAAATGAGGGCATCCCTGCCCCCTACCCTGCACACTGTCTGCTGGTGCCCTGTGTGAATATGAAGGTCAAAACCCTGCTTTAACACACATGTAGGCCCAAATGAGGGCATCCCTCCCCCCCACCCTGCACACTGTCTGCTGGTGCCCTGTGCGAATAGAAAGGCCAAACCCCTGCCCCTGAGTGATCCAGCCCCAAATGATGGAACCCTCCCCCCCACCCTGCACACTGTCTGCTGGTGCCCTGTGCGAATAGAAAGGCCAAACCCCTGCCCCTG
Organism: Ichthyophis bannanicus; assembly: GCA_033557465.1. Lineage (NCBI taxonomy): Eukaryota > Metazoa > Chordata > Amphibia > Gymnophiona > Ichthyophiidae > Ichthyophis > Ichthyophis bannanicus. The sequence continues at coordinate 489,473,774 of CM066038.1, read as the reverse complement.
AGTGATCCAGCCCCAAATGAGGGCATCCCTCCCCCCCACCCTGCACACTGTCTGCTGGTGCCCTGTGTGAATAGAAAGGCCAAACCCCTGCCCCTGAGTGATCCAGCCCCAAATGAGGGCATCCCTCCCCCCCCACCCTGCACACTGTCTGCTGGTGCCCTGTGCGAATAGAAAGGCCAAACCCCTGCCCCTGAGTGATCCAGCCCCAAATGAGGGCATCCCTCCCCCCCACCCTGCACACTGTCTGCTGGTGCCCTGTGTGAATAGAAAGGCCAAACCCCTGCCCTGAGTGATCCAGCCCCAAATGAGGGATCCCTCCCCCCCACCCTGCACACTGTCTGCTGGTGCCCTGTGTGAATATGAAGGTCAAAACCCTGCTTAACACACATGTATGCCCAAATGAGGGCAACCCTGCCCCCCACCCTGCACACTGTCTGCTGGTGCCCTGTGTGAATATGAAGGTCAAAACCCTGCTTAACACACATGTAGGCCCAAATGAGGGCATCCCTCCCCCACCCCCTGCACACAGTGTGCTGGTGGCCGGTGCGAATAGAGAGGCCAAACCCCTGCCCCTGAGTGCTCCAGCCACAAATGAGGGCATCCCTCCCCCCACCCTGCACACTGTCTGCTGGTGCCCTGTGTGAATATGAAGGTCAAAACCCTGCTTAACACACATGTAGGCCTAAATGAGGGCATCCCTGCCCCCCACCCAGCACACTGTCTGCTGGTGCCCTGTGTGAATATGAAGGTCAAAACCCTGCTTAACACACATGTTGGCCCAAATGAGGGCATCCGTCCCCCCGCCCTGCACACTGTCTGCTGGTGCCCTGTGCGAATAGAAAGGCCAAACCCCTGCCCCTGAGTGATCCAGCCCCAAATGAGGGCATCCCTCCCCCACACCCTGCACACTGTCTGCTGGTGCCCTGTGCGAATAGAAAGGCCAAACCCCTGCCCCTGAGTGATCCAGCCCCAAATGATGGCATCCCTCCCCCCACCCTGCACACTGTCTGCTGGTGCCCTGTGCGAATAGAAAGGCCAAACCCCTGCCCCTGAGTGATCCAGCCCCAAATGAGGGCATCCCTGCCCCCTACCCTGCACACTGTCTGCTGGTGCCCTGTGTGAATAGAAAGGACAAAACCCCTGCCCCTGAGTGATTCCAGCCCCAAATGAGGGCATCCCTCCCCCCCACCCTGCACACTGTCTGCTGGTACCCTGTGCGAATAGAAAGGCCAAACCCCTGCCCCTGAGTGATCCAGCCCCAAATGAGGGCATCCCTCCCCCCCACCCTGCACACTGTCTGCTGGTGCCCTGTGCGAATAGAAAGGCCAAACCCCTGCCCCTGAGTGATCCAGCCCCAAATGAGGGCATCCCTCCCCCCCACCCTGCACACTGTCTGCTGGTGCCCTGTGTGAATAGAAAGGCCAAACCCCTGCCCCTGAGTGATCCAGCCCCAAATGAGGGCATCCCTCCCCCCCACCCTGCACACTGTCTGCTGGTGCCCTGTGCGAATATGAAGGTCAAAACCCTGCTTAACACACATGTAGGCCCAAATGAGGGCATCCCTGCCCCCCACCCTGCACACTGTCTGCTGGTGCCCTGTGCGAATATGAAGGTCAAAACCCTGCTTAACACACATGTAGGCCCAAATGAGGGCATCCCTCCCCCCCACCCTGCACACTGTCTGCTGGTGCCCTGTGTGAATATGAAGGTCAAAACCCTGCTTAACACACATGTAGGCCCAAATGAGGGCATCCCTCCCCCCCACCCTGCACACTGTCTGCTGGTGCCCTGTGCGAATAGAAAGGCCAAACCCCTGCCCCTGAGTGATCCAGCCCCAAATGAGGGCATCCCTCCCCCCCACCCTGCACACTGTCTGCTGGTGCCCTGTGTGAATAGAAAGGCCAAACCCCTGCCCCTGAGTGATCCAGCCCCAAATGAGGGCATCCCTCCCCCCCACCCTGCACACTGTCTGCTGGTGCCCTGTGTGAATAGAAAGGCCAAACCCCTGCCCCTGAGTGATCCAGCCCCAAATGAGGGCATCCCTCCCCCCCACCCTGCACACTGTCTGCTGGTGCCCTGTGCGAATATGAAGGTCAAAACCCTGCTTAACACACATGTAGGCCCAAATGAGGGCATCCCTGCCCCCCACCCTGCACACTGTCTGCTGGTGCCCTGTGCGAATATGAAGGTCAAAACCCTGCTTAACACACATGTAGGCCCAAATGAGGGCATCCCTCCCCCCCACCCTGCACACTGTCTGCTGGTGCCCGGTGTGAATATGATGGTCAAACCACAGCTAAACACAGATTTAGCCACAATTGAGGGCAGCACACCCCCCCACCCTGCACACTGTCTGCTGGTGCCCTGTGAGAATAGAAAGGACAAAACCCTGCCCCTGAGTGATCCAGCCCATAATGAGGCCATCCCTCCCCCCAACCCTTCACACTGTCTGCTGGTGCCCTGTGTGAATAGAAAGGCCAAACCCCTGCCCCTGAGTGATCCAGCCCCAAATGAGGGCAGCCAGTCCCCCCCCCCTGCACACTGTCGGCGGGAGCCCAGTGCGAAAAAGAAGGGCAAAAACCCTGCTTAACACACATGTAGGCCCAAAATGAGGGCATCCCCTCCCCCCACCCTGCACACTGTCTGCTGGTGCCCTGTGCGAATATGAAGGTCAAAACCCTGCTTAACACACATGTAGGCCCAAATGAGGGCATCCCGTACCCCCACCCCTGCACACTGTCTGCTGGTGCCATGTGAGAATATGCAGGTCAAAACCATGCTTAACACACATGTAGGCCCAAATGAGGGCATCCCTCCCACCCACCCTGCACACTGTCTGCTGGTGCCCTGTGTGAATATGAAGGTCAAAACACTGCCCCTGCCGATGGAGGCCCCGCAAGGGGTCCCCTGTACCGACCCTGTACCCCGTGAAACAGGCCCTGTATGGGATCACAAGGGGCAAACCACAGGCAAAGAGCAGCCCAGCGACCACTGTAGGTGATAACTGCACACCCCAACTAGTGGATGACATGCACATGCAGATGTGTGTAGGTGGCACACACAGTTGGGATGGTACATGTATGTGGTGCTCACATATAGGGCACATGGTGCACACATCAGGGTGGCGTGTTTGTCACACACACATGTGTCTGTTACACGCCACTGCATGGGGGGATGTGTGCCAAAGGAATAGGGGCATGCGCAGGTAGTATGACGTGGGAGTGTCAGTTGCAGGGGCAGGGGCCACCACGTGTTCCCCCCGCTAGCTAAGGGCAATGTTCTCTGTAACACCTACAGGTGGAGGACCTTCGAAAGAAGGCAAGGGAGCTGAGGGCCCGGTTCCCCGATTTGTTGCCAGGGTGCAGCGTGACAGAATGGCACAGCTGAATGGTGAGTATCTGGACACGGCCATGTAGGGGGATGTGTTGTGGAAACACAGGTCCACAGTGACATGGTATGTGGATCATCCACCAGGGGATGACATGTTCTATCTCTCCCACAGCTGATGCACGTGCAGCCAATCAGGCCGAGGTTCCGGAGAGCCCCCAGACGTAGAGGGCCAGGAGGGGGATCAGGTGCAGCGTGACCAGCAGGACGGCGGACAACAGCAGGATGAGGAGGATGGGGGGGATGGGCACGAGGATGGACCTGCGCCTGCACCCCCACCCCCGGCCGAGGGGGCTGCGGGGGTGGCGCATGCGGCCCACATGCGAGGGGATGAGGGGGAACCCACAGAAAGGGGGACAGAGGTCGGGGAGCCAGGTGAGCAGGATGTGGTGGGGGGGTATGTCGGTGGAAGGGTAGAGGAACGTGAGTGGCTGGGTGGCAGGGACAGCGACATGGAGATGGGGGTGGAGGGGGATGGGGATGTGGGCGGGATGCTGGGGGCAGGGGGGAGGGAGGATATGCCCACTGGAGGGGGTGGGGTTGTGGCAGGGTCACAATGGCACGCTCCGCCACAGGGCACTGGGGGCACCAGCCACCTGCCCCTTGATGAGGGCACGGAGGGCCAGCTGGACGTGTGCATGCCACACATGGCTGCAAGCAGGACCGCTGTCCATGCAGCCACACAGACACGTGGAGCAGTGTGTCTGTGTGGCTGCATGTGCGGCCAGCGCCTGGCTGCAGCTGTGCGTGCACAGGCACAGGCCCAGAGGCAGTTTGGCCTAATCCAGGGGCAGGTGCTTGCGACCCTGTCGATGGTGGCTAACCGTCTGCGGGAGCGGGATGAGCGCCGTGACTGATCCACACACAGTCAGCCACCATCCGACAGGGGCAGAGCTGGTGCGAGAGCGACGTGCGGCACAAGGCACAGGAGGGGGCCCAGCGACCGTGGCCCAATTAACAGACCTTGAGAGGCGCCTGGCGGATCGACTGGGGCCCATGTATGTCCACGGTTTGCCTGCTGCGCTGGACACAGCCCACCCACAGGCCGGTAGGTTATAGTACAAGCACATGGTGTGTGAAGGGGCAGGGGGGTGGGACAGAAACTGTCTCTGCTGGACGCGGGGGATCAGACGGGCACAGAGGGACCACACACTCAGGAGCAAGGATGAGAGGTGGCCACCATTGGGTGGTGGTGTGTGGCATTAGGCAGTGCATGCAGGGCTGGGAATGGGTGCCTGAACCCCCCTGACAGAGGATGGTGTACACAGGCAGGGCCAGACCGTCCATTGAGCAGGAACGTGCTTTGCACAGGGTACCACGTTTCAGGGGTTCCTGCGCAAATAACAGTCCACTCAGGGCCGGCCCGTCCATTGAGCAAGAATGTGTATTGCACAGGGCCCCGCGTTTCAGGGGGCCCCTCGCAAAAAACATTCTCCAACCCATATTTTAAACACATAAAACACCAAAAAACCAGCTGCTTCTGCCGCGGCAGCATCAGGAGTGCTGCCGCGGGGCCCCCCTCCTGGCCGGCAGAGCCTCCTCCCCTGCCCGGCAGAGTTGCTCAGTCCCTCTGAAAATAAGCCCGCGTTCGGGGATGACGTCAGCGATGCAGGGACTGAGCGGCTCTGCCGGGCAGGGGAGGGGGCTCTGCTGGCCAGGAGGGGGGCCCCGCGGCCGCACAACTGATGCGGCCGCGGCCGAAGCAGCTGGTGTTATGGAACCTGGAAAGATAGGGGGGAAGGGGGATTAGGACTGGTACCAGTGGGGGGGGGCCTAAGACTGCACGTGGGCTGATGGGGGGGCCTAAGACTGGACGTGGGCCGATAGGGGAGGGTTAGGACTAGTAATGGGCCAGGGGGGGGGTGCTAGGACTGGAAGATGGCTGATGGGGGGGGGTTGTACGGGTACTGGGCTATTGGGGGGGGCTGACTGGAAATGGGCTGCTGGGAGTTAGGACTGTTAATGGGCTATGGGGGGCTAGGACCGGTAATGTGCTGGGGGGGCTAAGACTGTTAATGGGCTGGTGGGGTTGCTAGGACTGGAAACGGGTGAATTGGCGGGGGGCTAGGACTTGAAATAGGCTGATGGAGGGGCTAGAATAGGACTGGAAATTGGCTGTTGGGGGGGGGCTAAGATTGGAAATGGGCTGTGGTGGGGGTTTGGATTGCAATGGACTCATGAAGGGGCTAGAACTGGACGTAGTCTCACGGGGGGCTTGGTTTGGAAATGGGCTGAGTGGAGGGGAGCTAGGATTTGACATGGGCTGATGGGCGCATGGGGGGCTGGAAATGGAAATGAGCTGATGGCGGGACACACACTGACAATGGCTGTGGGTGCTCGGACTGGATATGGGTTGTTGGGTGCCTAGGACTGGACATGGTTTACTGTGCGGCTAATACTGGGGATGGGCTGCTGCAGGGACCTGTCGGGGGTGGGCGCTGGGAGAGACAGGGAGCGGGCGAGCGCTGATGTTGGTGGCGGGCCAGACTGGGACGGGGCTGTGGGAGGGAAGGGGGGCGGGGACAGAAGCACCCGGGGTGAGCGGCAGGTATGGCCACGCGGTGGCCGGGTCGTGGGGGGGGGGCCGTCGTGGCTGAGGACGGAGAGGTGACATATATGTGGTTACAATTGGACTGACGGGAGGGAAACAGGAGGCAGATTAGTCTGTCTGAGCAGATGTGGAGAGTGGGAGAGTGGACTACAGAACCAGGGGTGGCAGGAGGGGGGAAAAGGCCAGCAGGCGGTGGACAGTGGGAAACATGGCTGGACCAGGGGGAGGTTGCTGGGGAAAATGTAAATGGAACGAAGACACAATATGTACGGAGATATCTATTGCCTTTGGATGTATTACATGGACCATGACAGCTCTGGTAAATGTGCATCAGTGATGTCTGCGCAGTGTCTGGTACGGGAGGGAGGTACACAATAGTTGTATCCCCACAGTGGCATGGTACATACCGTGTCTGGCTCCCGGGGTCCCCAGGTTGATTGGTGCAATCCTGTCACCAGGATGTGTTTGCCTGTTCGGTGATGCTCCATGTTCTGCATGTCTGACTGCGGTGCGGGTTTCGCTTCCTGCCACCCCTATATGACATTGCCACCTGTCCCCATTCCCCGGTCTATTCTGTGAGTCAGAGGCCTCATATTGGCAGTGCTCCCATGTAATAGGTAGGTTATGGTGCTTCGTAGGACCTGGTGATGCTGACAGGGCACGGCGGGTGTGCCATGGCATCTGAGTGGGCAGCGTCTGTATTGGTACCCGCTGTGCCTGGCGTGGTGCACTGGAATATAGCTATGTGGGGGTCCATCTGTCCCGCACCATCCATACACTCATCAGGTGACATGTCTACAGATAGCCAGTGTATAGTAACACCATGCAGTTCTCCCTGCACCGGTGGCCACATATGCAACTGTGTCCCCGCACCGAGTCCCCGGACATTGCCCCGCACCCCCCTTGGGCCGCCCCTGTGTACCTGTTGCATCCCGCACGTGGCAGGGCTGGCAGGAGCGGTGGGCCGCACGGGGGAGGGGGGGGGGCTTACTGGAGATCCGATGCACCTGCTATGGGAACGCGGTGTAGGGTCACGATGAGGCCGCTGTCAGCCCTGGCAGGGGTGTTCAATGGCACCCAGAGGTGGTGGGGGAATGCACTGGGGGGCGGATCACATGGGGCATCTGCATGGGGTGTCCCCAGGTGTAGCGGCCTCCCACAACCCCCATGCCACAGACACCCGTGGAACATGGGCGCCCAGATGCCTGCGGGGGGGATGTTGTGGGGTGGGCAGGCAGCGGGACAAACCCTCAGACAGCTGTTGCCGTGTGTCACACAGGTGATGTCTGCGCCATCGTGCAGGGCACGGAGCCGGATGCAGAGTCACAGATGGGTACAGTGGGCTCTGTGGACACAGGGGCCCAGGCCGTTGCTTTGGAGGGGGAGGAGCATGCCGCACCACTGCCAGATGTGGACATGGACATCCCCAACATACCCGATTGGGACACATCTGAGACACCTGCAGGGACAGAGGACGTGTCTGCAGAGGGGCAACGGCAACACCACAACGAGGCACTGGCTGCGGTCGCAACCATCGTTCATGAGATGCAGGCCAGCTCATCTGCGGCGCGAGCTGATGCTGAGGGTGAGTGGGACATGCTGCTATGGTAGATATGGCCATGTGCAGGTACCTCTGTTTCCGTTAACCCACACAGTACTATGTCCTTTCCCCACAGGTGTGCGCCGTCTACTGCGCTCGGTGGTACGCAACCAGAGGCGTAACAGGAGGACCACAAGGCGCATGCAGAGGGCGATAACTGCCCTAGTCTCACATGCAGGACGCATGGCAGACGCATGTGAGCTCATCGCGGAGGCGCATGTGCGAATGGCAGCCGGGAGGGTGGCTGGCAGTCCCCCCGACCATCCGGCACAGCCAGGGATCCCACCAGCATGTGCAGCCGCAACACCGGCGGCAAGGCGGCAGGCGCCTAGGGGTGGGAGGGGGCGTACAGGGGCTGGCAGGGGTAGAGGCAAATAAAGGGCCACACCGATGGCCGTTGATGGTGACCTGTGCTCCGTGACTCATTTTGTTCATACCACTCACATCCCCGCAACCACCCCATGCCCTGTGGGGTGGGCACGTGCCGCTCCCACTGCTGTCATTCACCATTGCCCCCCCCCTAACCCATGCCCACTATGGGTGTGCAGCCAATCCCATTGGCCTACGTGCTCGCCCCTCACCCCCACACCGTGGTGGCGTGCATGGCGTGCAGTGTTACCAGGCGCACCCCTGGGAGAACGCGCCGGGGACCCCCCCAGCCACCATTGGCCTGTGTGCTGTTGTGGGTGCACTGTATGTCCTGCATGTGGTGACCCAATCGCTGCTCGCAACACCCCGGACACGCACAGTATGTGCACTGCACAGGTCCTGTACCCAGGTTCACCTGCACCTGCACACATCCACCTTGTCTCACCCGTCACACATGTGCACAGTGGATACTTGGGCACAGGGATGCATGCACCAGCACCTTGGTGTCACCGCCAGTAATGGCTACCTGTCACACTGTGCACCGGTGGCCACTGTATACACCTACACCCCCTTGCCACCCATCCTGGCACATACCAGTACCACATTGGTTTCACATGACGACATACAGCAACTGTCACCTGTAGCATCATCCACACTGCAGCCTGCACCCTCCGCATGACCACCTCAGTGTGTCACACCACTGGCCATCATCCCGCTGAGCCGCTATCCCGCCCTCTGCTGTGTGCACCCCCACAACCCCCGTGTGTGTCCCCACCGATGGCCCCATGTCCACCAACGGCGGTATGCTCCCGCACCCCCCTGGGCCCTGGATGTCCACCCATGGCGACACACAACATGTTGTTAATATGTTTTGGAATGTCCCGTTTGACCAACGTGTACCATCCCCCATCTCTGTCCTGCATGCTGATACACGTGCCTGACATATGCACAGTTTTCCCAGGCCCCACACGGTCTCACATGGCAACACACGTTCGGCCTCTTCCCCGCCACCCCTCCGGTGTCAGCCTCATGTGACCTTGCGGTGCACAGTATGTGGTTCTCCCCTCTGCACACCGCCACACATACACCACAGGTGTCCTGCACCCGTCCAACCAGGCCAACAGTACGTGGCCCTGCTGTACTGGTCACACAGGCCACCTGCTCCACAGTGCCGTATGTATCATTGTTACTCTGGGCTGTGTGTGGCCCAGGGAGCCACACACATGCTATTGCATGTCGGTCATGCACGTCACTCACCTCCCCCACGTTGGCCCAACCTTGCTGCAGCGTGATAGTTACATGTGTGCGGGTGTGCTGTCAACATGGACTAAACCTGTTCCACTTCGGCCCCTGCCCCTCCTAGTCGCCACAGCCACACCCATCAATCGCACATCACTGTCACCTGGCAATGAGGCACATCTGCACACACAGTTGGTATGAGTAAACTTAAACGTATTTATACAACTTTGATTATGACAGAATGTACACATTTTCATGTGGCCACACATGGGCCATGTGTCACATGGTCTATCTGCTGTTGGTTACATCAGCATGGTCAACAATGTCCTCTGGAACGGGATTACATGGCCCTGCTCCCCCCCGTGCCCCTGACATGGCCACAGAATGGCACGGTCCGCCACAGGGCAGGTGTGCTATGTGTGTCCACATATTACACACCCTGGGTGCCCCTGTCGGATGGTGGCTGACTGTGTGTGGATCAGTCACGGCGCTCATCCCGCTCCCGCAGACGGTTAGCCACCATCGACAGGGTCGCAAGCACCTGCCCCTGGATTAGGCCAAACTGCCTCTGGGCCTGTGCCTGTGCACGCACAGCTGCAGCCAGGCGCTGGCCGCACATGCAGCCACACAGACACACTGCTCCACGTGTCTGTGTGGCTGCATGGACAGCGGTCCTGCTTGCAGCCATGTGTGGCATGCACACGTCCAGCTGGCCCTCCGTGCCCTCATCAAGGGGCAGGTGGCTGGTGCCCCCAGTGCCCTGTGGCGGAGCGTGCCATTGTGACCCTGCCACAACCCCACCCCCTCCAGTGGGCATATCCTCCCTCCCCCCTGCCCCCAGCATCCCGCCCACATCCCCATCCCCCTCCACCCCCATCTCCATGTCGCTGTCCCTGCCACCCAGCCACTCACGTTCCTCTACCCTTCCACCGACATACCCCCCCACCACATCCTGCTCACCTGGCTCCCCGACCTCTGTCCCCCTTTCTGTGGGTTCCCCCTCATCCCCTCGCATGTGGGCCGCATCCTCATCCCCCTCATCCCCCTCGTCAGGGGTTGGGGGTGCAGGCTCAGGTCCATCCTCGTGCCCATCCCCCCCATCCTCCTCATCCTGCTGTTGTCCGCCGTCCTGCTGGTCACGCTGCACCTGATCCCCCTCCTGGCCCTCTACGTCTGGGGGCTCCTCCGGAACCTCGGCCTGATTGGCTGCACGTGCATCAGCTGTGGGAGAGATAGAACATGTCATCCCCTGGTGGATGATCCACATACCATGTCACTGTGGACCTGTGTTTCCACAACACATCCCCCTACATGGCCGTGTCCAGATACTCACCATTCAGCTGTGCCATTCTGTCACGCTGCACCCTGGCAACAAATCGGGGGAACCGGGCCCTCAGCTCCCTTGCCTTCTTTCGAAGGTCCTCCACCTGTAGGTGTTACAGAGAACATTGCCCTTAGCTAGCGGGGGGACACGTGGTGGCCCCTGCCCCTGCAACTGACACTCCCACGTCATACTACCTGCGCATGCCCCTATTCCTTTGGCACACATCCCCCCATGCAGTGGCGTGTAACAGACACATGTGTGTGTGACAAACACGCCACCCTGATGTGTGCACCATGTGCCCTATATGTGCGCACCACATACATGTACCATCCCAACTGTGTGTGCCACCTACACACATCTGCATGTGCATGTCATCCACTAGTTGGGGTGTGCAGTTATCACCTACAGTGGTCGCTGGGCTGCTCTTTGCCTGTGGTTTGCCCCTTGTGATCCCATACAGGGCCTGTTTCACGGGGTACAGGGTCGGTACAGGGGACCCCTTGCAGGGCCTCCATCGGGCAGGGCCAGTGTTTTGACCTTCATATTCACACAGGGCACCAGCAGACAGTGTGCAGGGTGGGGGGGAGGGATGCCCTCATTTGGGCCTACATGTGTGTTAAGCAGGGTTTTGACCTTCATATTCGCACAGGGCACCAGCAGACAGTGTGCAGGGTGGGGAGCAGGGATGCCCTCATTTGGGCCTACATGTGTGTTAAGCAGGGTTTTGACCTTCATATTCGCACAGGGCACCAGCAGACAGTGTGCAGGGTGGGGGGCAGGGATGCCCTCATTTGGGCCTACATGTGTGTTAAGCAGGGTTTTGACCTTCATATTCGCACAGGGCACCAGCAGACAGTGTGCAGGGTGGGGGGGAGGGATGCCCTCATTTGGGGCTGGATCACTCAGGGGCAGGGGTTTGGCCTTTCTATTCACACAGGGCACCAGCAGACAGTGTGCAGGGTGGGGGGGAGGGATGGCCTCATTTGTGGCTGGATCACTCAGCGGCAGGGGGTTGGCCTTTCTATTCGCAAAGGGCACCAGCAGACAGTGTGCAGGGTCGGGGGGTAGGGATGCCCTCATTTGGGCCTACATGTGTGTTAAGCAGGGTTTTGACCTTCATATTCACACAGGGCACCAGCAGACAGTGTGCAGGGTGGGGGGGAGGGATGCCCTCATTTGGGCCTACATGTGTGTTAAGCAGGGTTTTGACCTTCATATTCGCACAGGGCACCAGCAGACAGTGTGCAGGGTGGGGGGCAGGGATGCCCTCATTTGGGCCTACATGTGTGTTAAGCAGGGTTTTGACCTTCATATTCACACAGGGCACCAGCAGACAGTGTGCAGGGTGGGGGGGAGGGATGCCCTCATTTGGGGCTGGATCACTCAGGGGCAGGGGTTTGGCCTTTCTATTCACACAGGGCACCAGCAGACAGTGTGCAGGGTGGGGGGGAGGGATGCCCTCATTTGGGGCTGGAGCACTCAGGGGCAGGGGTTTGGCCTTTATATTCGCACAGGGCACCAGCAGCAGACAGTGTGCAGGGTGGGGGGGAGGGATGCCCTCATTTGGGGCTGGATCACTCAGGGGCAGGGGTTTGGCCTTTCTATTCACACAGGGCACCAGCAGACAGTGTGCAGGGTGGGGGGGAGGGATGCCCTCATTTGGGGCTGGATCACTCAGGGGCAGGGGTTTGGCCTTTCTATTCGCACAGGGCACCAGCAGACAGTGTGCAGGGTGGGGGGGAGGGATGCCATCATTTGGGGCTGGATCACTCAGGGGCAGGGGTTTGGCCTTTCTATTCGCACAGGGCACCAGCAGACAGTGTGCAGGGTAGGGTTGCCAACTGGCCGGTTTTCAGCCGGCCTGGCCGGTTTTTCCACGGCCAGGCCGGCTGCCGGCGCAGAGGCAAAACCGGCCCTTTAAAAGCCGGTTTTTTTGCTCTGGCCGCAAGATCGGGAGCGGCCTGAGCAAAAAAACCGGCTTTTCTCCCTCCGCTTCAGACGGAGCCGGGGAAGCCCGCGCGCGGCCCCGGCTCCCTCTGAACAGCCCCCAGCGTGAAGAGCCTTTACCTACACGCTGGCGGCTGTTCCTGTGAAGCCGCGAATGCTGGGAAAGGTTAAAGGTTGCCCTTTAACCTTTCCCAGCATTCGCGGCTTCACAGGAACAGACGCCAGCGGGAAGGTCAAGGCGCTTCACGCTGGTGGCTGGTCAGAGGGAGCCGGGGCCTCGCGCGGGCTTCCCCGGCTCCCGCTGAAGCCGCAGCCAGCCGCGATGCGGGTCCGGGGGGGGGGGGGGGCAAGGACTGCCTGGGCTGTGATGGGGGGAGGGAGCCTGGACTGGAAAAGGGCTAAGGGGGGGGACTTGGACTGGAAAAGGGCTAAGGGGGGGGGTTGGACTGGAGAATGGCGAAGGGGGGGGGGGACTTGGACTGGAAAAAGGCTAAGGGGGGGGGACTTGGACTGGAAAAGGGCTAAGGGGGGGGGACTTGGACTGGAAAAGGGCTAAAGGGGGGGACTTGGACTGGAAAAGGGCTAAGGGGGGGGACTTGGACTGGAAAAGGGCTAAAGGGGGGGACTTGGACTGGAAAAGGGCTAAGGGGGGGGGACTTGGACTGGAAAAGGGCTAAAGGGGGGGACCTGGACTGTAAAAGGGCTAAGGGGGGGGGGGGGACATGGACTGGAAATGGGTTGTGATGGGGGTGGAGGGGACCTGGACCAGAAAAGGGCTATGGGGGGGGGGGAACTTGGACTGGAAATAGGCTGTGATGGGGGGGGGACCTGGACTGTAAAAGGGTTATGGGGGGGGGGGACCGGGACAGGAAATGGGTGGTGATGGGGTGGAGGGGACCTGGACTGGAAAAGGGCTATGGGGGGGGGGGAACTTGGACTGGAAATGGGCTATGGTGGAGGAAGGGGGATCTTGGACTGGAAATAGGCTGTGATTAGGGGGGCTAGGACTGCAAATGGGCTGTGATGGTGCGGGGGGACTCGGACTGCAAGTGGGATGTGATGGTGGGGGGCCCAGGACTGGAAATAGGCTGTGATGGGGGACTTGGACTGGAAATGGGCTGTGATTGGGGGGGGGAGCTAGGACTGGAAATGGCCTGTGATGTGAGGGCTAGCACTGGAAATGGGCTGATGAAGAGCTGGAATAGGACTGGAAATGGGCTGATGTGGGGCATGGGAGAATGGGACTAGAAGGGAATGGATGCTGGGTGGGTCTAGAACTATAAGGGAACTGATTTGGGGGAGGACTAGAATGGATGGGGAATGAGAATAGAGAGGGGAAAAAATATTTTGTGTGGAAGAAAAGTCTATGATGGGCCGGTATTGGGAGAGTAAGAGGGGCTTGAGAATGGAAGGGTGAAATTTAAACGGATGATAAAGGAATAAGGAAAGAATTGGGGGACAGAGCAAAAGGGAAACAATCAGTATGTTAAAGCAGAAATAGAGAGAGAATGGAAAACATCTGAAAGAGAAGAAAGGACAAATGGATAGCTCGCAGAAGACACGAAGAAACCAGAAGAAAGTGACTGGAGCAATTGCAACTGAAAAATAAAACGCCCAAACAGAAGGTAGAAAAATACTTTTTATTTTGAATTTATTAACTGGAATATGTCTGGTCTGGGAAGTGTGTATTGCTAACATCTTTGCGTTTTTGTTTAGTGCAAGAGGAAATTACTTTATAGTTTTATTTCTCCAGTGTTGTACATTTCATGTTTGGATTTTGGGGTTCCCAGTTTAATTATTATCTGACCAAGGAAGTTAGCCTACACGTATCCTCGGTAATTTTTGTGGGTGGGGCTGGGGGCGGGGCAGGGGTGGGACTAGGGGCGGAGAATGGGTGGAGCATGGCGAGCCACAGGTGTCGGGTTTTTCTCGGTGAAAAAGTTGGCAACCCTAGTGCAGGGTGGGGGGGGAGGGATGCCCTCATTTGGGCCTACATGTGTGTTAAGCAGGGTTTTGACCTTCATATTCACACAGGGCACCAGCAGACAGTGTGCAGGGTGGGGGCAGGGATGCCCTCATTTGGGCCTACATGTGTGTTAAGCAGGGTTTTGACCTTCATATTCACACAGGGCACCAGCAGACAGTGTGCAGGGTGGGGGGGAGGGATGCCCTCATTTGGGGCTGGATCACTCAGGGGCAGGGGTTTGGCCTTTCTATTCACACAGGGCACCAGCAGACAGTGTGCAGGGTGGGGGGGAGGGATGCCCTCATTTGGGCCTACATGTTTGTTAAGCAGGGTTTTGACCTTCATATTCACACAGGGCACCAGCAGACAGTGTGCAGGGTGGGGGGCAGGGATGCCCTCATTTGGGCCTACATGTGTGTTAAGCAGGGTTTTGACCTTCATATTCACACAGGGCACCAGCAGACAGTGTGCAGGGTGGGGGGGAGGGATGCCCTCATTTGGGGCTGGATCACTCAGGGGCAGGGGTTTGGCCTTTCTATTCACACAGGGCACCAGCAGACAGTGTGCAGGGTGGGGGGAGGGATGCCCTCATTTGGGGCTGGATCACTCAGGGGCAGGGGTTTGGCCTTTCTATTCACACAGGGCACCACCAGACAGTGTGCAGGGTGGGGGGGGAGGGATGCCCTCATTTGGGGCTGGATCACTCAGGGGCAGGGGTTTGGCCTTTCTATTCGCACAGGGCACCAGCAGACAGTGTGCAGGGTGGGGGGGAGGGATGCCCTCATTTGGGGCTGGATCACTCAGGGGCAGGGGTTTGGCCTTTCTATTCACACAGGGCACCAGCAGACAGTGTGCGGGGTGGGGGGGAGGGGGGGAGGGATGCCCTCATTTGGGGCTGGATCACTCAGGGGCAGGGGTTTGGCCTTTCTATTCGCACAGGGCACCAGCAGACAGTTTGCAGGGTGGGGGGGGAGGGATGCCAACATTTGGGGCTGGATCACTCAGGGGCAGGGGTTTGGCCTTTCTATTCGCACAGGGCACCAGCAGACAGTGTGCAGGGTGGGGGGGAGGGATGCCCTCATTTGGGCCTACATGTGTGTTAAGCAGGGTTTTGACCTTCATATTCACACAGGGCACCAGCAGACAGTGTGCAGGGTGGGGGGCAGGGATGCCCTCATTTGGGCCTACATGTGTGTTAAGCAGGGTTTTGACCTTCATATTCACACAGGGCACCAGCAGACAGTGTGCAGGGTGGGGGGGAGGGATGCCCTCATTTGGGGCTGGATCACTCAGGGGCAGGGGTTTGGCCTTTCTATTCACACAGGGCACCAGCAGTCAGTGTGCAGGGGGGGGGGCCCTCATTTGTGGCTTGCAGCATCGATGTATTCATTTGGCGAATCTGTTAGTTAAGAGGGACATGGTCCAGAACCCCTTCCTTCCCTATAGGCCATGGAGGTGGGACTAGGGTGTCTTGTGGTTGGGGGACATCCTTAGCCTGCAGGGGCACCCTGTACCATACCTCTGTGACCTTTGGTGCACCTCTGCCATGGGTGCAGCTAACCCCTTGGGGCAGGGGTGTCTTTTTCAGGGGTGTGTGGAGGGCTTTGCTGGACGCAGGATATGTCAACACCTGCTATACCCTGTCAGTGCATTGTGTATTTTTGCAGGCTTTGCTGGGTGTTTTTTCTTTTGTCTCATCATTTGGTTGAATTGTCCCCATGCACTTACCTCACGTGGGTAGTCTGCGCTCCTGTTAAAACGGTGGGCCAGCCGCTCCCAGGCCCTCCTGACTTTGGCTAGGTCCTGCCTCTTGGACGAGCCAGGGAAGAGTCTCTGCTGGCGTAGGCAGAAAAGCTCTGTCAGCAGGTAGATGTCCCTTTGGCTGAAGGGAGGCTTCCTCGACATGGTTGCCATGTCTTATAAGTGCCTTTACTGCCTAGCCACGTGCGTTGCCGGGGGCGTAGCCACGTGCATTGCCGGGGGCGTAGCCACGTGCGGTGCCGGGGGCGTAGCCACGTGCGTTGCTAGGGTAGTAGGGAGATGTGGCGATACAGAGCACTAACAGAGAGCTGTGGCACAATGGTCACGGTAATGACCGCTGTTACAGGCAGCATGGGTTCGAGTCCCGGGCACTGGCCTGTATATTGGAAGGGGTATTGGCCTGTATATTGGAGAGGGATTGCTGAGGCTTTTGGACGAGACATTGCGTATGCGAGCCGAGCTACGTGCGTTGTTGCGTGTGCAGCGCCGCGCGTACCATTGAGCCCGGGGATCTTTTCTTTTATGTGTGTGGGTACGTAGGGGTTTCAGCAGTGTGGGCATCTCATATATTACAGACTCTGTAGGGTGTCGTGCACCTATGCTTTCTGCTACCAGATGTACGTGTGCTGTCCCATGGTTTATCAATGGCTGCGAGCTCGTGCTGCGGTTTCAGAGGGATTGAATAATACAGTCACCCCCATGATGCACTGCACATGCTAATCAGCTCTCCACACAGGCACACCATATGGAATGCATCCCCACAGACTCTGGACATGGTAGGGGTAAATTGTCATGTGCACCCCCCACAGCCCCTTGCCCTTATAGGGGGTACTGACCATTTGTTGTACTTGGATTGAGGACCTGCCCAACACCACATTGTGTGGGTGCTCTGCTCACCCTGAGTGTGCAGTGGGGCATCCAGCCCTAGGTCCTCAGCACCGTCCATGGCGTAAGTCCACAGCAGTGTTACTGTGTGAGATAGATATTTTCTGCATGACCACCTTGGACATCTCTGTCTGTTTGGGGCAGGTGTAGACCCATGCCCCACCGCCCCCCCTCACCCCTGGGTGGCAAACAGGGTCACCCATCATAATCTGCACATTCTACCTCCCTTGGAAGGTGCCAGTGGAGGGGGGACATTAACCCTAGTCCTACTGAGGTGCAGACACCCCACAGGTCAGTCACTGCAGATCCAGACACATGCATGCCACAGGAGCAATCTGACATTGGGACTTGGTAGAAAATGACAATCCCAACTACTATCTGTGATTCCCCTGGTGCAGGCCAACACACCCTGCAGGCCACTCCATCACATCACCTACCAGCTGCAAACAGGCAGCTAGTGACCAGCACAGAGATGCCTGCACCCAGACCTGGGGTGCCAGCATACACAGCCAGCAGATACATCTGTGACTGGGCCCCAGGGGAACACCCATATTTATCACATGAGTGAACTACTATGTAGCACCATGGTGGAGCCTAGACATGCTGTGGTCACTGCACATTCAGGGTGACACTGAGCTTGCAGCGGCATCTACCGTGGTCACCCTGTCTGGGCAGGTGGTTGCCTGGCACTACAATGTACCTGTCACTGCCCTTTGCCCTGTGCATATACACCCTGGCCAGGCCGCCTTATCCGACCTCTACCCATGGTACTTTGCTACTCATTATGCACATTGGCAGCCCACTACTGGCAACATTGCTGGCAGTGTGGCCTGTCGACAGTGTTTGCAGCCACCACACACTGGCTGGACAGACAGCCACCCCCACACCTATGCCAGCATTGTGCTACTGTAGGGGGGTTCTGCAGCCATACACACAACACCTGTCATGGGCACAGTACATGCATGGATGTGGTACGACATACTCTGGTGGATCACTCCCAAGGGTGTTGGACACTGTCAGGGGCCAGACCTGCGGCACACACCACAGACATCTGACTGCTTGTTGTGGCGCAGCTCAATGTGCACAATGTGCTTTACATAGGACATGAGTTCTACATTTTATCATTGGCAACTTTTAGTGCATGTGTACCATATACCCATGTGTAGGGTGCCATTGCTAAGGTATGCACCTGCTAGTATTGGGAGTTGACAGCAGGGCCAATTGTCTTACCTCTTCGGGTTTCATTGGCCAATGGGGCCTGTGGGTGGGTGGGTGTCACTGTTAGCTGCTGCTTTACGGCAGGGTTCCACAACTCCAGTCCTGTCATTCCAGGCACTGATCAGGTTTTCATGCTGTCCCTCATAAATATGCATGGGCTACATCAGCAGACAAGTGGGGGGGCATAGTTATGCAGCACAGGTATCTTTATTGGGGGCAGCATGGTAACTGAATGGTGTGGGGCCCTCCAGGACTGCATTTGGGGGACTATGCTCTGGGTAATGCGCCTATATCTGGTGTGGTAAAATATTGGTGTTTTGTCCATGTGTATGTTCTCAGCAATAAGGGTGTGACCATTCCATCACAGTTTAGTTGTGGGGAGAATATGTGGGCAGGATTGGCATGGCCCCAGCTGGGATTTGAACCTGTGACATTCTGGTCTTAGAGGCACTGGCTGTGTCTGTTGCACCACACTGAGGCCACAGGGACAATGCGATCCCTGGAGATGGGATACCTGGCCTGACAGGTCAGAGACCCTGCTCTGCACCATTTTACTGTGGACTCATATCGCTTGTATGGAGGCAATTTGCACGTAACCTCACATACAACCTCGCATGAGGGGGCAATCCCCCATTACCAAGCTGGCCAAAAATTATATCATTGGGCAACAATACACGACACTCCCGCGAATGCTCCAATAACAGGGGATGTGTTTTGCAAGGGTCTCCGTTGCGTGATCCCTTCCAAGTATCTTTTCTTTTTTTGGTTTCGCTTTCCAGGGAGTGTGTTTTTTATTGTGGCCCATTGCTATCACTGTTGCCCAGCTGACTTGTGATGTTTACAGTTTTCTTTCTGCTATTTTCCACGTTTTATCTGTGTTTTCATGCTGTCCCTCATACATATGCCTGACCTACATCTGCCTACCATGGGGGTGGGGCATAGCTATACAGCACAGGCATCTTTGATGTGACAGCATGGGACAGGAATGCTGTGGGGCCCTCTAGGGCTGCATTTGCGGGGCTCAGCTTTCGTTGCTGTGCCTGTTTCTGGTGTCTGTGTTTGGTGTGGTGTAAAAATAGACCATGCCTTTGTTCTCTGCATTAAAGGTGTGTCTTTACTTTCTCTTTTTAGTGGTGGGTAGGACTATTGTGACTGGGTTGGCAGCAGTCCCAGCTGGTATTTGAACCTGTGACCCTCTGGTCTTACAGGCACTGGCTGTGTCCATTGCACCACACTGGGGCCACAGAGATGGTGCTGTCCCTGGTGTTAGTATGACCTGCCTGGCTGGTCAGGGACTCTGCTCTGCAAAAGGTTTACTGTGGCCTCATTTCCCTTGTATGCAGACAACGGTGCACATACACCTCAGGGGGACCTCACAGAGGGGACACACACCCATATCCGAGCTGGGCAACAATGATATCATTGGGAGACATTACACTACACTCCCAGGTCAGCTCCATTACAGTGACTTTCCCTTTTCGAGGGTCTGCGAAGCGTGACCCTTCCACATATCATTAGGTTTTTATTTTGTGCTTTCCAGGAAGTTCTGTTCCTTGTTGTCCATTGCTATCACTGTTTAACTGCTGATTTATGCTTTTAAAGGGGTTTCCTCTGGTCATTTTTATTGTCTTCTGTGACATTTCATTCTGTGCACATGTATCACACTGCTCACGTTTTGTGTGTTACCCAGGTTTCTCTGTACATTGCTGACGGAAATGGTTTCTCTTACCTTTAAAGATGCCTTCAACGGCAGGTTTTCATTCGCGTTGGAATTGAGCTCAGAATTACAGCGCGTTAGTGAGGGGGAGCCTCTTCCCGCCCCTCTCCGCCCATTGACCCCTTCTCTCCGCCCACTCTCCACCTTCTGCGCTGTTTTAACGCGCCGCGGGGGTTTACGATCGTTAAACGCGGTCAACGCGCGTAGTATGACGTTACCGGTCGTTGGCGCGTGTTTACGCGCGTTATACTGCACTTACGGTCGTTAACGTCATACTACGCGCGTTATTCACGTTTAGTAAACATAGCCCATAGGCTTGGAACCCACAGTTGATAGCAAAAGCCAGAAGGATGGAAATCCACTATACTACCTTTTAACTTTCGAAAGGGAGACTATGATAAAATGAGGAAAATAGTTAAGAAAAATCTAAAAGGTTAAAGACTTACATCAAGCTTGGGTGTTGTTGAAAAATACTATCTTGGAAGCCCAGACCAGCTGTATTCCACGCTTTAAGTAAAGTGGAAGGAAGTCAAAAAAACTTCCAGCATGGTTTAAAGGTGAGGTCAGAGAGTCTGTTGTTGCCAAAAAAGCATCTTTCAGGACATGGAAAAAAGAGCCAAACGACGGAACCTGGAAACAGCACAAGCACTGGCAAGTCAAATGCAAGGCATTGATAAGGCAGGCAAAGGGAGAATTTGAGCAGAAGCTTGCTGCAGAAGCAAAAATGCAAAATAAAGAATTTTTCAAGTACATTCATAGCAAAAAACCTGTGAGAGAGTCAGTTGGTCCATTAGATGATAGAGGGGTTAAAGGGGCACTAAGAGGCGACAAGGCGATAGTGGAGAGACTGAATGAATTCTTTGCTTTGGTCTTTACTGAGGAAGATGTAGGGATGTTACCCATGACTAGTGGTATTTAAAGGTGTGGAAGCATTGAAGGAAATATTGATAAATCGGGAAGATGTATTACAATTATTAGATAAACTGAAGAGTAGGAAATCACCTGGGCCAGATGGTATACATCCAAGGGTGTTGAAAGAACTGAAATGTGAGATTGCAGACCGGCTATTAGTAATCTATGAATTTTCATTAAAATCATCATTAATTCCTGAAGATTGGAGGATCGCCAATGTAACGGCAATTTTTAAAAAGGTTTCCAGGGGTGATCCGGTAAACTACAGACCGCTGAGCCTGACGTCAGTACCGGGAAAAATGGTAGAAACCATCATAAAGAACAAAATTACTCAGCATGTAGATAGTCATGGCCTAATGGGAGACAGCCAACATGGCTTTAGACAAGGAAGATCTTGTCTAACTAATCTGTTATGGTTTTTTAATGGTATGAATAAACAGGTGGACAAAGGTGAGTTAGTTGATATAGTGTATCTGGACTTTCAGAAAGCCTTTGACAAGGTCCCTCATCAGAGACTTTTGGCAAAACTAAAGAGTAATTTATTTATTTTTTATACCGTGCTCTTTAGAATCAGTGTGGTTTACATGTATACTAACAGGTACTTTTTATTCCCTTGTCCCTGAAGGGCTCACAATCTAAGTGTACCTGAGGCAATGGAGGGTTAAGTGGCTTGCCCAAGGCCACAAGGAGTGGCCATGGGACTAGAGACCCCAATCCCTCTGGCCTGAAGTTGCTTGTCCCCATGTGGGAATTGAACCCCCGGCCTTAGGTAACCTGTCCCAACCACTGAGCCACTCCTCCCTCATCATGGGATAGGAGGCAGTGTACTATTGTGGATCAGGAACTGGTTAAAAGATAGAAAGCAGAGGGTAGGGCTAAATGGCCAATTTTCCCAATGGAGAAAGGTGAATAGTGGTGTACCCCAGGGATCTGTGCTGGGTCCACTGCTTTTTGACATATTCATAAATGACCTGGAAAAGGGAATAACGAGTGAGATTATCAAATTTGCAGATGACACAAAACTATCAACTTCAAGAAGACTGAGGTCCTATTTATCACAAGGAACAAAGATTTCTCCCCCCCCTACTACCTTAAAGGTTAGAGATGCAAAGCTCCCTTGCAAGTCTGCGATACGCTACTTGGGTATTACGCTTGACCAACAGCTCGATTTCAAGGAATACATTAAAAACACGACCAGGGCTATATACAATAAAATCAAAACTCTAAGGCTCCTAATACCCTTGCTAGCTCCTGATGACTTCAGGACAATATTCCAGGCACTGGTAACACCTCATTTCGATTATGCGAACATCATTCTTCATGGACTCCCCAAGAGCACGTTTAATCCACTGCAACTTGCGATGAATGCGGCAGCCCGAATACTCTGTGGCCTATCCAGAAGGACCCACATCACCCCCATCCTTAAGGACCTCCACTGGCTACCTATAAACTGCAGGCTCACATACAAGGCACTGCTCCTAACCTTCAAAGCAATCAACTTGATTTCCGCCTCATCACTCACGGCTCTTATTAGATCCACCCCCAACAACAGGTCAAGAAGGGCTGTTGCTGCTAATACATTAATTATACCTAATGAATCTACAAGATGTACACAGACAACCATTAACAGAACCTTTGCCTTCTATGCACCAAGATGCTGAATAACCTCCCTCCACACATCAGAGCTATAAAAGACCTAATTCAATTCAGGAAAGCTCTTAAACATCACTTGTTTACCTTATACTTCGCTCAGCCAAACACAACACAACCATGTCTCACATCCCAACTAACTCAGGCCGAACCCAACTCACCTACAATTGACTCAGGTTAGCCAAACATCTTATTCATTAACTTGTACCTAATAATCGGCTGTTAACCCACAATGTTGACTTTACTTTCTGTTAAGACTCAACCCTACTATCCTGTTTGTGCTTAATGCATACCTGTAAATAGTTACCCTACCACAACTCGAGTGGTTGGTTATGTAAATAGTTCAGTAGTTACAGCTCCAAGTTATATGATCCTGTTCTCTGTATGTGCAAAGCTGTTCCCTCGGTCTTTGCAGAATTTGTTAGTTGTAAACTGCACTGATATTGAAGAGTGCGGTATAGAAAAACTGTTAAATAAATAAATAAATAAAATAAATATTTAAAGTTGTTAAAACCCAAGAGGATTGTGGAAAATTGCAAGAGGATCTTGATAAATTGGAAGCTGGGCATCAAAATGGCAGATGAAATTTAATGTGGACAAGTGCAAAGTT
This sequence comes from Ichthyophis bannanicus, assembly GCA_033557465.1. Lineage (NCBI taxonomy): Eukaryota > Metazoa > Chordata > Amphibia > Gymnophiona > Ichthyophiidae > Ichthyophis > Ichthyophis bannanicus. The sequence continues at coordinate 489,450,638 of CM066038.1, read as the reverse complement.
ATGCACCTAGGGAAGAACAACCCAAACTATGGTTACACGATGCAAGGTTCCACATTAGGAACCACCACCCAGGAAAAAGATTTAGGCGTCATCATGGATAACATGTTAAAACCCTCGGCCCAGTGTGCAGCAGTGGCCAAGAGAGCAAATAGAATGCTAGGTATCATAAGGAAAGGAATGGAAAATAAAACAAAAGATATTATAATGCCTCTATATCGTTCCATGGTGAGACCGCACCTTGAATATTGTGTGCAATTCTGGTCGCCGTATCTTAAAAAGGATATAGCGTTATTAGAAAAGGTTCAGAGAAGAGCCACCAAAATGGTAATGGGGATGGAAGGATACTCCTATGAAGAAAGGCTAAAGAGGTTAGGGCTCTAACCTGGAAAAGAGACGGCTGAGGGGAGATATGATAGAAGTCTATAAATTAATGAACGGAGTGGAATGGGTAAACGTAGATCGATTGTTTACGTTATCAGAATATAGAAAGACTAGGGGACATGCAATGAAGCTACAGGGTAAACTATTTAAGACTAATAAAAGAAAATATTTTTTCACTCAACGTGTAATCAAACTTTGGAATTTGTTACCGGAGGATGTAGTAAAGGCTGTTAGTGTAGCTGGGTTTAAAAAAGGTTTGGACAAGTTCCTGGAGGAATGGTCCATAAACCATTATTGAGAAGGGATCCAGGATATCAATGCTTGACCCAGTACAAGCATTGTGGAACCTGTGTCTTTTGGGGAAACTGCTGGGTACGTATGACCTAGATTGGCCACTGTTGGAAACAGGATACTGGGCTTGATGGACCTTGGTCTGACCCAGTAAGGCAGATCTTATGTTCCTATATATTTGGAGTCTGGCTACTTGGTGTGATGGCACAGGGATCTCCCTTCCCATGCCAACACAAGTCTGACCAGGGTAACAGTGCCATAAAACAGACTGTGGGAAGGGAGGCAAGTTTGCCCCACAGATAGCGGATGTATACAGACAGACATATGCCAAGATGGGACAGGTGTAGCTGCTGTGAGAAATGCCAGTACCGAGATAGGCGAGCTTCAGATGCCATAGCCAGAAGGCCATAATACCACTACTGATCATTTATTTAGCGCTACAAGGCATATGCAACACTGCACACACACACGTAAAAGATGGTCCCTGCTCAGCAGAACTCACAATCTAGGTAAGACAGACAACACAGCAGCTGTGGACAGGATAAATGCAGGGGGAATGGTAAGGAAACAGGGGAGATTAGCGGATCAGATCCAATAGTGGCATCAAAGAGGTGAGTGCTCAACCTGGATTTGTGAAGGACTAGAGAAGAAGCCTGACCTACAGACTCAGGTAGTTTGTGTCAAGCATAGGGAGCAGCGATGTGAAAGGAACGAAGTCTGGAGCTGGCAGTAGAAGAGAAGGGCACAGATAGAAATGATCTGACAGAATATCAGGATTCCCCAGGACGGGTGTAGGGAGAGATAGGAGGGGAATGGTTGTGCAGAGCAGCAGAATGAATGCACTTATAGGCCATAGGCATGAAAAGGGCATACATTTGTTGCTCAGCAATATTATGTATCCTTTGGGGAACCGCAATGTTAGTTTCAGGTTTTGTGCATATAGTAAGGATCCATTCTTAGCAGTTTGAAGCATGTTTGTAGAGATGACCAGGGATCAACTGGGGCTGGTTCCTAATGGCAAGTACCATTTTGATGCAAGGTATGTCCTGACATACATATTTATATTTACATTCTCTGATACCATATTGGCGTGCACTGGGCTTACCTAGAACTTTTCGGGACCTGAGGAGGACTGGTATTGGTCTAGGTTGCAGCAGTAGTCATTTCTCATTGGTATTTATGTCTAATTTGCATCAGCAGACTACTGTTGGTATGAAGAGTAGCTTAGGAGATGCATGTTTTTCCTGGGGGGATGAGGTGTTTGCGGTTACATCGCAGAAATGGGCAGGATCCGAAACGTGTAATTTTTCAGAATACGGTGGGTGCAGAGACGTCCAAAACATTTACCCGTGTCCATTAATATTGATGGTGGACTTGTTTCTCCATTATATTGCATGGCCCGTGCTGGCACCCGTGTGGGGGCTGCACGCCTGATGCATGCATGGGCGAACACGTCTACCTCCCCGATTCTGAACCTCTGGACACGTCTAGACCTGTGGATGCAGAATTAGGTTCAAATTGGGCCCATTTTTATTTTATACAGGTCCGTGGGCAGTGTGGAATTGAGCTCTAGATGAACATCAGCAGATAGACCCAGCCAGTGACACTTCTCTGGATAAATGGGCCAATAGAGTCTAGTTTAGAATGTGAGCATTCCGTAGATTAGAGCCAGAGGGCAGTTCCACAAGCCTGGATAAGTGCAGATGCAGCAGGCCCTCTTCCTAAATAAAATAATGGAGAGGTTGGAAACTTCAGGCTGGTTAGTCTGAACTCGGTACTTCTGAAGAAAGGGATAGTGAGTGATCCACGATCAGGTGGGCTGCAGGTTCTGAGGTAGATTAATGTTCTTAAATGGATGATTAGCTAGAACATGCACAGGATGTAGGTTCCTTGGATCAACAACAGAAAGTCCCAGCTACGAGCACTGAAAGCATGGGGGGGGGGGGGCGGGGGGTTGGCATGCTGGTTGAATTTACCTGATGAGCTGGCAGAGCGATAGGCTGCAGAGCAACTAACCTCCTGTTCCTGAAGCGGCAACGTTAGAGGTGGAAAATGGCAGCCACGTGATTGAGTTATCCCCAAAATATTGGCACCCTAGGCATTCATCTAGTTTGCCTAATTATAGGGCCAGCCCTGGGCAGCAGCTATCCAGATACTGCCAGAGATTTGTTTATTTTTTAAACAGGTGCCAGGCTTTGAACATACCCACTGACCTCAGCAGGCTCAGAATTGGTCTGAGAATGCTCCCGATTCAGTTCTGAAAGCTGTATCTCAAAGAGGAGAGAAGATAGGTTAGGTAGCCAAATTAGTGTGAGATATGCATGAGAAGTCAAACGAGAAGAGACTCAGATCTGAATAGAAAGACAGAGGGGTACAACAGAGAAGAGAAAGTCATTAACAATGTCCGAGATGCAAACATCTTTCAAAAGAAAGGAAATTGTAGAATTAGGGGTCACAGTGCGAAGCTCCAACGGAGCAGGTTCAAGAACAAAGTCAGAAATTATGTTCTGTACAGAAAGGGTGGTGGATGCTTGAACAAAAAAAAAAACATGGAAAAACACAGAGGATCCCAAAAGGATAGAAATGAAACACTGTGATAGTTTTCACGGAGCGGCATTTACAACCTAAAACAGCAAGATAGCTCTGTGGTTAACCTGCACCGAGTGGCAGTTGATACCTGCTCCTAACCATGGATAAGGTGCAAAAAAGTGTTTGTTTCATGACTGCAGCACTTCCAGGAGAAAGAGCAACATGCGCTTTCATCGCCAGTTATTATTTCCTGAATGACAAAACCTTCATGTAAATACAAACTCCAAATATTTTACAGAGCCACTACTAACACACATCTGAGTATCTGAAATGGTTGGCCGGGACGTGATGGTCCCATAACATAGACACCCCATTTCTGAAATACCCTTTCCAGCATGTCCAAGTAGCTGGTTCTGCGGTAGTGCGATTTGGGAACATCCACATTTGTGGACTGGCCTACACCAGGCCTTGCTATCTGCACAGGGCTTGTCTCAATAACCAGTTACAAGAGAGAGAGATGTCACGTTCCTCCCTTCGCTGCTGTCACTCCATTCAGGTTTTGGACATTCTGCTCCAGATGTCCCAGATTTTTCCTAGACGTCCCTTCTAAAATCCCATTTCACATTGTGAACTGAAGTCCTGCTGCTCAAAGTAATGATACTCAGTGTGGATGAAAACTGTTCTATTAGGCTTAAGCAAAGTCCCTTTTTCCATCAAGTACAGTATAACATGGGACTTCACAGACTTTTTCAGCCTCCTCCTTTTGACTATGTGATGTCTAGTTTCACCATCCTGAATGAGCCTGATCTTGGCTGATCTCAGAAGCAGAGTAGGGTTGGGCCTGGCTGGTGCTTGGATGGGAGACCACCTTGCAATAGCAGCATCTACGTCAAAACGCACGTGCACATAGGCCTTAGAATTCGTTCTTTTTTTTTTTTTTTATCAAAATCAGTCCTCCTTTCAAATATTCCAAAAAGAATTAAGTCATACCAGGATGCAACTTTTTACCTTCATTACTTTTTCCCTAAATTGTTTTGAATGTCACAGTCAGTGTGTGGCTGCAGATAACCCTTCAGCTCCTGGATTTGTGAATACAATATTTGGTTCTGGACTGGTCCCTGTCCTCCTCATATTCTCTCTGGGATTACAAGTGGACTAGTTTCCATTTGCGTTCAGTCTCAGTTCTGGAGTTGGTGTCAAATCTCTGCTCACATACAGACAATCCAGTGTTCGTTCAGCTGAAAATGAATCTCCCTCTGCCTGGTAGCTGCTACGTTGGGATGATTGTGGCTCTCATCCTCCAGTCTAGAGGGAATATACCCTCCCTGCTGCATTACAGGTTTGGGTAAAAAAGCGTGATATTCACAAGCATGCATTCAGTTTGTTTGGGCATCTAAAAATGTGAAGTGCTTGCAAATTGCTTATATACGCATATACCTAGGAGTTAAAATTGGTACAATTGTTTTGTGTGTTTAAAAAAGATCTTGCATGGAGATGATCACATGATGCAATGAGCCGGTGAGGATGTGCCTCTATAGGCTTCGTGTAACCCGCCCATAAACCTGTGGAATTATACTCTTTTAATGTCCGGTATCTCATCACCCCTTTTAGTAAGCTGAGCTGACCTTGTCAACGCTATACTGCTGCGATTCTCATGGTGCCCTGTATATTGATGGCCTTTAAGACACTCCAGAGGGATAAGGACTGAGGACCCGAAGGGAAAATGGTGAACGGTGCCCCAGCGAGCCCACAAACGGAATCCACCCAAACCATGGTATCAGAGGTAACATCGGCTGTGGTGAAGACCCTGGAAGATCATTTCCGATTGTTATCAGAGCAAATGGCTCAAGTTGACCAGGTGGTCGTAGACTTCACCGTTCACATGGACCATGCAGAACAAAGAATATTGGATGTTGAGGATGCCCAGCAATTACAAGCCTCCCATATAAAATCTCTGGAGGATCTGGTGTGGCAGCAGAGAGAGAAAATTGATGATATGGAGAACACTTGCAATTTGTGGATATAGAGGAATCGGTGGCTGATAGTGAGCTGCGGGGTTTTCTTGAGACCTGGATTCCTCTCCAACTCTCCTTGGATAGTCAGCTCAACCCAATTGAACTTGAATGTGTACACCTCCTGGGCCTGAGAAGAGAGGATAATCAGCAACTTAGAGTGGTCATTGTGCACTTCCATGAATTCCGCCAGAAGGAGGCAGTTCTAAGAGCCGCCCAAAGTCAGCGTGCCTCGGCAGAGGAGACGCGGAAGCTTTTGATTTTTCAAGATTACTTTCTCCTGGTGAGCCAGAAGTGATGCACTTTCTCCTCTATCTGCGGGAAACTTGTGAAACAAGGCCTGCAATTTTCCTCATTGTACCAGCCCAACTGTGGGTGGACTATCAAGGGCAACCCAGGTACTTTATGACACTGATGGAGGCTATTGCTTTTATGGAAACTTTGAAATTATAAATTGGACATGGTTGGACCCAAAGCAAATGATGGATGTGACTGCTGCTCCTGTTTGTTTGACGTGATCTGCAGAATTATTGGACTGAACCATTGGTCTCGACTGCTAAGTGGACTGACTGGTTGCTGGTGATCCTGAATATTCGCAGCAAACGGAATCCCTGTTGGGCCAACCTCCCCTTGGCTGAGAACTTTAAGGGACATACTGAATAACCCTGTTATACTTATGAGAAGAGACTTGAAGACCTAAATATGTACACTCTGGAGGAGAGGAGGGACAGAGGAGATATGATTCAGACCTTTAAATACTTAAGAGTATTAATGAACAAACAAACCTCTTCCAAAGACAGGGAAGCTGTAAAACTAGAGGGCATAAGATGAAGCTGCAAGGGGGTAAATTGAAAGGCAATGTCAGGAAATACTTTTTCACTGAAAGGATGGTGGATGCTTGGAATGCCCTCACGATGGAAGTGGTGGGGGAAAATACAGTGACAGAATTCAAAATGGCATGTGACAGACACAGTGGATCCCTTTATAGCAACAGGATAAAATCAAAATAAACATAACTCTCTCTAATATTTCAACAAATAGGGGTGACCTGCATGGAGCGGCAGGTGCACTTACTCTTGCTGCCTTGTTTGGCAGACTAGATGGACCGTGCTAGTCTTTAACTGCTGTCATATACTATGTTACTTAAACTCTACCCTGAGAAAATAGGATTGGAGTGGGACTTGATTGTTCAGGTCTTCCTTGTACTGGGTCCTTTGCCCAGTTGGTACCATTTCCTTTCCCCTGTGTTTGCTCCTATTGCCCGTCTCGGTTGCAGGCATTTGTTTGACTTGTTGACTAGCAACTTGCTTCCTTTTAGTGAGTTCTCTCTCCCATGTGAGTTCTTTGTCATCCTTCTCTACAATGCAATCCCTGGAATCGTGCGTGCAGATGCTTTCTGTTTAACTTCTTGTTCATTTTCCCTTTTTGCAGTTGTCTTTTAATTGCTTTCTCCTTTTATGTTGCTCTTTTGGGTCCTTCTATTTTACTCCTTTCAATTAAGGTATGTATTAGTTTCTCTCATGACTCATTTATTCACTTTGTTGCTAAATTAATCTTCTTAATGGCTCCTCCCCTTTTTCATTTTCTGTATCTCTTCTGTGGGGAGGGCGTTGGCTTGACAGACGATATAATATGCATGCTTGGTTCCGATTGGCATTGTTCTCTCTCTTGTCCGCTCCCTTTTTTCTTTGCATGACTGGGATATGATGGATGGATGGATGGAGTCTCTATTACCTCAGAACTCAAGGGCTGTTCTGTTTCTTTGCGTGAAACTGGATATTATGATGAACTCCCGAATGTTGAAACATTATGGATGGAAATATGTCTACAAGGAAAGGCGCTGAAGTGATGCATGATGGGAGAGTGGGGCTTAGGTAGGGGAGGGAGAGGAGTCGGGGGGAGGGTAGATTGAACTGGTGTTTGTGGATTGGATATATTTGACAGTGTGTAGAGTGCCTGCAGCTTCTCTATTCTTATGGTGCACCTGGGCCCGCAACTTGTGCTTGCTACGGCTTCTGTAACCACCTAGAGGGATGGATTATCACTGTGCACCCCTAGAAGTGGAGGGGCTGTAGACCTCGACATGCTTGCTTTGTCACATGGGTTTCAGGGCATCTTCTGCTTGGGTGAGTGGAGGAGAGAGTGGGGTGGGGAAAGATGAGAAGCGCAATACGTTTTGGGTGATGGGGGTCAGCTTAGTGGTTAGTGGCAAGTTGAAAGGGATGGGGCATGGTGGGTTGAGGGGTTGGAGATGAGGGCGGGGCCCAATTGCCATAATGACCCTTTGGGTGACCACAATGTGAGTGATGAAAGTGTAGAATTGGGGATGGGGAGGGTTGATAGGGGGGATGGGAGGGAGAGGGGGTGATAATTATGTAGGTGTAATGAGTGGTGCAGTTTGAATGCGTTGTTTGGACCTTGACCATTGGGATGTGGGAAGTATGGGCAATTCTATGTCATGGGATGCTGGGTGGCAGGCCCTAGGCTTGGGGGGGGGGGAGGGGTGGTCGTGGCTATCCTTATTGGAGCTCTGTCACATTGAGACACTCGTGGGTAACATGGGATGATAGGTAAGGATCTTAAGGTTGTGACCTGGAATGTTTGTGGAATTGGCTCCCCCATTAAGCACCACAAATATCTGAGGTGACTCAGGGACTGCTGTGTAGACATTGCCTTGCTGCAGGAGACAGACCAGTCAGCCGAGGAGCATGCCATGCTGCGCAGTTGGTGGGATGGTGGATTGGTGAGCTGCTCAGAGTAGGAAAGGGGGCATAGCTATTCTCGTTAGCAAACTATTGGGCTTTGAAGTGAGCTCCACTGTAGTGGATTCAGGTAGATGATGCCTATTTGTCCATGGGAAGCTCTTGGGTCAGAGGATAGTGCTCGGCTTAGTATATGCCCCTAACAGTTATATTGCTTCCTTCTATCATCATCTAACCTGCTGTGTTCCTACTGTAGGGAATGCTATGTTATTTATGGGAGTGATTTTAACTGTACACTTGATACAGTTATGGATCAGTCAGCATGGGGTGTGGATTGAGATCAGCATTTGGCTAGACGAGTCAGCGGCTTATATATGAAGGCTATGATTTGTTGGATGTATGGCAGGTACTATATCCTGGAGAGAAGTACTCTATCCAATTATCACATGTGCATGGCACGTGGTCTTGAATAGACGATCTATTTCTGTCCATGGGGCAGTTTAGGTGGATATTGAACCAGTGATCATTTATGAACATGCTACTGTATTGTTGGTGCTGAATCTAGGCGCTCATGGAGGCGGCTCCTCCTGGCGGTTTCTACTAGAGGTAGTGGGAGATACTCAGTTTCCATCTTTTCTCCGGGCCAAGTGGGCAGAATATATGCACTTAAATGCTCAACACAAGGAGAACCCAACTTTGTTCTGGAAGACCAGTAAAGCCATCTTGTGAGGGGATATCATTAGATAAATGAGGGCTAAACGGAAGCAGCTCAATAGCAGGGTACTACTGCTGGAGTGAGCGCTGAGAATGATTTGTCGCTGCTTTGTGGCCTGCCCAAATACACACATTAAAACTGAGATGCTTGCAGTGCAGCAAGAATTGAATTCACTATTTCATCAGTGATCTAAGAAGTTACTCTTTCTATCAATATCGGCTCTATCATTTTGGCAATAGGCGGGTAAGCTCTTGGCTTCCCTCATAAGATCAAAAGATGGGCTGCAGTATGTTGGGGCATTGAAGGATGCTGATGGTCATTATACCAGATGGATGGACATTCAGAAAAGTCGGGGGTGACATATCTGGCAGGATGTGAGCTATCCAAACTGATGGAAGAGCAGCTACAAATACTGAATGATGTCATTATGTCCCAAGATATTCAACAGGGTATCAAACGCTTACAAAGCGGCAGAGCTCCTGGCCCGGATGGATTCCATGGGGAGTTTTATAAACTTTGAATGAGCAGGTGACAGCTCCCCTAGCAGACCTAGTTGGGCGGGGCTGCTTTCCTTTTCATCCTAACAAGGCAGTGATAGCAGTATTGGCTAAGTTGGGTTGAGATCCACTGCTGGCGGGATTGTACTGTCCAATATCATTGCTTAATGTAGGCATTAAACTCATGGCAAAGATCATGGCGGATTGACTCGCTGACCTACTGCCAGCCTTGATACATGGAACGAGGTAGGCTTTGTAAAGGGATGGTGTGTAACGGTGAGCATGAGGCGTGTACTAGCCTCAATGTATGTAAGTTTGCACGAATCACGCTCATCTCTGTTGATTAGTTTTGATACTGAAAAAGCATTTCAAAGGGTCAGCTGGGACTTCATGTATCAGGTATTGGACTCAGTTGATCTTAGAGCATTTTTTAGAGACTGTATGTTAGCTCTATTCTGACCCCTGTGGAGTAGTGCTAATTAACAGCAAGACAACAAGTGAATTCCCATTGCAGTGCAGAACTCGGCAAGGATGCCCCTTGTTCCCTCTGCTCTTTTTGCTTACTCTATAGCTCTTGTTATTTTGGATCCACACAGACTTTGGTTTGAGAGGGTGTGCGTGGGATCGGAAGAATTTCAGGTTGCTGCTTTTACGGATAACACATTACTGCATCTTGAGGACCAGAACGTGGGCTCCCTGCTCTTTTGCATCTCTTTGAAGAATATGATTGCTTATCTTAACTGGAGAAGCCAGAAGCTCTTCCACTTGACACAGCTCTTTGGTGTAATTGGCACAGAGTGTTCCCACTCAATGGGTGGAAAGGCGTTACAAATATTTAGTCATTCATCTAATATTTACACTAACAAAGCTTTACTCAGCAAATGTGTCTGTTCTCCTAGCTGATCTCACGAAGTCAGTTCAGCAATGGGGAAACCTCCTCTTGTCTTTTGGAAATGGACAGAGTTGTTTAAATAGTGGATTTTCCCAAATGGTTATACACACTGCAAATACTTCCCTTGCTGCTCAAGAGACGGGGCTTCACCTCCTTGAGAAACAGATTGAATGGCATTCCAGGATTAACCTCGCGGTTCTTCAGTGCCCTTGGGAACAACAGGGGATAGGGCTTCTGGATCTGGGACAATACAATATGGGGTGCTTGCTATGCCACGTTCGAGACTGGCTCTGCATTATATTAGACTATACCCCCTGACTTGGGAACAGTCCTTGGAAGCTCTGCTGCATTTACACTACGTTCTGCACGCTCGGACATCTTGTTGTCTCTCCGAAGCGTGTCGGCATATTCTTTTTTCAACCAATTTGACATGCTTGGTGATATCATACCTCGCTATTAGGAAGTTCGCCATACCTACCTGTGCGTGGCAATGGAGACTTTCTGCTGGGCCTAGAGGCGGTCAGCTTTCTGAGATGGGAAGAAATGGGTATTGTTAATATAGAGCAGCTTATTTCTGAGATGGGAGCAATGTTCACATTTAATGAGCTACAGGAGCAGTATGGTTTGCGGGGAGCTGATGTGTTTTCATATATGCAAGTTTGCAAGCTATGTGCGCAGCTTACCGCAAGAAGCCTTAGAGAGTAGTTTGTGCAAATCTGAGGTATGGACCCATTGGTCATCCCCCATATGTAGCTCCTCTACCCGAGAGCAGAAAGGGTACTTTCAAGATCGATGGCTGAGGGACTGGTGGCGAACTAGATGCAGGATTTGAGGGTTGCTGTTGATGGATGAGAGTTATTGGTTACTATGGTTGCTTAGAGACATGCAGTTTAAACTACTATGATGCCTCTTCTTTGCCTCTCAGAAGGGCTGGAGGGCTGGAATGGTGAGCTCCGATGCATGTCCTTATTGTGAGGCCACTGCGGCGACTTTAGGCCATATGTTCTGACATTGCCTTGTGGTGACTTGCTACTGGCTTCGTGTGCTGCGCTATCTAGATGGTCTGATTCATGGTACCGTTCATCTCCTGCCCAAGGTGATTATTTTGGACATTTGGTCAAGGTCTGATTTACTTGAAGGAGTGGCCTGGACTTGGCTGCGGTTGGCTTTCTTGCTTGCCCATAAGGCCATATTGTGAGCTTGGTTGGCTCCCGCAGGCTCGGTCTACTGGCAGTAGTGCAATGATCTGCATGGCATCCTCTTACTGGAGTGAGAAAGGGTATGGGGAAATGTCTCATGATGGATCTCTTTTTTAGAGGTTTCGGGCCCTTGTCTCAAATCCTTAACTCCTTGGGCCCGGAGTCAAGTGCTCAATCATTGTGGATAATTGGAGTAGTGTGCTTGGTTCTTGGTAGTGAGCTTCCGCACAAATATAAAGGAGGGTGGGATGGTGAGATGCGACAGGCGGTTGGTTGGGAGGGTGGTGAAGGGCTATATTATATGATGTAGCTAACTCCTTCCAAGTAGTGTGAAGAGACCCCACACACTGGAAGTATTGATTCTGTTTGATTCTGTCTGGTTTATCATGGGGATTGATGGTGAATCGATGTGGCACGATGTTATTGGAGTAGGGGAGGATTTTTGATTTTTTATCTTAGCTATAAGGGCATGGCCGTTACAGGCAACAAAGTTGTTCATGCTCAATGGTCCATCACCATATGGCTGTGACCCAGATGGACTCCTCTTTCTCGGTTTATTCTTATTTGTATTTTCCTGTGTAGTTATGGGATGGTGGGGGGAGGGTTGTAAAATAAACAAATTGATGTTCGGAGAAGAAGTTTGCCGTGGTAGCAAAAATGCATAATAAAACTTTTTCAAGTAAATACACGAAGGGGAGGGTGTTGGGGTGAGGGAGGGAAATATAAGATTGTATATAAAGGATTGCTGTTCTGGTTGTAAGATCCTGGCATTGTGTAAGAGCATCCATGTGCTAGGAGTGTTATGGTTTGCGCTAAGAAAAAAGATTTGAACATAAAAAAGATCTTGTGTGTAAGACAATGCATGCCTAAAGTATGAATATGTGAAATGAATATGAGAAAATACTCTAAAATGAAAAACATTTCATTTTAAACAGACAGAAAACAAACTTGGTGTTGGCCATGCACAAACCTACGTAACATTCATTGTTGGCCACAGTCACAGTTTTCACCCAGACTCCACAGGTCCCTTGAGCATTACAAGAAGGACTGGTATTTTGCAACCACTCATTCTCTTTTATGCTCCAGGACTATGGAATGCACTGCCTGAAAGGACCAGAAACATATCTGAACAACGCACTAGAAACCATCTATTCATGGAGCCCTTTGGAGACATTGAGCATAGCTAACTGTTGGTGGAATGTGAGATTTATGCTATTATCCTCTATTGTAAAGAAGTTCGCAATCTAGCAGCATTTTCCCCTCCCTCTTTCCAGTTGAATAGCTTGTACATCCTATATATTTTCATTTCCTTGTTTTATGTAAAACTGTTACTGCTTCTTGCAAACTGCTTTGACCTGGAGAATAGTCAAATAAAATAAAATAAATAAATATAAATATTTACCGAAATACTGAATCTAAGGGACCCTTTTACTAAAGTGTAGTATCTTTTTGCCCCTAATGCACATTTTATAAGTTGTATAATCTGAAAGTCTGCCTCGGAGGGGGGCAGAAGCAGGAGATAGAAGGAAAAGAAAACTCACGGCGCAGTGGTGGCAGCTGACAGCCCCTGGAAGATCGGCAATTTAGGTGATTGCCTAATGGTAACGTCAGCCCTGATTTATCCTCATTCTTATGCCCAGGAGTCCAGTTAAATTCAGTTATACTGATAACATTTCTGTGTATCCAGATGTGGAATATATTCTCCTTAGACTCTGAAAGTTAACACAATAGTACTCTCATTTTTAAAGGGGGAGGCGGAACTTTTTGACAGTGACTTTCATATTTTCGGAAGTTTGGGAATTTTAAAAAATCTTTGCATTGAGATTACCTGAAGGTGTGGTTATTGACAAATGAAAAAAAACAATTTTTCCCCAAGATCCCAGGAATACAAAATGACTGGGAGAATACCGACGAATGAGTTTTTAGTCAGCTGTACACTGCACTGAAAGACTGTACTAATATAATTTATGCCTGTACAATAATTACATTACAGTTCTGTCAGATAATACTATCAGAATTTCATCCAAAGATATTTTATTTATTTTTTTATTTTATTTATACACATTTATATACCGCATCTTCCACAGTTCAGTTGCGGTTTACAGAGAACAACACTTAACAATGCAAGTTGTTTTACAAGGAACGTCAATGTTAGTATCATTTAATAAGACTTACTGTGTATTACACCTACAAACATTTGCCTAATTTGAGATGGGGGATGATGTATTAGCAATTAGACCCCAGGAAACCAAGCTCCGAGCAGCTCAGGCCAAGCTCCGAGCAGCTCAGGCCAAGCTCCGAGCAGCTCAGGCAATGGACTACAAGAAGTGTGATTTCTTGTCTCTGTGTAACCCTTCCTTACATTTTCTCATGATTGTATGGAATGGGAAGGTTTAATTGCACAGTGGATTTGCAAACTGAGCTCACTAACATGTAATTATCTTCATTATTCAAAACAAAGAAAACACGTGCCAGTCTGAAAACATAAAATCCATGGCCTTGGGGAGACGATGAATACATCTCACATGCATATAACAATCAGATCTTAGGCAGAAAAGAGTTTCACTATCTGAATGTCTAGACAATTTTTGGATCCTGTTGGGAAGCAGAAACGTTGAACTGTTAATGAGGCAGTGCTGAGTCGGGGTGGGTAGCTCTTTATATCTTCACGAAACCCCCTTGTTAACTGCATATAGAATTTGTTGTAATTTTGTTTCTGCTCTGATTTTTTTTAAAGTATTTAATGCCATTTTAAGAACATAAGAATATAAGATACGCCATACTGGGTCAGATCAAGGTCCATCAAGCCCAGCAACTTCTTTCCAACAGTAGCCAATCTAGGTCATACGTACCTAGCAGTTTCCCCAAAAGACACAGGATCCACAATGCTTGTATTGGGTCAAGCATTGATATCCTGGGTCCTTTCTTTCTTTTTTTTTTCTTTTTTTTAACTTTTTATTGTCAACAATTCCAGTATAAAACCATATACAAATAACAGAGCAACACACTTCTAAACATATGGTAACTAACATCCACAAAAGCCACCCCACAGATACCTCCAACAAAAGGGTAGGCAAGAATAACACAATATAATCCTCCATCCCAAAACAAGATAACATCCCTTGACACTAGAACCCCAAGATGCCAGGAAGATACCGTTGCAATCACACCCACATTGCCCCACCCACCATCGGAATTGTCTATAATTATATTAACAATCTGTACCCTCCCAACTGGGAACCCATGGGCCTCCCCAACCTTCCCTCCCACCCCCTACTCACCCAAGTCGAAGGCCTACCGCATCCCCTCCCTCCAACCCCACCCCCCCAACCCACCCATCCCCTTCAGCCCTCCCTCCCCCTTCCTCTCCCCCCCACCTTCAAAGCCCCCTCTATCCACCCCAACTCCCCCAAGCCTTCCGCCCCTCCCTACCCCACCCCTCCCCCCCACCCCCCAGAACACAACCCAATTCACCCCACCGTTCTTCAAACCCCCCCAATCTCTGCCGCCGAGCTGCTGTTAACTTTTCCATAAGAACTATAAACCTAAGACGCCTTTCAAACTGCCCCACCGAGGGCATCTCCCTTTGTTTCCACGCTGCTGCAATCTCACACCGCGCCGCACACAAACAGGCCAGCACCATCTTACCCCCCTGCCCACTCCCCCCATCCCCCCACAAAGCCAACAATAAGATAGTGGGCTCCACCGCCACCTCTATCCCCAATTTCTCCTTAAGCCACCCCACCAACCACTTCCAGTAGCTTTGGACCTTCGCACAGCTCCACCACACATGCCAAAAAGTCCCTATCTCCCCACACCCCCTCCAACAAAGAGGAGACACCTCTTTATATATTTTATGCAAGCGATGAGGGGTATAATACCACGCATTAGTACTTTGTAACTATTCTCTCTGGCCCGACTAGAACTGAGACCCCTCTTAATCTGGTCCCATACCTTTTTCCACTCTACCATCGATAAGGTTCTACCAAAGTCCCATTCCCACTGCTCCATATGCCTATGCTTCCCACCGCCGCCCCCCAAAACCACCTTGTATAACCCAGCCACCATGCCCTTGGAACCTCGCTTCCCAAACCACATGGCCTCCAGCCCCGAAACCTCCTCTCCCAACTTATCCAACCCCACCACCCTCCTTAAAAAAGACCTAATTTGCACATAGGCATACCTATCCCCAGCTTCCAACTTAAATTCCTCCTGCACCTCCACAAAACTCCGCAACTCTCCTTCCTCCAGCAGCTGAAAACTACACCCCAAGCCCTTCTTTGTCCAAATATCAAACCGACCACCCTCCCAACCCGGCTTAAAAGCTCTACAACCCCTCCAAGGAGTCATCACCGAGAACTCCGTCCGCCTCCGTGCAATATCCGGGCCCCGAGCTTTATCCCAGATCCGAACGACCTGGCGCATCCCCGGAGATCCCTGCCCCAGCTCCCCCCTCCCCACCCGGGGTGCCCAGAGCCAAGCGGTTAAGCGACCCCCACTGACCCTTCCTTTCTCCAGGCTCACCCAAGATCGCACCTCCCCCCCTCCCTCCAACCCAATACATGAGCAAGCTGTGCCGCCCAATAGTAAGCTTTCAGATTGGGAACCCCCAAACCCCCCTCCTCCTTAGGCGCGTACATCACCTCCCGCGCCACTCTCTGTGGCTTCCTCTTCCAGATGTAACTAAACACCTTCCGCTGTAGTGCCCGCAGCACCCCCTCCAGTACCTCCACCGGTAAGGCATGGAATAAATAAAGCAATCGGGGCAGAATATTCATTTTGATAGCCGCAATTCTCCCCAGCCAGGAGGTCTCCATCCTCATCCAACCTAGCAGATCATTGGAAATACTGCGAAGAAGCCTGGGGTAGTTAGCTGCAAATAAGGTCTCATACCGATCAGTGATCTGACCCCCCAAGTAACCCAGAGACCCCTCTACCCAACGCAGTTGAAACATACTCTTCAACCTCCCTTCATCCCCCATATCCAACTGGACTTTCAGCACCTCGGTTTTATCCACATTCATTTTGAAACCCGAGACAGCCCCATACCTTTCTACCTCCCGCAGCACCTCAGGCATCAAAACCAGCGGATTACCCATGTATAACAAAATGTCATCAGCATACAAGGAAATCTTATGCTCACCCTCCCCTCGATGTAATCCCCGAATCCGTCCATTCAACCATATACATTCCGCCAACGGCTCCACCACCATTGCAAAAAGCAGGGGTGAGAGCGGACACCCCTAACGAGTCCCACGGCCTAATGCGAAGTCACAGGAATACCTCCCATTAACCTTTACCCGAGCCCGTGGACCATCATATAAAGCCCCCACCCATGCTAAGAAATTCGGCCCACACCCTACCTTCTTCAATACCTGCATTAAAACCCCCCAGTGAACTCTATCGAAGGCCTTTTCAGCGTCTATGGACATCAAAAGGAAATCCTCCTGTTCCTGCCGCGCCTCCCAAATCACTCCAACGGCCCTCTTTATATTATCCGCTGCCTGCCGCCCAGATATAAAACCAGCTTGGTCCATCTGAATGATCCCGGGCATCCACACCGCCAACCTTCCCGCCAGAATTTTCGCTAACAATTTAACGTCGACATTCAACAAAGAGATGGGTCTATATGAACTACACCTCACCGGATCCTTCCCTGGTTTCAGCAACACCGTAATCCCCGCTGTAAGCATATCAACTGACAATCCCCCCCCATCTGCTAGGACCCCATTGAATACCCACAGTAAAAGACCCCTTACCTCTCCCCGAAATACTTTATAAAAGGACCCAGTTAACCCATCTAAACCCGGAGATTTCCCTCCAACCAACCCCTTTACCGCCCTCTCCAATTCGTCCCTCGTGATCTCCTCCTCCAGCTCCCCAATGGCCCCTTCAGTTAATTCGGGTAAGGGTATCCCCTCTAAATACTCCGCTATCCCCCCCTCCCTCACCCCATCCATCTCTCGGTAAAGCTCCTGATAATATTCCATAAACCGCTCCTGAATTGCTACATCCCCCCTACAAAGCGTCCCCCCCTGCCCCTCTATCTGATAAATTGTTGCTATCCCTTTTTGCTGCCGTAATCTCCGTGCCAACAAACGACTAGCCTTATCCCCAAACTCGTACTGCTTCTGCTGCGCCTGTTGTAAGAGAAAATCCACTTTATCAGTTTGTAACGCCCACAATTCTACTCTCACTCTCTCCATCTCCCCTCTATCCTTCCGGGCCCCTGACCTCCGGTACCTCTCCTCCGCCACCATTAACTCCTTCCGCAGTGCATCCTCACGTCTCTCCCTCTCCCTCTTCTTCCTTGCCCCCCACATAATAAACCTCCCCCGCACTACCGCCTTCAACCCCTCCCAAACAACTACCTCCTTCACCTCCCCCATATCATTAAAACACAAATATTCCTTTATAGCCGCCCGAACATCATCCACCACCGCCCCATCCCTGAGTAAACTATCATTCAACTTCCAAAACACCCCTCCACCCTTCCCCGGGCATTTAATATTCACCACCACTGCCCTGTGGTCAGACCAGCCCACCGGCTGGATGCCCCCATCCAGCACCTCCATCATTCAGGACTTATCAAGCAGCAACATATCTATCCGGCTCCAACTATTATGTGGAGCAGAATGAAAGGTATACTCCTCTCCCCCCAGGTTAAGGGCCCTCCACATGTCTACCAAATTATATTGCCCCATCACCTTTCGTAATTCTAGCCTAATTTTTCTCCCCCCATCTCCCCCCCTCGGCTTACGATCAACCCTCGGGTCCAGTACTAAATTAAAATCCCCACCCACCAAAACCTTCCCATCACCTGCCCCTTCAATAAGGTGCCCTACTTTATGCCAGAACCCTTTTTGCTGCCCATTAGGACCATACACCACCACCACCACAATATCCTCCCCCTCCAATTTCCCTTTAACCCCTACCACCCTTCCTTCCATATCCTTAAAGGACCCTTCCACCCGAATCCCACACCCCTCCCGAATCAAAATGACCACTCCCCCTTTCTACCTCCCTCCTTACTGCAGGAAAAATACTGATGAGGGTACTGCCGATGTCGCAACTGCCCCACCTCAGAGGCTCGCAAGTGGGTTTCCTGAACCAAGACCACATCCCACTGATCTCTCACCACCTCCCGAAAGAACAACCCTCTCTTAGTAGGAGAATTCAGCCCTTTCACATTAATTGTTCCAATACGCACCATCAGTGAAAATTATCCCCCCCCCCATCCACCACCCTCCTTGTGTTCTGATCCCCCCCTCTCTCCCCTTGCCCCCCTCCCCCCCTAGCCTCCTCATCTGTTTCCCCTCCCGGACGTCCTATCCTATCCCGTCCCACCATACCCCCCCCCCCCGTGCCACCCACTCCCCCCTCCTCCTCCACCCTCTTATCATACAACAAATCACCCCATTTAACCTACAACCCCCTCCACAGACAACCCCACACCCCTCTTTCCCCTCCCTCCCCTCCCCCCGTTAGCCCTATGAGTCCAGTGTCCGATCCCAGTAACAGGGGCTCTAGCACCCCTCCTCAGGAGCAATACGCGCAGCCGGAAGCATCCAGTCCTGGCTCCCGTCTCATGTAGCTGTCTCCGAAGCAGCCCTCCGCCGTTCCATGGACATCCTCTTCAGATGCTTCCCATGCTCGCCAACTCATTGCCATTGTGCACTGGGTGTACGTTGCTGTTTGCTCGTCTCCACAGGGGCCTTCCGCTGCCGCTCTGTCTCCCCCACTTTAGGCAACTCCTCACAGCCCAATTCTTGCAGGGTGGCCCACGCCTCCTCCACGGATTTCACCTTCCGATTCACACCATTCACCGATAACAAGACCCCAAACGGGAACATCCAGCGATATCGAAGGTTCTGTCCCCTCAAATACGCGGTGACTTCTCTCATCGCCCTCCGTCTGTCCAGCGTGCCTTTAGACAGATCATTAAAGACTTCAATTTCATGACCTTCCCATGCAATGCGCCCAAACTTCCGGGCCACACTCAAAATTTGTTCTTTCTGTGGGAAGCTGCTCATACAGGCTATAATGTCTCTTGCTTGCTTTTCCCGCCGGGGGCCTAAGCTTCTATGAGCTCTCTCCACGCCAACTTGCTCAGCGCTCATGCCAGCCACTTCTCCGCGTTGCAGGATATGGCCACAGAGCTTCTGAACCACTGCCACACAGTCTTTAGCAGCGGCGTCCTCAGGCACCCCCCAAAAATGTAAGTTGTTTCTCCGAGCTCGATCTTCAATCTCCTCAATTTTCTCCTGCAGCTCATCTTGCTGTGCCTGGAGATTTTCTTGCCGGGCTGCCATCCCACGCATCTCGCGCTCGTACTCCTCCACGTGGCTCTCCAAGTCCTCCACGCGGCCGCCCAGACTGCTCATCTCCTGCTGAATAGCCTGCAAGGTTTCTTTTATCTCCTTCCGCATCGCTTTAATCTCGGTCCGCATCTCAATTTTAAAGTCCTGTAACCATTTACGAAGGGGTATCTCCTCCAGCTCCTCCGTATCTGTACCACCTTCCTCCCCGGAGCTGTCGCCATTCGCTCCCGCATCGGAGCAGGCCGACTCCGCCGCCGCCGCCGCCATCAGCTCCTGGCGTACATAAGGGGACTGGAAACCCTCCAATTTCTTCTTTGCGGCCATCCGACTGCTGACTGCTCGCTTGCCTTCCACTTTGGCACTGGGGGACACACCACAATATCACCACTCTCGGGAATCGGACAGAGCTAGGCTTTTAGGCTGCCATTAGCTCTGTGACCCCTGGGTCCTTTCTTAATAATGGTTTATGGACCTTTCCTCCAGGAACTTGTCCAAACCTTTTTTAAATCCAGCTACACTAACAGCTTTTACTACATCCTCCGGTAACAAATTCCAGAGTTTGATTACACGTTGAGTGAAAAAATATTTTCTTTTATTAGTCTTAAATAATTTACCCTGTAGCTTCATTGCATGTCCCCTAGTCTTTCAATATTCTGATAACGTAAACAATCGATCTACATTTACCCGTTCCACTCCGTTCACTCTATCATAATATTAATTTATAGACTTCTATCATATCTCCCCTCAGCCATCTCTTTTCCAGGTTAAAGAGCCCTAACCTTTTTAGCCTTTCTTGATAGGGGTATCCTTCCATCCCCTTTACCATTTTGGTGGCTCTTCTCTGAACCTTTTCTAATAACACTATATCCTTTTTAAGATACGGCGACCAGAATTGCACACAATATTCAACGTGCGGTCGCACTATGGAATGATATAGAGGCATTATAATATCCTTTGTTTTATTTTCCATTCCTTTCCTTATGATACCAAGCATTCTATTTGCTCTCTTGGCCGCCGCTGCACACTGGGCCGAGGGTTTTAACATGGTATCCACAATGACGCCTAAATCTTTTTTCCTGGGTGGTGGTTCCTAATGTGGAACCTTGCATCGTGTAACCATAGTTTGGGTTGTTCTTCCCTAAGTGCATAACTTTGCACTTGTCCACATTAAATTTCATCTTCCATTTTGATGCCCAGTCTTCCAATTTATCAAGATCCTCTTGCAATTGTCCACAATCCTCCTGGGTTTTAACAACTTTGAATAGTTTTGTGTCATCTGCAAATTTGATAACCTCACTCGTTATTCCCTTTTCCAGGTCATTTATGAATATGTCAAAAAGCAGCAGACCCAGCACAGATCCCTGGGGTACTCCACTATTTGCCTTTCTCCATTGGGAAAATTGGCCATTTAGCCCTACCCTCTGCTTTCTATCTTTTATCCAGTTCCTGATCCACAATAGTACGCTGCCTCCTATCCATTTTTTGACTATATTTTCAGTTATTTGTATTTGTTTATTTATGTTCATTTTAGTATGTGTGCCAGTTGTAATCTGTTTTGATGAATTTTAATTGCATGGCAGGAATGCAAGCTCTTAACAATATCTAGCTAACATCAATCACTTTCACAATAGCTCAGTAACTGTATAGAAAGAAAAGAAGACTTTCCCCACACAGGGCCAACTTTATGGTAGGGGTGGCTCTGGGAACCCTGGCATGCATAAATCTAGAGTGCCCAGCTTAGCAAGCCTGCTCCAGAACTGGCCCCGCCCATACAACTAAAAGAAATTGGGAACAGGCTGGTAATGTGTCAGCCATCTTGAATCTCTTGAACATAGCCTTACTTTGAAAACTGTAGTTTTTGAAAGCGTGTGCAGAAGAGAGGTATCAGCTTTTACATTTTGAATTTTTAAGTAGATAAACAATGTTACATGTGATTTTTCAGTGAATAAGCCGGGTGCAAGGTGTGGGGGTGCTTTTGTTAGGCAGTTTTCAATTAAATTTATGTAGATTGTTTTTCATTTGAAAATTTGCTTACACAGGTACCCAGTGAAAACCTGACTTTATACTTCCTTTTTGTGCTGACAGAGGAAAGGGAAGGAAGGTGCAAAGGAAAATTTAAATCAACGAAAGGATAAAAGCACATGTGGCAAAGGAATGCCCAGCATTTTGTATGTTGGGCACCTGGTCAGGAATTGAGGGGCACAGCTGGGACAGCAAGTATGCTTTTGTCACAAGGATAGAAAGACACACCTGGCCGCTCTGGAAATTCATTATACATTTACAAGGATATTTCAAGGAGCAAGAAGTGCCTATCTGCAAATGTTTGGCCCAAATTGAAGAACAGGTAGCCTTCTTTTCTTGCAACACCTGGGAAGACTCTCAAAGTAGAACTTAAAAATGACCTTCCTTTGTCTGAAAAACAAGTTGATTAAAAACCCATTCTATATTCAACTTCATTGCCAACCGTCAGATATTCGAGGCCGCTTTTGGATTCTGAGCAGCTTAGTCTCCTATGTGTTTCCTTACCACTCCCCTAGATGTATCCTTGTCCTCAGCGGTTGTGCTGTCTGCTTTGACTAGATTGTAAGCTCTGATGAGCAGGGACTATCTTTTACATGTGTCTGTACAGTGCTGTGTACGCATTGTAATGCTATAGAAATGATCAGTAGTAGTAGTAGTAGTACAGAAAGCAGGAAAAACCATAACTATCCAAGGATAACGCTGGGTGCTGAGCAGCCTCATCTCCCTCTGAACTCATTTTATAATATGATAAAGAATAAATTCTTTATCTAGGAGGGAGGGAATTTGATAGGAATGCCCAGAATGTCGGTGATTTAGTGACAGGAAATCATCATAGCAGACAGAGCAGGAATTTCAAGAAAATGAATAAGTCTTAAAGTTTGCCTTTGAACCATGTTCGCAGATTTTCTGTTTTCTTATGTAGATCTGTATCCTAACAGTACCTTAGACATTTTCTGTTCTAAACTGTTGAGCCAAACTCCAGGATCATTTAGTCAGAGTCTTGTGTTCTTTCTCTCCATCTTTACTTGCCTTAGTTCTCTTCTGTTATGCTAAAACAAAACTCCTAAGACAACTCGGCATTAAGCAACTTATAAAAGCAAATGATGAAAAAGTAGGTTGATAAAAGAATTCTTAATCAACCAATTTAACCATAAACTCAGATACACCCATCCTCATAAAAGCCTGCTCTTAAAGCTGACTTTAAGGATTAGACGTAAAGATTAAAGATGGTGCACAGTAAAAATAAAACTACTTTTTATGTGCATGGTATCATCTTTCAGATGAGTCTCACCCATTTTACTGACCCTGCCTAACAATTATTATGGTTTTAACGAGTGCTGGTAAATTCTTAAACGATTACATGTTTTATGCAAAGATATAGCAGTTGCCATAGGGACAAATCATTTTGACTGCTTAGATTAATCAGAGCTTTTGTCATGCACTCATTAATTCCCAGTGGTTTGTAGTAATGCATTCAAAATCAAAACTGTTTGCTCTGTTTCCGGAAAGGGCGTGGTGAAGACATTATTTATATTACGAGGAACAGTTCTACCACAGCTGACTTTACGAAGGTGGGCTAGCCATGTAACTCAGTGTCAGAAGTTACTGACTAAGTCAGTCCTTGTTTTCACCCATGGCATGCACTTATGAAGATGTAGTTCCGTTTAAGATCAGCTTGTCTGTTTTGGACAGAATGAAAGAGTCTCTACTTAGTGGTGGGACAAGTCATATGTACAAACTATCAATAGGGATCAATGAAAAAATATCAGTTTAAACAAGAAATTAAAACAAACCAGTTGTTAGATGCAGAATATGTAAGAACACAAGACAATGGCAAATCTAGTTCACCAGGAGGGAGTGGTGGCCTAGTGGTTGTGGCAAATTACCTCGGGCCAAGGGTTTGAATCCTGCTAGAGGACAGCAACCTTGGGCTGGAAGGACTGGGGTTTCTAGTCCCACAGGTGCTCCTTGTGGCCTTGGGCAAGCCACTTAACCCTCTGTTGCCTCAGGTACACAAACATAGATTGTGAGCCCTTCAGGGACAAGGGAAATATATATATATATATAGTCCCTTAAAATACACTGCTTTGACTGGTAGAAAAATCAGCATATAAGCATAGTTAAATAAATAAATAGAAGTATGATTCAGGAATCCAAAGAGTCGTCCCAAAGCCTCATTGTACCCATCAAGGAATGAGCAATGGCTTTTCCAAACCAATATATCTAACCTGTGGCTGTGGTATAGGATCATGTGGCGTGTAGTTTAGGATCATGTAACCCAAGGACTTTGAGAACTACTGTAGTTCATGTCAGGGATATTAAAATAGGAATTTGAAAACTTTGGACATTAGTTTGGCCAGAGTCAGACTTGTTGCTGGATGAAACCAATGCCCCAGGCAGTCTAGTTCGGGTCAGCCACAGAGTGGCTCCTATTGGATGATGCATCCTGGTTATCAGATCTCTTAATGCCACTGTAGCAGAAGCAGTGACATGAAGCACAAGTGGCCCATCCTCTAATGAAGTGCACTGTCACCCTCACTGGTTGCCCTTTCCAATGACCCCTATTTATAGCCATACCTTAAAGAAGAAGACTCAAAATGATGCAAGAGACACACTCAGTAGCTACTGAGTCTCTGAGCATTTGCTACTATGCCGAGATAAGAACATAAGAAGTGGTTACCAATGGTCATGCCAATGGTCCATCAAGCCTAGTGTCCCGTTTCCAGCAACGGCTAATCAAGGTCACAAGTACCTGACATACCCCAAAAGTAGCCAGTTCCATGTTGTTTATCCCAGGGATTCGCAATGATTTTCTCTCGGCCTACCTTAATAATGGTTTCAAATGCTGCAATTAAAGTGCTTGTATTAATTAAGTTAAAGAGATCAAAAGGATAACATAAATGCAGGCCATAGCTGAATGAATGCAACAAATATCACCAGAATAACAGAATTTATTTATTTTAGGGAATTTTCCTATATCAATTATTTGACCCCAACAGTGTCATGTTGAAATCAATATTTGACATGAATGAGTCCAAAACAATGACAGAATTTGCAACTAGTCTGGGATGAGCACGGAGGCTCCTCAGAAAGAAAGATGTGAGGGTAAAGGCTGAGAGTTGGTAAGTTCTTCCAGACGGACTAGATGGGCTTTCTGGCCCTTATCTGAAGCCTTTTTCTGAGCTTTTATGTCGTATATTCATTTTAAGTGTTCACTCATTAGAGATCTTCTAGTCGCTGCACTAATAATCACCAGTGAGACGTGCCATGTTTAATGGGTAAGCGTTATGTATCCCACCTATGTCCAGCTATAGGGAAGGATGCACCAGACAACTACAGGTGTCGCAGGGCTTCTGCTTGATTCCCTTGGTCCCACCTTAAGGGAACTCTAGGGCTAGACATACATAGCTGAAGGATTTCCCATGGCAGTAGAGTAGTTAGATCGTGATCAAGGCTACAGGTTTTAGCAGGTACATTTCGTCACCCTGTGAATGCAATCTAGCAGCAAGGATGGGGAATCTCTGGTCCTCAAGAGCCACAAACCAGGCAGATTTTCAGGATAATCATGTTGAATATGCATGATATAGGTTTCTATGCACACACATCTCATGCATATTCTTTAGGGTTATCCTGGAAACCTAAGGGCAGGTTCCCCAGCCCTACCTTACAGGAAGAATTTCACCAAAGTGCAACACACAAAACAAAAGCATCTAATATATGTGTGTCATTATTGTTTATATAAAAGTACAATTGGCAAATTGGAGTCATACGGTGCATGTTGGTACTGACAATGTTTGCACAAATACAATCTCTGTGCTGAGGATAATTGCAAAAGTTACATATGACTAACTGCCTAACGCATCTTCATCCACGGATTGCTTACAACGCAGTGGTGATAGTAAAATTTGTATAAATCTATGTGTAAAAATTATTCCAGCAGTCATCTTTCCTTTGACTTTAACTTTTCACTAGAAGAATGTTTGATTCAACAAACGGATCTACTGACACGAGATTGTACATGAACCCTAAAAGGAAGGCAGAACGATTGTAAGATCCAGGTGCAAGATAAAAACTAGTATTTAGGAGAGAGGGGGTTTTCAGGTGTCCTTCCTTTGCTGTTAGAAGTAAGGACAAAGTTCTCTTCGTTTGCTTATGTATTTTAGCATTATTAACATCTTTCTTTCTTTACTGGTTTATTTTGCAGAATTTCATATACTATTAATGGTACATATATCATAGTGCTTTCCTCGAGAAACGACTAAGAAAGCAAAGGAGCACAGGGGAAGGGACATGAGGCAATGCAACAGCTTTCAGTGGAGACTAATAAAATCTATAATTGCCAAGATCCAAGAAACCAGAAAGTGGTTTCTTTACAAAATTGTCAGAAGAAAGGCAACCTGCACACTTGCCTAATCTGTTGTTAAGGTTTTAATAAGAAAATGTGATTTTCAATCACATAAAGGTTTTCATTTAGTAATATTCAGATGGAAGTTCTATAAATCGCGCTTTAGGTGTTTGTATCCTCTTAAAATAGCCTATGAGTGGACTAGTAAGCAGAACTGACCCCTGAACAGACAATAAATATGGTCCTAAAGATGGAACAAGAAACCTGAAAAAGTTTATTAGCAAAGGCAGAACTCAACAATGAGACATATTGAGGGTAGTTTTGTAAACACCGGTATGTGAGGCCTATTTTATAAAATTAAGTATGTCTGTCTGCACTTTACTTCATAAAATAGAGGCTTAAATGCTGTAAAAATCTAGACATGGGCAGTTAGGCATGAAGGCCCATGCCTAGATTTTTCTGAAATACATAAGAACATAAGAAATGTCATACTGGGTCAGACCAAGGACCATCAAGTCCAATATCCTGCTTCCAACAGTGGCCAGTCCAGTTCACAAGTATCTGGTAGATTCTCAAAAAGTTTATACTTACTGTTCAATGTAAATAGTTGATTTCTACTGTTCTATGTAAAATGTATACAAATTGTGTACAAGACTGTTAATCTGTTATATGTAAACCGCCCTTGATCTCTGGAAGGGGCGGTATAAAAGAAATAGTTAAATAAATAAATAAATAAATAAATAAATAAATACACACGTTCCACAATGCTTTTCCTGGGGTAAGCAGTAGATTTCCCAGGTCCTCAATGATTTATGTATCTTTCCTCCAGGAACTTGTCCAAACCTTTGTTAAACCCAGCTACACTAACAGCTTTTACTAAATCCTCCTGTAACAAATTCCAGAGTTTGACTACACATTGAATGAAAAAATATTTTCTCTTATTAGTCTTAAATGGCTTACATTGTAACTTCATTCTATGTCCTCTAGTCTTTCTACTTTTTGATGACATAAACAATCAATCTACAGTTACCTGTTCCACTCCAATCCTTAATTATAGACCTCTATCATATCCCCCCTGAGCCATCTCTTTTCCAAGTTGAAGAGCCCTAACCTTCTAAGCCTTTTCTCCTAGGGGTATCCTTCCATCACTATTTTAGTGGCTCTTCTCTGTACCGTTTCTAATTCTGCTATATCTTTTTTAAGATTTGGTGACCAGACTTGCACACAATATTCAAGGTTCCGTCACACCATGGAACGGTACAGAGGCATTATGATGTCATCCTTTGTTCTATTCTCCATTCCTTTCCTTATGATTCCGAGCATTCTATTTGCTTTCTTGGCTGCTGCTGCTCACTGGGCAGAGAGTTTGATGACACTTAGTTCTTGAAAATAAATGACTTATGTGAATAAAAGATGCGTATCTTTATGCAACTAATATAAAATCAGCCCCATCATCTTAGAGATACCTCAGGAGATCCAAGAGTTGGAAGAAATTCCTGTTTAATTAGTGATACTTAATTCTCCATTTGGTAGGAATGGAATTCAATTGTGATTTTGATTTGACCTGGTTATAGCTACCAGGGAATCCTGGGTACAAATCCTTATCCATAACCAAGATTACTAAAAGTAGTCAAACAAATTGGAAAAGTAAATGACTGGAGTCTTGGTTCACAGAACACGTAGCCCAAACTATTTTAACTCACCTCTATTTTGTACTTGATATCAGCTCATCCCCAGACTGACCACACTGAGAATGGTAAATTCAGTTAGCCAGAATGTGGAAAACCTGTACTGCAAGGTCACAGCTTGGCTGCCACTTCACAAGTGCAAGAGGGTGCGTAGAAGTTGTTTGGGTTATTCAAGGTCTTGTCCTAATCCTTCTGTGTCTGAGATCTATTACAGGGCACCGTGTTTTGAAATACTGCACCAGTTGTTAGGAGTTAAAGACAAACAACATTCCAGTTCTGGAGGGCTACTGGAGAATATTTACCTTCTAACTTTCCACCAGTCATGTGATGGTTGCAAGAGTCACCTGACGTAGGAATAAATATGATATTTTACGATCTTTTGGCATTCTAAATCTGGCCTGTCAATTCTCATTTTCTCTCTCTCTAATCATAGTTTTTTGTTAGTGGCATCTGCTATGCAAATGATAAACTAATGTCTACACCGAATATTTTGGTGCCCTGCTTGATACAGAAAAATCAATGATTGGATGCATCTGCTTAGATTATTGTCTAGTAGGAACCAGTAAGTGTAGATCAGTTTGTGTTGACCAATGCAAAGGGTGGTAGTTATGGGCAGCTGGTGAAAGAAAGCATTTTGAAACGAGGCTCAACCTTGTTCTGGAAGTTTTAGAAAATTATAATGGATTTGAAGCCTGTCTTCATTTGCCTCCCTTACAAGGCATTAGGCTAGTAAGATCAAGGGACAGGATTTAGTCCTGAGCTGTCCAGTCTTTTTCAATGTACACCAGGAAACAAATTACCTTAGGTTTTGTTTTTTTTTAGACAAGGCTTTTTAATTCTCTGCACTGAATCATGAATTTGTTTGGATTCAAGGACTTTAGAAAATGGGCATCTTTTATTGGTGCTGCTAGGTCGTAATCTCTTTTTTGAGGTTAAAGGGGGGTTATGTTTATTTTCTGGGTGGGTGTATTACATGTTTTCAACTGTTATGTGCTCTATGCCAGGCTACTGTGCCAACATATGATTAGCATTACTACTACTACTATTATTAATCATGGTGTTAAAAGTAAGACATGATCTGTAATAGTTATTGTTTGCTGTAATCCACTTTATACAGACCATAGATGATAACTTTTTGGAAATTGAAATATGTTTTCATAGAGTGTAGCAGACTTTGAGTGATTTGGTATGGTGTGTGATCAAACTGAATGAATAAATAAATAGATTAAATTAAAACTGAATCATGCTAGCATTAACTGCACCTTTCCCCCCTCTGTGAATAGAGAGCAGGAGTAGCCTAGTGGTTAGAGACCCAGGTTCAACTCCCACTGGCACTCCTTGGGCAAGTGACTCCATTGCCTTGGAAGAAAAGGCCTGGCAACCTACTTCCTGCCATACTGCCCAGAAAACCCTGGAGGTGCTGTTGGCATTGCACTGATGAATTAAATAGCAGGTGTAGGCTGCTATCCGTGGTAGCTTGTATAACTAGGAACACAGGTGGTTCAGAGGTCCACTGTTCAAAATGAGACATAAAAAATGCAGCCCCTATCTTGACAAACTATCTGAAGCACTTTTTTTGCATTTCAAACTCAGTTGAAGAAGCTAAGGAACCTTGCTGGTACATGTGAATCTGGGAACGGTTAGAGTCCTAATGTATGACCCCATCAAAGGACAATGTCTCATCCAAATATTGGATCCGATCCCATCCTCTTAGCCATGCCAAAGCAAAACAACTGTTGTGGTATGGACCACAAATGGAAGAACACTGGGCACCTGATTGCATGGGGCACAAGTGCTTTGGCTTTTAGTTGCTAATTAATTAGAAGCAGACAGATTTTGGAAGGGAGGAAAGCAAATTCCTATGACTGTGAGACACGCGTAACAGTCCACAACAGTTATTTCAGTTTTGGGTAGGGCTTCTATTGAAATACTATAATATTCATAGATTAGCCTTGACAGCTTCTTTAGTTTTTGAGATATTTTTTATTTCTGTCTCAAACTGTTAGAAAAACAGGGAAAAGCTAGCAAAAAATGCTTGTGTTTCTTCTAGACCTTGTTGTAGACTGAAGCTATCATTTAAAATTGACACTTCTATGACGTATACCATGGTTGTTGACTAATATTCCGGTGGCACTGTAGGGAACAGTTTGACTAGGACGTAGGCCTTTATTTCCCCTGTTTTCTGTGGAGCAGGTCAGCAATGGTGGTTTGGGAATGTTGGCAATGAGAAGAAGACTGTGTTTAATGGACCTTTGATCTTCTTTCAGCTGAAACAACTCTGTAACCACTTGGTATAATTGCATTAACAGGTATCAGTATGTACAAAACACAAAAAGCTGCATATCCCTATTATCATGATATAAAAAGCATACCTATAATTACAGATTAGAGCAACCAGTTCAGGAACTATACAAAACCTTCTAAGAGGTAGAAATTCCTTTCAGCAGGTTCTGAGAGTTTGTAAGCAAGTTTCAGAAGATTTCATCTAGAAAATGTTGGGCAACTAGCAGAAGAGAGAATACTTTTTTCTCTTTGTAAGACCTCTAACCATTTTGATCAGTACAGTCTATTTTGTACATTTTAAACTTAAAAAGATGTTTTCGATCCTGTATAGCCTCTGACCTTTGCAGTTTTCCAGGTCATGCTGTGTCTTAGTAACTGGAAGTGACGTTTCAGCCATGACGCTGTGGCTTTCTCTAGGGTGAAGTGGTTGTGCAGTCGATGTCTGTTCTTTTTTTTTTTTATTAATTTTACACAATGCATTAGGCTACAAGCAAATAAAGTAACAAAGTTAACCGCACAAGTCTAATACATTATAAGGAAAAAGAAAACAAATCATTAAAGTCCACAAAATGAGGAGAAACAACCCCAAAAAATACACAAAACATAAGGAAATCACAAGGAGACTAAGCTCCAAATTTGAAGCCAAAAAACAAAATTCTATACATCCGCCCACCCAACCTCATAGAATCGTGTCTTCCTTACTGGACACAAAATTCTCTAACTGAGATAGATCAAAAAAATACATATTAACCCCCTGCAAGGATAACAAACATTTACAAGGATGTCGCACAAAAAAAGAAGCACCAAAAGCCACCTCATGAGGTCTCAGAGCCAAAAAGGCTTTCCTCTGACACTGCATAGCTTGCGACACATCTGGAAACAACTGTGGAGGGGCCCCACAAAAGAAAATAGTTTTATACTTAAAGTACTCTTTAATCACAGAGACTTTATCACGATCTGAAACAAAAGTCACAAGTAAAGTAGCTCTAGTAGGATATTACCCAGAGTGTCCTCCAGGAACTTGGTTAAATCAAGCCCTGGAGATAGCTGCTGTTGAAATACCCTGACCAGGAAGGTAATACATCTTAGAAACAGAAAAAATAACAGCATTAGGCAATTTTAATATCTCACGAAAATATTTCTGTAATAAAATCTCGGAAGATAACACTGGTCAACAAATTTTTACAAAAGTCCTGTTACTGAAATAAAAATAGTCATTTCTTATAAATTTTTATATGCTGAACATGAATATGACAGTGAAATTGCAATGTTGGCTCTAGTTTTTTTGTAATCTACAAGAATTAATGTTTACATCACAAAATGCATGTCGATAGTAAATATATAATAGGCCTTCGGTTAATACCTGTAAAAAACCAAGTCATAGGGGCATGTTTACTAAACATTCTTATCGTGCGGGGCCGCGGTAGTGTACCTGTGCCATATAAGGAGTGGGCGGATCAGGCTGCCAAAAGAAAAAAAACGGGAGTAAGCAACCGGACGTGTGCGCGTCGCGGTAATGTGCGGGGTCGACATTAGCGCACCAAAAGGCAAAGTGGCGCGCTGCCGGGTATAGAAAACAACCGAGCCGTAGTACAACAGTAAAGACACTGACCAATGGTGCAGGGGCCATGGGTTCAATCCCCCATTGTGCACAACAACAAAGGCCAGCTGAGACAGCAACTGTAATGATTAAAATTGTTTTAGGAGGCAAATTAATTTTGAACGGCATAAGGCGGCGCACAGTTCTTTTTGGGCGGCATAAGGCGGCGCACAGTTCTTTTTGGGTGGCCTAAGGTGGCGCACAGGTCCTCTTGTGCGGCAGAAGGCGGCGCACCGGTCTTCTTGGGCAGCAGAAGGCGTCGCGCTGATAGGCACAAGGCGGCGCGCCGATAGGCACAAGCACAGGAACGGAGCCACAGCACATTGGTTAAAACACTGACCAATGGTGCCGGGAGCAGGGGTTCAATCCCCCCCCCCCCCCGTGTACACTGAAGGCAGTTGTCGGTGTTTGTTTTCTATTGGAGTCACAGAAATTATGGCAGCCAGAGGTGCGTGCGCTGCTGTACGTAAAGCGGCGCACTAATGGTATTGGAGGCCTCTGATGACTGGGAGGCATAAGTCGCGCAATGATGGGAAAGCAGAGGAACTGAGCAACAGCATGATGGTTAGAACACTGACCAATGGTGCAGAGGTCAGGGGTTCAACCCCTCACAGTGCCCAGTGAGCAAGGTAGGTGAGTATTATGGTGAGGTGTGCTGTAGGAGGCCTTATAGTTTTATTTTATTACCCACTACCAGTAAACCCGCTCTAACAGCGTGTTAATATATGGAGGCCCGTAAGGCACATGTTACAGTGCACAGTCCGCAAAGGCACCCTAGCAAGTCCCCTATAGGGCACCATGTATGCTGCGCCACAGGATAATGTATAGTGCACGCAATATGGATGGCAACCATAAGGTGGCCTATAGGGCACCCTATAATGCACCCTCAGAGGCACCCTTATGGGTACAGTATGGCAAGGGTGTGTTTGATGCCATAAACATATGTCCAGTAAAAAAGTACAATGCTCTGGACAACCCTATCACAGAACCCCTCTGTGGACTTGAACCCATGACCTCCTGCTATAAAGGCAGTGACGGAACCATTGGGCTACGGCACTACAGCTCTGAGTAAGCGCCTGTGTGGCTGCAGAAAGCCTGCATGTCACCCCCACAGACAGTCTGCTGCTGTAGACAGGACGGGGTAGGCCACCCGTACCCA
This sequence comes from Ichthyophis bannanicus, assembly GCA_033557465.1. Taxonomy (NCBI): domain Eukaryota; kingdom Metazoa; phylum Chordata; class Amphibia; order Gymnophiona; family Ichthyophiidae; genus Ichthyophis; species Ichthyophis bannanicus. Next base: position 489,418,002 of record CM066038.1, on the reverse strand, counting down.
TGATGCAATGCACATGCAAATCAGCTGCCCACAGATGCACACAAGATGGGGACTGCACCCCAAAAGCTACACGGCATGGTAGGGGGAACTGTCCGTGTCCACCCACACAGAACCTCGGCCTGGTGGGGGGCCTGAGCGTGAGGACTGCCGGCGAGGGGTAGCTATACACCGTCACATTGTGCAGGTAATGTGCTCACCCTGAGGGTGGGAGGTGGCGCCCAGGACCAGGTCCACATCAACGGCCATGGCTGAATGAGGCCATGCCAGAGCTCAAAATCAGTATTAACCTGTGTGATAAGAAGGTGTTGCAAACCTATCATGGATACCCCTTCTGTCTTAGTTGGTGGTTTCCCCCCCCCTCGACCCATAGGTGGGCAACATACCTACCCCCCCAATGACAAACAGGGTCTCCCATCAACAGATCCCCCCCCCCCCCCCCAACCAATGGCAGTAGAGTAGGCCATCAACCCCTGTCCTGCTGGGGGACAGACACCCTACAGGGCAGTCCAAGCAGCTCCACACACATCCATAACACACTATCAGACAGACAGTAGGCCTGGATATTCAGGGGTGCACCCCAGCACTATCTGATATTCTCCTGCAGCAAGCCATCAGCTGCTGCACCCTGCAAGGAGCTCCATCAGGACACATACCAGCTGTGCAGAGTCTGCTGGATAGTCCTGATGGGATTGCATGCACCCCAAACTGGGGTGGCAGCACACACAGGCAGATCAGTCTATGAAGAGGCCCCAACAGGACACCCATATATATCACAGGAGAGAAATGCTATACAGCACTATGGGGGTGCCTAGCCATGCTGTCATCACTGCACGCTCAGGGTGAGAGTGATCCACCAGCAGCACATACAGAGGTCACCCTGTCTGTGTAGGTGGTGGCTGGGCATTACAATGTCCCAGCCAGTGCCCCATGCCCTGTGCAGATGCATCCTGGCCAGCACACCCTGTCTGAGCTATACCCATGGTACCTTGCTGCTCATTATGCACATTGTCAGGCCAATACTGGCAACAGTGCTGGCAGTGTGGCCTGTGGAGGGTGTTTGTAGCCAACACACACTGTATAGACAGACACCCCCCACTCACCTATGCCAGCATTGTGCTACTATTGGGGGAGTCATTCGACGTGCCCACCACACCAGTCCTGGGAAGGGTACAGGCATGGATATGGTACACAGTACTGCTGCGGGTCACTCCCCAGGGTGGTAAATACTGTCAGGGGCCAGACCTGGGCACGCACCACAGACAGCCGACAGCTTGTTCTGCTGGAGCACAAGGAGCAAACAGTGCTGAGCGTAGGACTGTCTACCTGCCAGTACCCACATCAAACGTTTGTGGTCTGTGTACCGTGTACCCAGGTATAGGGTGGCATTGCTAGGGTACGCAGGAGCTAGATCTGGGAGATGCCCCCCCAGGGGGCTTTTCCAATGTGGCCTGTGGGTGTGGGTGCGTCTGGACCTGTTGCCTCTTGCTTTACGGCAGAGTGTCCCTACTCCAGTCCTGGTGTTCCAGACACTGTTCGGGCCTTCATGCTGTCCCCTATGAATATGCATAGGCTACAGTTGCATAGCGTGGGGGTGGTGCAGACATCTGCAGCACAGGCATCTGTCTTAGGGGAAGCATGGAACCTGAATGGTGTTTGGCCCTCCAGGACTGCATTTGGGAGACTCTGCTGTAGATAATGTGCCTGTTTATGGTGTCTGTGTTTGGTGTGGTAAAAGATAGGCGTATTGACCATGCCTATGTTCTCAGCAATAAAGGTTTGTCCTTACTACCACGGTGTAGCTGTGGGGTGAATATGTGGACAGGGTTGGCGGTAGCCGCAGCTGGGCTCTGAACCTGTGACCCTCTGTTCTTGCACACACTGTGTGCACTGCACCACCGTGTAGCCACTGATTGGCTGCAATCCCTGGGTGGTCCATGACTGTACATCCGACAGGGCCTGTCTGTTGCAGTGGACGGTGCCAGCCTGCACATGGCCTTGCCACTGTCCTCTGTGGCTAGCAGCCACTGCCCCCTCCACCATCTGAACCCTTCCGCCGACATGCTGGCATGTCCTTATCCTTGCAAAGGCATATGACCTGATTGCGTAGTGGAACCCCAGGACTGTATTTGGCTCACATGGTATAGCGGTCTAGCTGTTGTTCTTTAGCAAGGTTTTTGTGGAACGTGGGCCACCCATTACGTGATCATGACCAGGGACACAATTGGCCCTTGGCACGTGGGGTGAGGGCATGTACAGGCACATCTGTCGTACATAACCTCTACCTACTTAACCTCTACCTACGTGTCCTTACCCCTACAGTTGTGGCACTACAGGACTGCATTTGGGGGACGCGGCTGTTGGTGATGCACATTGTGCTGGTGTGTGTGTGGTGTAGGGTAAAATATGGGTGTTTGCAACATGCTTTTGTTCTGTGCAATAAAGGGGTGTCTCTGCTATCTGTGTTTAGTGGTGGGTTAAATATTGGGATTGTGCTGGCATGTGCCACAGCTGGGATTTGAATGTGTGACCCTCTGGTCCTAGAGGTACCGGCTCTGTCCACTGCACCACACTGTGGCCACAGAGACAGTGCAGTCCCTGGAGATAGTAGACCTGGCAGGGTGGGGTTCCAAAACCTGCTCTGCACATTATTACTGTGAGCTCCTTCACCCTGTCTGGTGACAAACGTGCAAATATAACACGGGTATGACGTCCGAACAGAGGGGGATAGCATATTCCCAAGCTGGGCAACAGTGCTATTGATGGACAACCATAGGGAACACTCCCAGGAAGGGTCCAATACACGGAGACGTTTTTGGAGGTGTCTCCGCTCCGTGCCCCTTTCCAAACAAATGTTATTTTATTTTTTTGGAGCTCTGCTGGGTGTGTTTTTAACTTTTGCGCATTACTATACCTGTTCCCCAGCTGATTTACTATTTTAATGCTTTTGTTGTGGTCATTTCCTATTTTTCATTGCAGTTTTGTGCTGTGCACATGTATCACACTGCTGACGTTTTGCAGGTTTCCCCGGTTTTGCTGTACATTGCTGACGGAAATGATTTCTCTTCCCTTTATATGCCCTCTACCGCGAGTGTTTCACTCGCGCTATTTTTTACATGTAAATTCGGGCCCGATACTGTGCGGGGAGCCTCTCACCTCCCACTCTCCACCCATTGACCCCGTCCCTCCGCCCCTCCGGAGCCTTCCTCCGCCCTCCTTTAGCCGTTCCACGCCTCTATCGGACATTTGTGGGCCCGCACTTGTACGGGGCCCGTTACTGAACCGTGTACCTGTGCGGGGGTGACAAGCACGTGTGCGGAGCGTTTAAACGCGTTTCTGCGCGTTTCAATGCCGCGTTGCCGTGCGCTATTTTGCGGTGCGCAGATTTGCGGACTTTAGTAAACATGCCCCATAGACTTCTTCTTAGATTTTTTCACCTGTCTCTTGTACAGCTGTTCGGGAGCTTCTCTGGGGAGTGTCTAGTAGTAGTCAGCCAGCATTGTAGTGGACCATTTTCCCTGGTATCTTTGCCCCATCATTATGATATCCTGGTGAAAACGTTCACCCTGTTCATCACTAACCATACCACAGTTGTCAGGAAAGAAATTGAGATGGGAATCAAGGAAATGGGTCTTTAGAGACATATTGCAGCCAAGTTTCTGATACTGCATCAGCATGTCTTCTACTAGTTTCTTGTAGTTTTCTGCCCTAGCATTCCCGAGAAAGTTTGTTGACACTGGGCAAAAAGCATTCCATGCTTGTTTTGCATCACCCTGCAGCAAGTTGTTGAACCGGTCATCTTTGAAGAGTTCTCGAATCTGAGGACCCACAAAAACTCCCTCTGTAATCTTTGCTTTGCTGAGTCGAGGGAATTTTTCATGCAGGTATTGGAAAGCTGGCGAAGTGCGGTCCATGGCTTTCACAAAGTTTTTCATCAGACCTAGTTTGATGTGAAGGGGTGGTAGCAGGATTTTGTGAGCCTCAACCAGAGCTGGGTGCTGGATATTCCTCTCTCCAACTGTTACATTTTGTCTGCGATTCCATTCCTTCCGCAAGTAGTGCCAATCCCTTGCTTGGCTATCCCACTCACATAAGAAACACATGTATTTTATATATCCCTGCTGTCCCATTAAAAGGGCAACTACCTTCAAGTAACCACAGAGGTGCCAGCTGTACTTGTTATAGTTAATGGAAGTCAGTAGATGCTTTAAGTTATCGTATGTCTCTTTCATGTGGACGGCATGCACTACTGGAATAGATGGAAGACAGTTTCCATTGTTCAAAAGCACAGCCTTCAGACTCACTTTTGAAGAGTCTATAAATAGTCTCCAGTCTTGTGGGTCATGAGTGATTTTTAAGACATTCATGAGGCTTTCAATATCGGAACAGAATACCAGATTTCTTTCCTTTCCGACTGCGTATAGTACAACTGCTGACGTCAGATGGCTTCAGCAGCCATCTGGCAGTAGTATTGCATTGCATCAGAAAATGATGCAATCAACTCTGGATGATGTGTGCATGCTGGTATTATGCAATGTGATGCAATATTACATCATTCAAGGTTTATTTGGGATGTTGTTGATGTCCTACTGGATAAATTTACACAGTGAAACGTCAAAAATGAACTACATGCAATATCTTCAAAACGAGAGCCAATATATTTTTTTTAATATTATATTCGTGTTCAGCTCACCAGGATACTACAGATTAGGGCCTTTTAAAGTCAGTAACAATTTCAATGTTGACCAGTGTAACAGATGACACACTTAAAAATTCAAAAACCTAATATTCTTAGATTTAATGACATTTTCATACATCTCCAATTTACGATTAAGCAACAAATTATCCTTCATTACAGCTGTCTGACCTGCCTGCAAGGACTGACACAGAGATTCACATTTAGGTAATTGAGTAAAAAGCAAATCAACCTGCTTCTCTACCTGAACCAACCCTGCCACCACATCTTGCGTGAAAGAGCAGAGTTGGGTCACCGTAGAAACTAATGTACGTGTCATCACCCTCTAGATATCAGCCAGGGAGGCCTGTGAATTCAAGATCTCCGTGACCTCAGCCAGAGCGGGAGTCCATACCACTGGTATAAGAGATCTCACCACAACTGCTGGGACACTCTGTTCCAACAGAGACCTCGGGTAGAGTCAGCAGGAGTAGGGGCAGAGTATGGTCAACAGAGCTTAAGGAAGCCCCTTCAGAAACCTCTGAAGGGGGAACTACAGCTGAATGTGAGATAGCCCCAAAAACAGGCAGGGCATGTCTATCCATAGGGCCACTCATCACAGGTGTCAGTGATGCTACTTTCATCTTCCATTTCCCCATGAGTAGAAGTCATGTACACTGCTTTCAAGGTGCTCCCGTGGTGCTCCAAGGGGCCTGAAATGCCCCTTGTATTGCGCCTCCTTAGATATGCGCCTCTTTAGATATTCGAGTGGGACAAGCCGGGCGATGTTAAATTCAAAACAACAAGGGTGTCGTAGCCGTCCTGCCCACAGCCTGCCGCTCTGGTGACCTGCGGCTGCCTGCAACAGTTTTTCCCAGCTCAGAGCACTCCCAGCTGGATTTTTAAAGCCCTCGAGGGCGTTGGGGCTGTCTTGCCCACAGCTTGCCGCTCTGGTAACCTGTGGCTGCCCGCAACAGTTTCTCCCCATGTCTGTTTGGTGGGATTGAGGTGGAAATTTGAATTTTGATGAGAAAGTTTGCTATTTGCTGAAAGAGATAGTAGGTGGTCTCAAAGGCTGGCATTGCACCCTTCAGAGATTCTAGGAAACTTAAACACAAGCACATACCTTAAAGTGCCTTGCCCAGTATCAGAAGTGATTTGAACTTGCATCCCAGGAGTTTTACAGACACACAGTTCAGAGCAGTAAACATTGCTCCTTCCCTGCAGTAATACAATTCATAAAAATGATGTGCAGCAATGGTCTAGTTCTTTAGTCAATGGCATCACCGTTGCATTATTTAGATGCAAAAGGACTTAGCTGGTATTAGTATTCCCCATCTGATTGAACTTGGAGGCAATACTGCACTATCATTTAGGGGCATTTGCAAGAACATATTTGGTCTTATAGATCACTAACCAATCATAATATTAGAATTCCATGCAAAATTAACCAATATATAGAGAGGAACTTCTGTTAGCAACATTGTTGTTTTTGCAAATTATTTAATGTTTACTGGAGAATAAACAGAAGGGTCTCCAGGGTGCCCTTTTCAGAGTGCCCTGCTGCCCTTTTGTAATAATCCGTTGCTATTCCCAGGGCTTTCCATGATTCTAATCCTAACACACATGGAGTTATTTTTATCGGGAAATGGTCTATGAATAAACAGAAGGGATCTTTTCCAAGGACTTTGTGTATATACTTCTTCCTCTGGCTTGATTTCCATCATGAAATCCTATTGTGTGTCAACACCTGTGGTATCTAGGGCTGTGAGTGGAGTGTCGTGGGTGGGGCACAGAGCTGCCTACTCTTGGTTCTATGCCGCATCCACCACTCACTGCCTGGCAGGGCTGGTGCAATGGTTTTAAGCACCATCTGTGAAACTTCAACTTTAACCGTCACAACTAGCTTTTAAACCCCTAGCACTTCCCCTCCCCACAAGATTTTGATTATTAAACTCAGTTGAAATCATCTCAACCCCATCCCTCCCAGAACAAGCCTATAAAAATGTATATCTAGACATCATACTTTAAATATGAAAAGTTGTATAACTAAATGCGTAATGAGGGAGATTTCAAAAGGCTACTTACAAGGACAAATGGACTGTCTGCATATTGCTCATTCTTCCTGCAGGTAAAAAACTCTGCACTGATTAAAGTCAAAAGTTACACGCCAATATGCAACAAAGGAAACACATGCAAATGAGGTATGCTTAAAACGTCAGTGTCATGTGAGAGGTGGGGGGTAGACACACTAATCACAGTGCTGTACACATTAACATAGGTTTCACATGCTAACGTGTTGCTCTGTTCTCAAGCATTTCCCCCCTTTGTTTGGTAATGAGCTCTAACCCATGCAAGGAGCAAAACAGCCACTAATGGGTAAGTAGCAAAATATCTTTTACACGCCAAACATTAAACCAATGAAGAAATGACTGTTCGCCGGCAACCAAACTGTCTTTTCCTACAGGCACCAGAATTTTGCGTCACCTCTGATGAGGCGTTAGAACAGTGTGCTACTGAGTTCTGCAGTCACCTTCTGATCTGCGCATTTCTCTGCTTTAGAGCAAGGTACTTGATGGCTTCATTAGCATCTCATTTCATTACACACAGCTCATTTGGGTATCATTTTAATATGTTTCATGCTGTGGTGTGCACTGCTTTCTGTGCAGACAATCTCTGCATTCCTTGCCAGCGGCAGTTGTGCATAGATGTTGCGTTATCTGTGCACAAGTGTTTCTGCATCAGCCGCTTTACATTCGTGTGGCTGCCAGGACTATTGTTTTGAGTGTAGCTGTTTTTTGTGGCCAACCCCCCCCTCCCCCCGAAGTTGCCTCCTAGTTTGCCAGGTGATTGGGTTGCCTTTGCTGCCTGACCTTGAGCAAGTCCCTTAACCTCCCCTTTTTAAATACAGATTGTGGTTTAAATATCCCTTCCCTAAGAGCTTACAGTTTCCATGCATAGCTCTGTGTCACTAATTGTGTAATATAAATTATAAACATTATGACCAAATAATTGCATTCACCAAAATCAAGAGGACACCTATTTAGCTTATACTTACTGTCAATGCAGTGGTGTTCCCAGCCCCCTTGCACTGCCGGTGAACCCCCAACGTGGCTAGGCCATGGAGGTAGAATGACAACTTTAACAATTAAGCTGGCTTGCCATGTTGCCTTGCCTCCAGGGGCTGGCTGCTCCTCTCTCCCAGCTGAAGTGATTCACGAGACTTCAGCTGGAAGAGAAGACCGGCCAACCCTGGAACATGAGGCATCATGGCAAACCAGCTTAATTGTAAGTTTGTTGTGCGGCCTCTGTGGGCCTAGTGGGGGTGCACCCCCTCTCAACTGGCACCTCACCCACCGCCCGGCACTTGGTACGCCACTGCGTCAATGCCTTTGGAAAGTGGTGGCTTGTTCCCTGTAAAATAGTTATCTCCAAGTTATAATACCCTGTTCAATGTAATTTCAGTTTGTTCAATGTAAACCACACTGATGCAGAATAGCGCGGTATATAAGAGAATGTAAATAAATAAATAAATAAATAAATAATTGCCTAACCTTGGTTGAGCCAAAAAGATTCTTTTAACAAACCAGTTATATAGGAGTTGTTGATTCATGTCATCTATTGGAGAAGTTTCAGAACCATGAGCATGCTTTAAACTTTGTCGCTTAAAGAAATTGCTCCCTATCGACCATGCTATTTTTTTTGTTTACTGTCTGCCAATTATTTTGTGTTTAAAATTACTCTCCAATGGCAGGATTTTCTCATGGTGCTTTCCAAGTGCAAATGGCTTCCTAACACAGAGGCAGTGTATAAGGCAAAAGTGAGGAAGTGATAAAATATCAGTTGATAAAAAACGTTTTGGTACAAGCATCCTTGTCATTCATTTAGAAAAGCACACGATAAAAGTAGAAAGTTGAGACAATTGCTCTTCCTAAAGTTACTTCTAAGTACTGTGATATTCTAAACTGGAAAATGCAAAACAGACACAGCACACAGTATTTGGGAGATTGTATCTGAGGCTATTTGCTATGCAGATTTTTTAATTATTTCTTTCTAATATTGCGCAGAGAAGCATAAGCAGGAAACGTGAAACAAGGCTTCACTCTTCTGCTAATTAAGCATTAGCTTAGTTAATGAAAAGTAGAATTTTCTCCTGCAGTGCTGATGGAATAATTGGGTAGGCTGTGTGTGGGAGAGAGAGAGAGAGAGAGAAAGAGTTGTAAAGACTGGAAGAGGTCAGCACTGGAAGAGGGTGCAAGACCTGGATGACCTTGAGAAGCAGTAAAAAACTGAGGATGACTGGGAGAATAGAGAGAGAGCCAAAATCTGAGGAAATGGGGATGAGGGGTTGAAGGGAAGATAGAGTTAAAACTGAAGAATAAAATAAGGGAAGATTGCCAGGGACAGGAAGGAAAGACCTATTGATCCTATCTGGCCCCCTTCGTCCCTTTCACTAGTTTAAGCTTCAACAAGGATTTGGGGAACTGGGGAAGGATGAATGGGTCCTTAGTTTAAGGGATGGGGCAAGTAGGTAAAGGAGGAGATATAAGTACCAAGTTGGATGTGTGAAGATCTAAAATTCTGGGTGATAAGGTGATGAGAGGGAAGCTGGTATGTAGTGGAAAGAAAGTTGAAGGCAAGTTGTTCTCTTTGACAATATTGGAAAATTACCTAAGAAATATATGTGTTTGTAGTCCCTCCAAAATTAAGTAAAGGCAGTCCGTTAATAACGAAAAAGACAATCTCAATATAGAAAGAAACCAACGGTCTCAGACTGAGTAGCTAGACACTCTCGGGTATAGTTTCACCGAAAAAGCGCTGCTAAAATTGCATCAACGACCGTATAAACTGGTTTCCACTAAAATATGTGATTGTCAAGAGTGTATTATTGTAAAACATTCATATTAATTTGTCGGACCATTCTTTACATTCTTTTTTGAAAAAATTCAGAGATTGTGCTTATCTCTTAGAAGATTTTTAGCAGTCCCAACGCCACCATTCCGGTACCCTCATTGCGTTTCGAATCTTCATCAGGGGAACGGTTTTGCCAGACAATCTCTGTGGAAGGAGGAAGATTGTTAGAGGAAATAAATATAACGAGTTACCTTAACATTGTTGTTTACCATATCGGAAGAATCCAATTTCTCACCAGAGTTCATGAACTTAAAGAACAACAATGCTTGAATTCGATGATGTGCGGTCTCTTCTATATCAAAACTAGTCAATGCTTGCCAAAAAACGCCACGCATGTGGTTTAGACAAACTAGTTTGAATTTAAAGACCTCCTGTGATTACATAATTGTGACGTCAATCATTCAAAAACCAGAATGCGAAGGGGAATCAATTTATTATACTAATCCATAGTAGTCCCTCTAAACAGTCCGTTTTCGCGGGAAACGTCAAATACAGACGCTCCAGTCTATCCTCGCATTGAGACCACCGTGAATAACTGTTTGGAGACGATGAATCCAATGTTGTTCACGAATCAGCAGGCTTTTTTCTCTAGATTTACCCATCGTGCCCGTTGCTATCCAATCTATCCCGAAGCATTTCAATTCTTCAAAAACATGATGATACTGAATACAATGAGATACCAAGGGGGCTTCCTGTACTTTACACTTAAGCCTACTTTTATGTTCATTTATTGGAATTCGTAGCGGTCGGACAGTTTTGCCCACATACAAGAGGTTGCAGGGGCATCTAATGGCATATACAACGTGGTCAGTTTCACAAGTTGTAAAATGTTTCAATTTATAATGTCGGTCATGATAGAAAAAAGAAGAACATATTTCCTCCGTAACAAAACAAATATTGCAATGACCACACGGCCTGTGTCCTGTCCTTTGATCAGAAATGGTCTGCGGTATTGATCTTAGTTTAGTGGGGCTCAACTTCTCTTATAGATTAGAGTGTCGTGACCAAACATCGGATTTTCATTTCTTGTAAACAAGGGAGACTGCTTAAAACGTTCTGATTTCGTTTAAAAATCTTTTTAATTCTTCCACTAAGAGGTGAAAATTTAGTGATAAAGTTAATAACGATGTTATCAGTATTACTTGAGGCAGCCCGAGGATGCAACAATAAAGACCTGTTGTTATAAAGTGCTCGTCGGTAAGCCTGTTTAATAATCTGTGAGGGATACCCTCTTTGTTGAAACTCTTTCATCAGAGTTTTTGCTTGTTTCTTGTAATCTTCTGTGTTGGAACAATTTCGTCTGTACCTTAGGAATTGTGAAAACGGTAGACTATCACGTAGCTGTTTGGGATGTTTACTCCTGTAATGGAGTAACATGTTCTTATCTGTAGGCTTCTTATGGACAGACGTTACCCAACCCTGTGAGCCCTTCTGAATAATGACATCTAAAAAAACTATGCATTGATCATGAAAGGTATAGGTGAATTGGGCATTGACTCCAGAGATTTTGATGGAGTCAATGCCCAGAGATTTTCACCTATACCATTAAAGGTATAGGTGAACTGGGCATTGACTCCAGAGATTTTGATGGTAACTATGGACGTGTCTGCACTCTACACTAATATCCCTCAAACAGCAGTTATGATATTATTCTATCCTCTTTGCGGGATCGCGCGGACCTCTCTACAGAACATCTCAATTTTTTATCACAATTGGCTACATTCACAATTTTCAATAATTATTTTGAATTTGAAGGAACTATTTACAAACAAATATCAGGGGTGGCTATGGGAGCCACCTGTGCCCCTTCTGTGGCAAATTTATATATGGATGCATATGAAAATCATTGGCTTCCCTTGTCACCACAACACCATCATGTGGTTTTGTGGAAAAGATTCATCGATGATGTCTTCATGCTTTGGAGCGGTTCCATTATATTGTTACAGGAATTTGTGGATTGGTTAAATGGAGCAACTCCCCATATTAAATTCACCTATACCTTTCATGATCAATGCATAGTTTTTTTAGATGTCATTATTCAGAAGGGCTCACAGGGTTGGGTAACATCTGTCCATAAGAAGCCTACAGATAAGAACACGTTACTCTATTACAGGAGTAAACATCCTAAACAGCTACGTGATAGTCTACCGTTTTCACAGTTCCTACGGTACAGACGAAATTGTTCCAACACAGAAGATTACAAGAAACAAGCAAAAATTCTGATGAAAGAGTTTCAACAAAGAGGGTATCCCTCACAGATTATTAAACAGGCTTACCGACGAGCACTTTATAACAACAGGTCTTTATTGTTGCATCCTCGGGCTGCCTCAAGTAATACTGATAACATCGTTATTAACTTTATCACTAAATTTTCACCTCTTAGTGGAAGAATTAAAAAGATTTTTAAACGAAATCAGAACGTTTTAAGCAGTCTCCCTTGTTTACAAGAAATGAACATCCGATGTGTTTGGTCACGACACTCTAATCTAAAAGAGAAGTTGAGCCCCACTAAACTAAGATCAATACCGCAGACCATTTCTGATCAAAGGACAGGACACAGGCCGTGTGGTCATTGCAATATTTGTTTTGTTACGGAGGAAATATGTTCTTCTTTTTTCTATCACGACCGACATTATAAATTGAAACATTTTACAACTTGTGAAACTGACCACATTGTATATGCCATTAGATGCCCCTGCAACCTCTTGTATGTGGGCAAAACTGTCCGACCGCTACGAATTCGAATAAATGAACATAAAAGTAGGCTTAAGTGTAAAGTGCAGGAAGCCCCCTTGGTATCTCATTGTATTCAGTATCATCATGTTTTTGAAGAATTGAAATGCTTCGGGATAGATTGGATAGCAGCGGGCACGATGGTTAAATCTAGAGAAAAAAGCCTGCTGATTCGTGAACAACTGTGGATTCATTGTCTCCAAACAGTTATTCCCGGTGGTCTCAATGCGAGGATAGACTGGAGCGTCTGTATTTGACGTTTCCCGCGAAAACGGACTGTTTAGAGGGACTACTATGGATTAGTATAATAAGTTGATTCCCCTTCACATTCTGGTTTTTGAATGATTGACGGCACAATTATGTAATCACAGGAGGTCTTTAAATTCAAACTAGTTTGTCTAAACCGCATGCGCGGCGTTTTTTGGCAAGCATTGACTAGTTTTGATATAGAAGAGACCGCACATCATCGAATTCAAGCATTGTTGTTCTTTAAGTTCATGAACTCTGGTGAGAAATTGGATTCTTCCGATATGGTAAACAACAATGTTAAGGTAACTCGTTATATTTATTTCCTCTAACAATCTTCCTCCTTCCATACAGATTGTCTGGCAAAACCGTTCCCCTGATGAAGATTCGAAACGCAATGAGGGTACCGGAATGGTGGCGTTGGGACTGCTGAAAATCTTCTACGAGATAAGCACAATCTCTGAATTTTTTCAAAAAAGAATGTAAAGAATGGTCCGACAAATTAATATGAATGTTTTACAATAATACACTCTTGACAATCACATATTTTAGTGGAAACCAGTTTATACGGTCGTTGATGCAATTTTAGCAGCGCTTTTTCGGTGAAACTATACCCGAGAGTGTCTAGCTACTCATTCTGAGACCGTTGGTTTCTTTCTATATTGAGATTGTCTTTTTCGTTACTAACGGACTGCCTTTACTTAATTTTGGAGGGACTACAAACACATATATTTCTTAGGTAACTATTACCCTCTATGAAACGACCTGCACAATTTGTGATAATATTGGAAAATTGTCAACTATGTCGCCATTTCTATGGATTTATCTGATCTTCTTTAGACTTTCTAAAGCAATCTTTAAAGAACACATGAAGGCATATTTTAGAAAGGTTGCAGAGATGAGATTGGGCTTTGCTAAACATGGACCCATTTCAAAAATACCTGCAAAGAAACACAGGATGGCACAAGGGTATGGAAGGAGCCATTATTTTACAAACCTACATCAGAGATGCCAAGGGGGTCACTTCGAACAGTGAGAATTCACACTTCAGAGAGTGAGACTCAAGTCTAAAGAGCCAAATTTTTTTCAGATGGTGCATCCATGGTATAAATCTAGAAAGATTTAAATGTAAAAAGCAGTATAAAATGATATTTGCTTTTCTGTGGAGCCTCTGAAAGGATACAGTCGTAATGGAGGCAATATGGGTAAATTATTGCTCTTCACTCAGTTGCTAAAGGTGTGTGCATAGGTTTCACAGCACTCATACAGCGTGGTTACTTACCTGTAATGGGGGTTCTTCGTGGACAGCAGGATAAATCAGCCACACCTGGTGACATCAAGGAGTTTGTGATCTTTCCCTCGTGGTGTGTTGGCGTGGAAGTGGGAGGATTTTGCCCTCTTGAGTGCGGACTCGGTCACGATGGATTGGTGTGGGAACTGAGTCTTGTCGACTGCATCTGGTACTTGGCATCAAGCTTCCTTGAGGTGGCATTTCCTGATGACGGGTTTTTCCAGATCTTTAGGATTTTGTCGAGAAGGAGCTTGTGGACTGGGATGGATACCAGGGACCAGGAGCTATCCAGGTATTTGAGCAGTCTGAGTACCTCATTTCTAGGGTCTGGTGAGTCAGCCAGGGATAGAGCCAGGCGCGAGGTGAGCTTCTGCAGGAACTTAGGGTAGGTGAGGTCCTCTTGTGGGGAGAGTGGCGGTGGAAGCTGCGGCAAGGTGGTTAGTCTTGGGCTGGAGTTGAAGGGGCAGTTGTAGCTGTCTTGTGAACTTTGCACAGCCACTTCTTCATCCTCGCTGTTAATTGTTGAGGGTCCTGGTGAGAACCTCAGATGCAAGGACATTCTGTGATTGGGTGGGGTTGTTACCTTCAGTGGTAATGGCACTGTTGTGGGTTGTGCCCCTTGTGTGTCTGGAGGCCCTTACTGGACTTTGTGCTGCTTGATGAGCCATGCCACCAGGTCTAGCACAGAATCTGCAGCTGTTGTGGGGGCCTGAAGCTGTGGGGGGATTTACCTCTTGCCCTCTGTTAGTGTCAGGCTATGGCAGTGTTCTCTAGATGGCTGTTCCCTGTGGCATCTTCTTGGTGGGCTGGGAAAGGAGCTCGGGCTGTCCAGGCTGCTGAAGGGGCTCCTGTGCCTGTGCCTCCATAGTTTTTGCCTGTGGGAGCTGAAACTGCTGCTTCTTTGCCACTGCTGATGTCTGTGTTAACGCACCAGGGAATGGGGCTCTGCGTTCCACTGTGGTGCGGAGGTGTGCTGTAGGAGGGTCGTGGAGGGTCAACGCCAAGGCAAACATGCTGTCCTGATGCTTCCCCATCGGTGTTTCTGGAGATGCTGGCCAATCACACTCAGAAGAGGCGGAGCGAAGGCCATCTCCTGGCCAATGGTGCCCTGAATAGGCAGGGCTTCTGATGGTGCCAGCTCAGTACCATGTTTGTGAGCCAAGAGAGGGGAATCTGATGTTCGGGCCAAAGGGTTCTTGCTGGCCGTGTCTGGGCTGTTCGAGGCCGCGATCTTTATGGTGAGTGGCAGAGGAAGTCTTGCTGGAGTTCAGGCAGGGGAAGTAGACCTTGGCAGCGCTGCCCATGCCACAGAGGGGACCTTACCTCTGGCACTGATGTCAGCCTTATGCTTGTCCTTGCAGCTCTTCCTGGCTGCATGTGAGGCTGCCGGTTGCACAGGAGGCCTCCGATCTCAGTTAGTGAGAAGAACCTCTTGTAGTGCATGACTGCGGGAGCACCTGGCCCTCGAGGACATACAAGCACAGTAGGGGCAGTCCTCTATGTAGTGGGCAGCCCACAGGCAGCGCACACAAAGATCGTGGGCATCCATGGAATTCATCTTCCTGGAGCATCGAGAACACTTTTTAAAACGAGGTTTAGTCGTCTTTTTCTCTTGTGAGTCTTCTTCTTTACTGTTCTTTGGAATGTGATTTCTTCTGGGTGGCTTGTAGGTTTTTTTTGTTTTTTGGAGAGCAGAGAGTTCCATCCTTCTTGGCAAGGCAGAAGAAAGAGACTGACCCAGGTAGGAGTGGGCTGGTGGACAGGACTCACTGGCACATACTCAGAAAGGTGCTATCGGATGACATCACCAGGTGTGGCTGACACATCTTACTACTATTAATCATTGATATAGCGTTACAAGGCATATGCAGTGCTTTACAGACACATATAAAGATTGTCTCTGCTTATCAGAGCTTACAACCTAATGAAGACAGACAGTACAATAGATGAGAACAGGGAAGGGTAATGAGACAGAAGGAGAACAAAGGATTAAGATCCAAAAGTGATTGCCAGCCTTTTCTTCTGAAGCAATGGAGGGTAAAGTGACTTGCCCAAGGTCACAAGGAGTTCCAGTGGGAATCAAACCCTTGATTTTCTGGATACTAGGCAGTTACTCTAACCACTAGGCTACTCCTCCACACCACAGCTTTTCTCTGTACCTTTTCTAATAACGCTATATCCTTTTTAAGCTATGGTGACCAGAACTGCACACAATATTCAAAGTGTGGTTGTACCATGGAATGATACAGAGGACTTATCCTTTGTTTTATTCTCCATTCCTTTCCTTATGATACCTAGTATTCTATTTGTTCTCTTGGCTGCTGCTGCACACTGGGCGGAGGGTTTTAACATGTTATTCATGATAATGCTTAAATCTTTTTCCTGGGTGGTGGTTCCTAATGTGGAACCTTGCATCGTGTAACCATAGTTTGGGTTTTTCTTTGCACTTGTGCACATTAAATTTCATCTGCCATTTGGATGCCCAGTCTTCCAATTTATGAAGATCCTCTTGCATTTTTCCACAATCCTCATGGATTTTAACAACTTTGAATAGTTTTGTGTCATCTGCAGATCTGATAACCTCACTCGTTATTCCCATTTCCAGATCATTTATGAATATGTTAAAAAGCAGCAGACCCAGCACAGATTCCTGGGGTACTTCACTATTCACCTTTCTCCATTGGGAAAATTGGCCATTTAGCCCTACCCTCTGCTTTCTATCTTTTAACCAGTTCCTGATCCACAGTAGTACACTGCCTCCTATCCAATGACTCTTTAGTTTTACCAAAAGTCTCTCATGAGAGACCTTGTTAAAGACTTTCTGAAAGTCCAGATAAACTGTATCAACCAACTCACCTTTGTCTACCTGTTTATTCACAGCTTCAAAAAAACATAACAGATTAGTAAGACAAGATTTTCCTTGGCTAAAGCCCTGTAGGCTGTCTCCCATTAAGCCATGACTATCTACATGTTGAGTAATTTTGTTCTTTATGATGGTTTCTACCATTTTTCCCGGTACTGACGTCAGGCTCACCGGTCTGCAGCAGGCTCAGTCACGGGTCCAGGACCTCCAGCTGCTTCAGACAGATCCCAGGCCTTCTGTTCCTCTTATAAAGACACAACCAGCCAGGGATAGAATCCAGGCTCAGTCACGGGTCCAAATCTTCCAGCTGCTGCAGGCAGAAACCAGGCCCTTTGCTACAGATGCTACCTGCATCCTACTTGTCCATGGAGAATTGTAGGTAGCAGGCAAAGGGAGGGGGCATGAAGAGGCAGGACATGAGTGGTGAGCTCAGATTTCTTCCCACTTGGTTTTTCCTCTCATGGAAGCAGTGGTCAGGCTCAGGGCACCAGCACTGTGGCTCTCATGCTCGAGACAAGGGCCTCAATGAGTGTGGGAGTGAGAAAACCTTCAAATGAGTAAAGGGCAGAAAGCACCTGGTCAGTTGGGAATCACTCTGAGGGATGTGGATGGGGAACGAAGCCTGTCAGAGTAATGTGTTCAGGTAAGTATATGTATCATACCTGTGATTCAATCAAATTGGGGTTGGCAATAAGATTATATCAGGCAGACTGCATCACGGATGGTATGAAATGGAGAGTGGGATAGTGGTGGAGCAAGATATAGTGTGGAAATGCGTTTCTGTCAACGGCCACTGTATAAATAGCCAGTTATGGTCGTCCAACGTGTTAAACCTGGTGCTGTTTCAGGTCACAGGTAATATGACCAACATTTTTCCTTTGCAACGATCTTATTTCAGGGTAAACACTTCACACCTGTCTCAAGTATGTGTTGCTACTCTCCCAGGGTTTCCGACATTCCTTTTCTCCCTCTCGGTCTTGCCTCCGTCCTTCTCATACTCCCTATAGCGCATCTGTTCCTTTCACAGCTGTTCCGACATGTTTCCTCGCCCCCTCCCTCAAATCAGGATCAAAATACCCTGTTTTTATTTATTTACTGTGCAGCTGTCAGTGTTGTGTCTGGGTCGGTTCACTACTGTTTGGAAGGACACAGGAAAATTCTCAAACTGCCAATACTTTGCCGGGAACGACACTCAGTAAATACACTGCAGGACCCTTGGCCTGTGTTTGAATACAATTTGATGTGGGTAATTACAAGTCGCTGTTAGTACTTCCATCTTTAATCAGCATGATCAAGAGCTGGTCTCAGAAGATAAGACTACTCAGGTACATCCTGACCAAAGCACCAAAATCACTTTTCTAAACTTCAGTACTTTGAAGAAGTTTGATCTTGGTAAACTGATTTTTCCTTGCGTTAAATCATTTTTCTGGGTGAGGTGAAGGCACAGCAGGAGGGGGCTGCATCGATTCAACATCTTCTTTAAAAAAGGTGCAAAAGTACATAAGCAAAAAAATGTCCAAAATGAGCTGCAAGACTTTTGTCTGAAAGTATTAAATGTAAGCACTGGCTAAGAGCTTTGGCCCTGGGTTTATCAGAAGCTACAGGAAGTTAATGTTGCCATCAAAGTGATTCTCTGGCTTTTGGTAATTTCTTTGTGTGTCTGGGAATAGCACATTCTTCTGGCAAGGGACAAGAGGTTATATGGCAGGGTTTCTATTTTTAGGTGCCTATAAGTTGCAAATTTAGATGTTTATTTGCTACTTAATTAAGGGTTCTTTGATAATAGAAGAAATTGGTGTTTATTGGTTGTTTTGTGGTGTGGTACCTTTGCTGGGTACCTTTTTTCTTTTGAATGCATCTATTTCCAAAGCAGAAATGTACTGCCTGAGAAAATGGCACTCACATTCACTCTAGTAAGCAGCAGCTGTAATAAATACATTTCCTATAGTATCTTGTATGTTTGTGAGCTCTGTGAAGTTGGGACCAGGGATGTTTTCTTATGCATATTTGTACAACATCACCTATGTCTAGTGGTTCTATAGACTTACTCACATATGAGGTAATTTTATAAAATGTTTTCTGTGTGTAAAGTCTGTTTTAAACACAGAGAAAAGCCTTTATAGTATAAAATTACACAACTTCATGTTTCAGTGCCTTGCCTGCATCAGGGGTCATAACATAGTAATTAAAAAATTGGCCTCCTCTTAAAGGAATATACAAGTACACTGAAAGTGACTTTCATGCTTGCTACTAGGATCGCTTTAAAGTTGATAAAATTCTTAAAAGACTGACAGCTCAGAGTGGTATTGAGCTGTGATTGTCGGTGTGGTTTTTTTTCAATAACAGCTGTCATAGCTGAAAAAAATCGGAATATCCAGATAGTGAATGGAGCTGACTATTCAGATAGATTGGCCAATGTGGCAACTCTCAGGAAAGCAGTGATATTCAGCCGCTGTTCAGATAAAGTTAGGACAGTCCTTTTCCTGGCCTAACTTAATGCAGATAGTCATCTGGTCAACAGGCTGAATATCGCCACCAACCAGTTAACCCGTTTTGGACAGCTCGCATATTCTTTCTCTGTTCTGGATGATTTATTAAATTTGTTACACTCAAACGACTATGAAATACCGGCAATAATAAAAAATATTAAAACTTTGCAGAAAATAGAAGTTTCACAGAGTGTATCTTTTTCATACACTGGTCCAATAGAGTATATTGTCCGTCTTCAGAAAAGATAGGATTCAGTTCCAATATTCATTGACATAAACATACTGTATGATACTATTGAAACTGCAGTTTTCATTTAAAACACTTTATTATGATATAATATAGTTTGTCAACAGTCCATTCTGACAGCGGAATATGATACACGTGAAAACACTTCTGATGCAGTGCGTCGATATTGCACCATTGAAACACCTAGAACAGAATGTTTGACAGCAATTAGTTTCGACAACATATTAGCCCAGCGTATGAAAAACATACAAGGCCGATATACGCACCAATAACTCTGACACTAAGTAACTTACAGTTACCTAAGCCTATTTTCTAAAGTCTACAAATACGTTTATTTGCAAATACATTTATTTGTGGAGTGGAGGAGTGGCCTAGTGGTTGGGGCAAGGTACTTCAGGCTGGAAGGTCAGGGGTTCAAATCCCACTAGAGGACAGCAACCTTGGGCCAGAAGGACTGGGGTTTCTAGTCCCACAGGTGCTCCTTGTGGTCTTGGGCAAGCCACTTAACCCTCCATAGCCCATATTCCCTGTAAAATAGTTATCTCCAAGTTATAATGCCCTGTTCAATGTAATTTCAGTTTGTTCAATGTAAACTGCACTGATGCAGAATAGCACAGTATATAAGAGAATGTAAATAAATAAAATAGTAGCTATTACAGCATTATAGGCTACTTACTATTTTTTGTGATCTTTTTATGTTGAGCTGCCAGTACCGTCAAAATCAGCAAACTTCGAATACCTATTAAATGAACTAGATCTCAGATAAAAAAATCTGTGTATAACTCTTTTTGACATAACGATAATAGCTAAACATAGTTCTATTGAATTTATAACCATTCATTAGTAAACAGTTGAGTAGTAAATATGGAAACCTTATGTATGTAAAACATACGCTGCTCCAACTCCGCCCCAGCTCTGCCCATGAAGTATCTGCATGCTGCTAAGGCAGTCAGAGGAAATATCCAGCAGCACTATCCCTATAGCGCTGCTGAATGTCTCGCTGAATGGCGCTTAGCTGGTTATCTGGTCTTGAATACTGTAAACTCTGTTTGTGATATCGGGACTTGCTGTTCTACTCTAAGCATGGACTTTCGCTCTTCCTTTTCCAGTCATTTCAAGTTGCAACATGGATTGGACCAGTCCTTCCTAACCACTAGTGACCAGTTGCTAAGCCAAGTCTATCCAGCAATGTATGAATAGAGCTGTTCACTCCTATGCACCCCTCTAGGACTAAAGCAGAGGAAAGGTACAATGAAGCACACACAGTGCGTTTTTCCTGGAAAACGAGGTGCCGGTACTCCTGTGCAGGGCTCTTTCTCCACTTTCCTCCACTGGGTCATCTGAGTCTGTCGATGAGACAGTATCGTCCTATAACACTATACTCTCCTCTGCTCTGGATGCACCGTCTTCTTCCATTCCATGTCCTGTGAAGTGTACCATACCTGAACCCTAGCTGCCCTCAACAACTTGCTACCTACGTTCATGTGCCTCAGCTGAGCACCTTTGACTTATATCATGTACCCTTGCTGACTACCTACAGACACAACACTCACCAAGCAAGAGTACTATGTCCATCTGATTAACTCACTTGCCTCTGACCCTTGCCGTCTCTTTGCTATGTTCAACTCTCTCCTCCCCCAGTCGCCCCTTCACTTTCTGCCCAGACCTTGGCTATTTCCATGACAAAGTCCAAAAGATTAGCCTTGAATTCTCCACAGATTCACCTCCCCCTTTCCCTCCCCTTTAGTCCCAAATCCTTCTCTCACCTTCCGTCACCCTTTCTTCCTTTTCTAAAGTCACTGAGTAGGGAACTGCAAATCTTCTCTCCTCCTCCAAATTGACTACCTGCACCTCTGATCCCATTCCCACCCAAGCTCTATGTCTTCCGCCGTCATCCCTTCCATCTGTCATATCCTTAACCCATCGTTTTCCACTGCAACTGTTCCTGTGGCCTTCAAACAGGCCAATAGGACAGGAAGGGTCTAGTGAGGGCTTTATGAGGAGAGGTGTGACCACAGCATATCACTCTACTCCCCTTTGCTTCAAAACTATTTGAACAAGAAGTTCACTGCTGCTGTCTTGACTTTCTTTCCTCTCAAGCCCTTCTGGATCCACTGTAGTGTGGTTTTCGTCCTTTATATTCCACAGAAATGGCTCTTGCCAAAGTCTCCAGTGACTTGTTCCTCACCAAATCCAAGGGCCTTTACTCTACTACTACTACTATTGAACATTTATATAGCGCTACAAGGCACATACGGTGCTGTATAGAAACATATATAAAAGATGGTCCCTTATTGTTATGATTGATTATTTATCCTGCGTATTGTGTATCCTTCTTCCTCCTGTTGGGGACTTGGGGGGAGTGCTTAGGTATTGTTTATTTTCCTTTTATGAATTGTTACATTTAAGTTGTGGCTTTCTCTTTTTTTGTGCTTTGGTGCCCCTTTTATCTGTTCAAGATTGATTTTTGTTCAATATGTTGAAATTGCATAAATAAAAAATAAATAAAAAAAAAAGATGGTCACTGCTCATCAGAGCTTACAATCTAGTTAAGACAGACAACAGGTGAGGAAAGGGATACAACTAGGGAAGGTAGGGAGACTTACAGGAGACTAAGCGGAACAGGATTCAAAAGCAGCCTCAAAGAGGTGAGCCTTAACCTTTCTGCTGCCTTTGACACTGTTGATCATCACCTTCTCCTCGATACCCTGTCCTCACTTGGATTTAGGGGTTCTGTTCTGTTCTAATATTCTTCTTATCTCTCTCATCGCACTTTTAGTGTATGTTCTAGTGGACATTCCTCTTCCGTCATCCCGCTTTCAGTTGGTGTACCTCAAGACTCTGCCTTGGGTCTACTCCTTTTCTCTCTACACTCAGTCCCTTGGCGCACTTATTTCCTCCCATAGTTTTCAGTACCATCTTTATGCTGATGGCTCTCAGATCTATCTTTCTGCCCATGAAATTGCTCCAGGAATCCAGTCCTTGATCTCCGCCTGCTTATCCTACATTGTTGCCTGGATGTCTCATCGCCATCTGAAATTGAACATGGCCAAAACTGAGCTTCTTATCTTTCCCTCAAACCCACCTCCCCCTTTTCTCCCTTCTCTATTTCTGTAGATGACACTACACTCCTCCCCGTTTCCTCAGCTCACAACCTTGGGGTCATCTTTTACTCTCTCTTCCTCTGCGCACATCCAACAGATAGCCAAAACCTGCCGCTTCTTTCTCTATAACATTGGCAAAATTCTTCCCTTCCTTTCTACACACACTACTAAGACCCTCATCCACTCACTAGCCACCTCCCACCTTGACTATTGTAACCTGCTGCTTGTTGGTCTCCCTTGAGAATCATCTCTTTCCTTCAATCTGTTTAAAACTCAGCTGCACGGCTAATCTTCTGCCAGTGTCGCTATGCTCCCTTAACCCCTCTTCTCAAGTCACTTCATAGGTTCCCTATCCATTTTGGCATACAGTTCCAACTCTCCTACTGACCTACAAATGCATTAATTCTGCAGCTCCTCATTACCTCTCCTTCTTATCTCTTCCTACACCCCTCCTTGGCAACTCCAGTCATAAAGGAAATTACTTTTATCTATGCCCTTCTCCTCTACTACCAACTCCAGACTCGGTTCTTTCCATCTTGCTGCAGCCATTTGTATTTTAATCATTTCTCAGTCCCCTGCTTGTTTTGTTTGTCCTGTGAAGCAGGGGCTGTCTTCTGTGTATATGTGTATAGCGCTACATATGCCTAACAACACTATATAAATGCTAAGTAGTGGTAGTAATAGCAGCATAGTGAGTGGTATCCTGCATAGAGCGGTGGGTCTCACTGGGCAGAATAGATGCACCATGCTGGTCCTTATCTGATGTTACATACTATGGTACCAGCAGGAATATGGAAATTATTAATTCACATGAATACAATGGCTGGAAGAGGAGACCCTTCCACCTCCGCTAGCTTGCCTGTACTGATAGATGTCAACTTAGCTCACAGATTCTTCAAACTATTTTAGTCCAACAACACTAACCGACAGAGTCTAAGAGAGGGAATATAAAATGAGTGGTATTAATGATGTGTTAATGTGCTTCGGACTTGCAGTAAGAGGAAGTGTGACTCATTTACAGATTAAAAGCTCAGCATAGGCTAGAGCAACCCAGGCTTATCATCAGGCTGGATTTTAATATAATTCTATTTCTGTTTCAGGTTTGAATTATTAAGGCCTGTTCTCTGCAGCGGCGTTGATAAAGATAATACACAAGATATTTATTTAAGGTTTGCTGCATGTCTGGAAACTATAAAGCTTTTCAAGGAAGTTTGGGTTTTTTTTAGGGCACAATTTCAGCTTGTGTGAGGGGCCACTATGGTGCTGAATGATCTTAGCCTGAGCTGTCTCTGTGATATGCTCTCTCATTTATCTTCAGTTGTGCACATTGAGGTCTTGGCAGAGTGTTTGTTGGATGTACCATTGAGTCAAGGAAGCTGGACTTCTTGATACTCGCAAAAGAGCTCCTTTGTTCTCTTCCCAATAGTGGGTGCACTGGTTTGGTCATTTAATAGAAAGAGTTGTAGTAGTTTGAGTCCTGGGAGTTAGGGCAGGGGTGTACATTCATTAATGCTCATTCAGTTTGTTAAGACGCCTTAAAACATTTAGGAGCATGTTTACTAAAGTGTGGTAAGGTTTTGTACTTATCGACCTTTAGGAGCAAAAACTAACATGGGTTAAATACAAAGGCTGACCACTGCCCCAGCCAAAGTGGGAAAAAACCCTATCCAAGCACAAAACTCCGATTTCAAACCTACTATCCACCCCCTCTTGATGCAATTCCCAACCTGATCTTAAACCCCCTAAGTCGCCCCCTCGCCGGATCACCAATTCTGTCAAGCCCCCCCTCTCTGAGTTAAGTGCCCATGCCTACTCAGCACTTCTCTGAGTCACACGTCCCATAGATCAGCATTACCCCGAATTGAGCTTCCCCAGATAGGCACTCTCCTAGATCAAATCCTTCCTCCTCAATTAAAGCCTTCCCCCCTCCCTCCGCTCCTGGTACTCCTCAAGCAAGGATCACAACCCAACTTTCTCCCACCCCTAACTTCCCCCAGAACTTATCCAGGGGTATTCCTACTCATCTAGAGGACAGGACTAGAGTGATCCCCTCCACACTTGCCCCCTTGCAGCCCAGGTTCAAAATGACGGATCTGATCCCTAGCAGTTATCTCACTGTACTACTGCTAGGGGTCAGTCTGTCAAATAAGGCTTCCACTCCCGCCCCACCCACTAAAATACCAGGGATACCCTGGTAAATCCTGGGAAGATAGAAGGGTGGGGTGAGGATTGGGTTGTGATCCTTAAAGGTGGGGCTTGTAGTGGGCTGGTCTTTGATCCATAGGAGGCTCGTTTGAGTAGTGTGACTTTGATCCAGTGCAGTATCGATGGGAGGGCTTCACTCGGAGGGAGCTTGATTCAGGGGGTGCTGATATTTTTTTTTATTTATTTATTAGTAGTATTTAGCTCATGCCTTTCCAGAAGAAGATCAAGGTGAGTTACATTCAGGTACAGTATTGGGGGAATCAGGGTTGCTTTACTTTTATGGGTAGAAGTCCCACTATCTGACTGCGGGTAGCACAGCTGTACCTCTTAAGATGGTATTAAGGTCACTCATACTATTGAGAGTGTCCTGGTGGCTAGCATGCGGTAATGTACCATCACTGCTGGCCCTATCTCAGCCCATAGCCCACCTCAACCAACACTAAGCATTTATGCAGGAGTTTTACAATGCATCTGTTTTTAGCACACAATAAACATTAGTGTGGGTCCATGCTAATGATTAGTGAGCGTCAAAAGCCATGCTAACTGCTTAGCATGCTTTAGTAAACATCCCTTTTGGGAGGTAGTTATTAAAGTGCATTAAGGGGATGGGAGACTTAGGGAAGTCTAGTACCATGAGACTACCACAAGGTGCCGTTTTGAACCTGGAGCCGGTGCTGGTAGGAGTGAGAAAGGATCATTACTGTTCCTTACCAGTAGACCACCAAGGACCACCTTCTGAGGATGGAAGATATGTCTGGGGGGTGGGGAGGGGGAATGTTGATTAAGAATCCACAGAGTGGGATTTTTTGGGAGAAGTCTTCTACTTGGGCTCAGGGGGGAGTGGGATCTCTGTGGGGAGAAGGGGGCACTGACCTATTGGTGGTGGTGCGGAGATGGGTCCCCCAGACCACCAGTTTTACTTTGACAGCGTGACCCATTTGAAATTATGGCCTTGTGCATCAAACCACATGTTAGCAGCCTGATGCTCCTGGTCAGGAAAAATAATGTCACCCGGCCATTAACCTGCAGCATCGAGTTACCACAGAGTTAGTGGCCCCGATGGTAGACGAAGCTGCTATAAAATGAGTTTAGGAACTAGCTTCCTTAGAATGTGCTAAAGGAATTAAGGTATGCTAAGTCATTTAACGTGCGTTAATCAATTTAGCGCACACAAAAAATTCCCTATAAAAATGAGTGTGTGAAACTAACAAAAATATCCAAAAGTTGCTCTACAGGTTCTGGATGTCATTTTACAGGATTTTGTGTTATTTGTGTGGAGGCCCATTCCAATCTGTACGCTCCAGGCCACTATGCATCTGGTCAGAATCGAACGCACAGTGGTAGATGCAAGTCTGATCCCGCAAGGCCCGTGGGTCAGAATCGCATCTAAGCCTGTACGTGCAGGCTGAGACTCGATTCCAGTCTGCCTGCATGTACAAGCTGCTGCCAAGCTAATTTAGTCAGGCTCCTGAATGGAGCCGTGATCCCCGGCTGCCGCCGACTTTGTTCTTTCCCCACAGTCCAACCTCCAATCTGGCCTCCCAAGGCTTTATCTTTCTTTATCTTTATCTTTATTCCACACTTTATATACCGCCCTTGTCGAAACATGAGAGCGGTTTACAATAAAATATGCTAACGCTATAGAAAAGGAAAAGAACTCCATTGTGTGATAGGAAAGGAAAGAATATCCAATAGGTCATTAGAGATAGTCTGAAAACAGCCAATTAAGCGGGACTAGGGGAGGGGAGGTCAAAAGCCTGTTGGAATGAATGTGTCTTTAATGATGTTTTGAATTGTTGGTATGAGGATTCCAGCCGGAGGGAAGATGGTAAGGCATTCCAGAGCGAAGGTCCAAGAAAAAATAAGGCAGCATGATGCGTCTGTTCAAGGTGAGCTTGCGATGGAGATGGTAAAGACAGTCGGTTCGCGTGTAGTGAATGTAGGTGTCGGTAGGGAGTATGGAGAGAAATAAGATTAGCTAAATAAAGCGGGTTTGATGTGTAAATGACCTTATGAGTTAAAATGAGGAACTTATACTTGAATCTGAAACGAAGTGGCAACCAATGAAGATGCAACAGAAGAGGTGTTACATGGTCCGATTTACGAGCATTGGTAACTAGTCGAGCAGCAGTGTTTTGGATTAATTGAAGACATTGGAGTTGGTCGGATGGTAAATTGGCAAGGACAACATTACAGTAGTCTAATCTGGACATAACCAGGGCTAGTAAGAGAGTAATGGGAGAATCAGAAGGCAAGATGGAACGAACTGCTCTAATTTGACGTAGTGCAAGGAAAGAACGGTGAGAAAGATTTGAAATGTGGTTGTGAAAAGAGAGTGAGGAGTGCAAAGTTACGCCTAGGTAACGGAAAGAGGAAGTGAGGGGGATAGAGGTAGAATTAATTTGAGGCGATATTGTTGGGCAAGAAGTACTCAAAGAAACCCACATGTTGATTTTGCTGGATTCAAATGGAGAAAATTATCAGAGAGCCAAGAGGCAATGTGGGAGAGACAACTGTTTAGCTGCGTGAGATCAATTTTGACTGGAGAGGTATGGAAAAGAAGCACAATATCATCGGCGTAAATATAAACTGAAACAGGGAATTGTTGGATTAGAAGGGGTAAGGGGGTAAGAAAAATATTGAAGAGCAATGGGGAGAGAACTGAGCCCTGAGGCACACCACAGATTAAGGGAACAGGGGAGGGGGACTGATAATTAACACAGACAGTGAAAAAGCGAGTGGTAAGAAAGGAACGAAACCAATTAAGTACTGTACTCCACAGCCCGATATCATAGAGACGGGAGAGAAGGGTCTGGTGGTCAACTAAATCAAATGCAGCAGAGAGATCTGACGAGACCAAGAGGGTAATATCTCCTCGATCATAGGCCACATAGATTTCATTCAGGAGAGCTAAGAGAACTGTTTCCATGCTATGCCCAGACCTAAATCCTGCTTGTCGTGGGTGGAGTCTTACAAGAAGAAATGGGTTTCTATTTCACAGAGCAACTGTGGTATATCTCTCACCTTTAAAGTAATTGCTGCCCCAATGTTAACTTATTGCCTATAAGGGGAGTCTTTACAATAGCTACGGAACGGCCTCAGACCTGTGGGCTATTCAATGAAAGACACTTCAAAACACAGCGTCTTTCAGTGCCCGTTTGCATCAATGGCCGAATGTCCAATTTTCTTTTTTTTTCTCTTTTTAAATTGCACACCTCCCTCTCTCCATAGTGTTTCATGTAAACTTATTTTGCCAGATTGGACCTCTTAGTCCTATTTTCAAAGATAAAATTATGCACTTAGCTTTCAATAAAGACGAGAGCACCATAATGGTGGCAATAGCTCAATCTGATCTCATTCTGTCTCTGGAATTCTCTCTTGTTCCCAACGCCTCACATACAACGTTGAACTGCGTTTCTCCCAATAACTTGAGGTTCTTCAGGGGAATAGTTTATATAACAGCCAAAATCCTTAACTGAAAAATGATGGGACATAACATAAGTCACATTTAACCAAACAGTGTTGCAATAGGTATTAAAATCAAAATATAAAATTATTTCTAAACAGATTAAAATAATACCCCAAAATTAGCTGTGGCCGATGCACGGTAGTAGTAAAAACTTCTCATCCTGTGGACTACTTCTAGTCATCGATTTAGCAATTGTTGAAAAAACGCCACGCATAAGCAATCACATCAAATCCTCTCTCCTTATAGTGACTCCTTTTACTGGAGCCAATCAGCTTCGTTCAGCCCCTAACACACTCCCCATTCAATTTCAGCATTCAGCCCATTGGGCATTAGAGTCTGCAACGAAAATATCCAACGCTGTTCATGAAATAACAATGTTTGATCAAGAGATTTACCAAACATGGAATGTTGTATTTGTTCAATACAAAAACAGCGAAGGTCTTGAAAACAATGATGCAGTTCTTCACAATGTGATACTAGCGGTGCTGCCAGTATCTTGTGTTTCAAACGACTCTTGTGTTCAAGCATCCTAATTTTAAAGGGTCTGGTAGTTTTCCCAATATAATAAAAATCGCATGGACATGTTATCACGTATACTACATTAGTTGATACACAGGTAGTATGATACTTCAAAACACAATGCTTCCCATGATGAGTAAATTGTTGTACTTCAGTTTTGAAGTGTCTTTCATTGAATAGCCCACAGGTCTGAGGCCGTTCCGTAGCTATTGTAAAGACTCCCCTTATAGGCAATAAGTTAACATTGTCGTGGGTGGAGGGCATTAGTAGCCTCCACATGAGATACTAGTTGCTACGGGGAATCTCCTGCTCCCCCTCCACCCTTTGTCTCTCCCCGGGCCTGCCGTTCCCCAATGTCTAGGGGAACTTATTCCACCTCAGAGGTGGAATAAGTTCCACGTCTAGTCTGCCGGCCCCGGACGTACAGGGACAACATCAGAATCGGCCCTGTATGTCTGGGGTTGTGGACTGCCCACTGCATGCCCTAATTCCGCCTCCGCACTGCCCCCTTCCCGCCCCCACCTAGCCTCCTCATACAAACTCCTTGTTTGTATGGGGAGGCTTCGTCAGGGATGGGCAATGGGGACAAAAGTGTCTGTCAATGAAAGGAGTATTATATTTCATTGTTTTCTGGACGGCGGGAAATCCCCTGCTTATCCCTGGGATAAAGCAACATGGAATCCGCCTACTGTATCAGATTCTGCCAGGTATTTATGATCTTGATTTGCTGTTGTTGGAAACAAGATACTGGTCTGTCAACTCCGGACTTTGTTCATTCCACCTTGTTGCTCCATGTGCTTGGAGCAAACTACCTGAGTCGGTGCATTGGGTCTTTCTCTAGCCCTATTGAAGTCCAGGCTGGAGACCCACCTCTCTGAGGCTGCTTTTGGATCCTGATGCTCCTCATTCTCTTGCCCGCTGCTTATGTGTACCTTGCCACACTCTAGGTCCCAGTTCTGCGATGCTTTTTCATCTTGATTAGATTGTAAGCTCTGACGAGCAGGGACATCTATATGCACAGCGCTGAGTACTCCTTGTAGTGCTATAAAAATGTCTAGTAGTAGTAGCTTGATGGACATCTGGGCATATCCTTTGTTCTTATGGTGAGTTGTAAAGGGAAACATGCTAGCATGTTGGGGAATATGGTAAACATGTCAAAACATTGGAAGTACAGCCTTTGAGATTCTATCTAGCCCTGTATAAGAATCTAGACTTTTCTCCAATAGAGAATTCATTGAATGTTGCTATCAATAATATGGTGGCTTTATTGGGTGACTGTCTTGGGAGGCTCCTTTTTGTATAAAAGACCCTTGGGGCTTTTTCTGGTAGTCTTTTTCTACCTAATTTAAAGGGGGAGGGACTGTGGTGGGCATCATGCACTGAAATGTCACTTTGGCATGCCCCCTTTCATACCTTGCTTAACCTCACCCCTGATAGACTGATAGATCTTCTGGCTCAATAGGTCCTAAGGAGAACCAGCACTGCTAATCCATACCCCCCCTCCCCCATCAAAGTAAGTTCAAATTGAAAAATCATTGGATAATTCTGAATATCTGCCCCAGGTACAGGTAAAACTGGCCCCCACTCTAATTGAGGCCATAGAAAAAAGAGAAATCTGAGGTAGCATATCCTGATACTAGAGGGTAACTTCTGTTAAGTGGCATGTGCAAAGAGGCAAGAGGAGACCCCCATGCCCAAAAAATAAAACAAAGAAAACAGAAGCACGTTATTAGAGCTCACTGAGGCGAATGGCGTGGTCTGCTCTTTATTTTTGTATTTTCCAAGACAGAAGATTCAAGTTAGAAAAAGCCTTAAGCATTTTTACACAAAGATTGAATATACATCACCAACTGTTTTAATGCAGTCAGGTGTACATCCGTGTGCAGCTCAAGGCGCATTGGATTGAGAATTCACAGCTAACAACAGACTGTCCATGTCGAGGCTAAAAGTCCAAGGGCAAATGCTATTTTGCTTAATGACTGTCAGGGAGGTGAGAAATGTGAGCTTTGTTAAAGAAGTTATCTGGTGTCAAGTAGAGTCCAGTTCAGAGAGTGCAGCTGTCTGGAGGCCTTCTGCCATTGCGTTTCCATCGCTGTTGTGCTAACTGGGTAAAATTACCGACGACTCACAGCTACCCCACGCACCTATAAAGTAACATAACTGTACTGAACAGCCTGACCAAATGGTGTCAGGTTAAAGGAAAATAAGTGACATGTCTGCTTCAGGGGGGACGTCCCTTCAACAAGTAAAGTTCTATTCTTTTGGACTCTTCCATAATCTCAACCATAAAGTAACCTTAAGCCATCTGACAGGAGTGTAGTGTAAGCTGCTAGAGATTTTTCAGCTGATTATGATGGACCCCAACCCCAAACCTAAGAGTCTGAACACCACCATGAAGTGATCTTGATGAACATGTGGCTCCCTTTCGACCTATCCATCCCTGCCATGAGCCAAAATTATTCTGACTTAACTCTAGCTATCAGCACTTCATTCACCAGTGAAATAGACTGAACTTATTTTTCATTTTTCTTCTTTCTGATTCCACAGATTATTGGAAAGAAATTATACATAAGGGGTCCAGGAGAGGGGAGAGGCAGTTGAAGAAGCAATTCCCTAACTGCTGTGTTTCAGTGTATCAATGTTTCCAGGGGCAGCCCAAGGGGGGTGCAGGGCCATGTGCGGAGACTTGGTGCGGGGCCTCATTTGCATAAATATTTGCATAATGTTACCATACACTAACTGTAGGTAAACATGCCTCTTAATGAGCGTATGGATAAAGAAAGACTAAAAGATTTCTAGGTTACTATAATCCAGTGCCAACCGCCAGGCACATTAGGAATTACTACAAGCACTGCTCATTTAGAACCTATCGAGTTGTAATAAACAATATGTATACCCCCTGAAATCAACCCTAATATATCCAACTATCACTTGATTTCCCTAACTATTCTCCCTACAGGAACCCCTAAACCGCAACATATCCAAAATGTGCAAATGTGAATGTAAATTTTTGTTGGATCACCCACCATGAGAAGAAACTTTCCTTCTCTCGAAGTGAGTCCTCCATTTTAATCATTTGAAAAAGACCTTACATAGATCCTAGAAACCCAGAATCAACAGCATAATTGGCTGTCATTACCGTTTAAAGCATCAAACGCTCAATGCTGTTTTCTCAACCGTTGAATCACATTTAAATGGCATGAAACTTTTTCCACATTCCAAGAAACCAAAAAGTACTTAGCTGAAGAAAATCCCAACATAGTCAAACGGGCTCCAAATTGCTGAGTCTCTCACGGCCCCAATGAAGCCGTCTTGCTGCTTGTCGCAATCCCAAAAACTTATGCTGGCCCCTCATGTACTCAAAAAAACTAATTGGGTTCTTCATAAGTACACCGATCAGTGTTTCAAGCCGCTCAACTTTCAGCTGTTCCTCAGGCGAAACATTTAGAACCAATAACAACACTACCAGGACTCATAAAGCACCAGACCCTACCTATCAAAAGGCAACATTGCAAATATTAAACCAATATATTTCAGATAATAACAATACATGACCTACTGGGGAAAGAGAACAAGTGGCAATGTCAAATAGAAATTACATAAACAGAATACCTCAGCTCAGTTACACATGCAGAACATAGACCATCACCAAACAAGGAATCACAATTTAGAAACAGGAAGACAATAATTAAACTGGGAACCCCAAAAGCCAAACTTGGAATGTACAACAACACTGTAGAAATAAAACTATAAATTAATTTCCTCTTGTACTAAACAAAGTGCAGATGTTAATGATTCACATTTCCCAGAGCTGACATATTCCAGTTAATAAATTCAAAATAAAGAGATATTTTTCTACCTTTTGTGTATTTTTTTTCAGTTGCAATTGCTCCAGCCACTTTCTTCTGGTTTCTTCGTGTCTTCTGCTAACTCTCCATCATCTGTTGTCCATTTGTCCTTTCTTCTCTCTTCTAGTTTTTTTCCGTTCTCTCTCTACATCTGCTTTAACATACTAATCTTTCTCATAAGAACATAAGAACATAAGATATGCCATACTGGGTCAGACCAAGGTCCATCAAGCCCAGTATTCTGTTTCCAACAGTGGCCAATCTAGGTCATGCGTACTTAGCAGTTTCCCCAAGGGACACAGGTTCCACAATGCTTGTATTGGTTCAAGCATTGATATCCTGGGTCCCTTCTTAATAATGGTTTATGGACCTTTCCTCCAGGAACTTGTTCAAACCTTTTTTAAACCCAGCTACACTAACAGCCTTTACTACATCCTCCGGTAGCAAATTCCAGAGTTTGATTACACATTGAGTGAAAAAATATTTTCTTTTATTAGTCTTAAATAGTTTACCCTGTAGCTTCATTGCATGTCCCCTAGTCTTTCTATATTCTGATAAGGTAAACAATTGATCTACGTTTACCCGTTCCACTCCGTTCATTAATTTATAGACTTCTATCATATCTCCCCTCAGCCGTCTCTTTTCCAGGTTAAAGAGCCCCAACCTTTTTAGCCTTTCTTCATAGGAGTATCCTTCCATCCCCTTTACCATTTTGGTGGCTCTTCTCTGAACCTTTTCTAAAATCGCTATATCCTTTTTAAGATACAGCGACCAGAATTGCACACAATATTCAAGGTGCGATCTCACCATGGAACGATATAGAGGCATTATAATATCTTTTGTTTTATTTTCCATTCCTTTCCTAATCATACCTAGCATTCTATTTGCTCTCTTGGCCGCTGCTGCACACTGGGCCGAGGGTTTTAACATGGTAACCACAATGACGCCTAAATCTTTTTCCTGGGTGGTGGTTCCTAATGTGGAACCTTGCATCGTGTAACCATAGTTTGGGTTGTTCTTCCCTAGATGCATAACCTTGCACTTGTCTACATTAAATTTCATCTGCCATTTTGATGCCCAGTCTCCCAATTTATCAAGATCCTCTTGCAATTTTCTACAGTCCTCTTGGGTTTTAACAACTTTAAATAGTTTTGTGTCATCTGCAAATTTGATAACCTCACTCGTTATTCCACTTTCCAGGTCATTTATGAATATGTCAAAAAGCAGCGGACCCAGCACAGATCCCTGGGGTACACCACTATTCGCCTTTCTCCATTGGGAAAATTGGCCATTTAGCCCTACCCTCTGCTTTCTATCTTTTAACCAGTTCCTGATCCACAATAGTACACTGCCTCCTATCCCATGACTCTTTAGTTTTGCCAAAAGTCTCTGATGAGGGACCTTGTCAAAGACTTTCTGAAAGTCCAGATACACAATATCAACCGACTCACCTTTGTCCACCTGATTATTCACTCCTTCAAAAAAACATTTTTCCCGGTACTGATGTCAGGCTCACCGGTCTGTAGTTTCCCGGATCACCCCTGGAACCCTTTTTAAAAATTGGTGTTACATTGGCGATCCTCCAATCTTCAGGTATTAGAGATGATTTTAATGATAGTTCACAGATTACTAATAGCAGGTCTGCAATCTCGTATTTCAGTTCTTTCAACACCCTTGGATGTATACCATCCGTCTCAGGTGATTTGCTACTCTTCAGTTTATCTAATAGTTGTAATACATCTTCCCGATGTATCGATATTTCCTTCAATTCTTCCACACCTTTAAATACCACTTCAGTCATGGGTAACATCCCTACATCTTCCTCAGTAAAGACCGAAGCAAAGAATTCATTCAGTCTCTCCGCTATCGCCTTGTCGCCTCTTAGTGCTCCTTTAACCCCTTTATCATCTAATGGACCAATTGACTCTCTCACAGGTTTTTTGCTACGAATGTACTTGAAAAGGTCTTTACTTCGCGTTTTTGCTTACGCAGCAAGCTTCTTCTCAAATTCTCCCTTTGCCTGCCTTATCAATGCCTTGCATTTGACTTGCCAGTGCTTGTGCTGTTTCCAGGTTTCGTCATTTGGCTCTTTTTTCCATTTCCTGAAAGATGCTTTTTTGGCAACAACAGCCTCTCTGACCTTACCTTTAAAGCATGCTGGCAGTTTTTTGGACTTCCTTCCACTTTTCTTAAAGCGTGGAATACAGCTGGTCTGGGCTTCCAAGATAGTATTTTTCAACAACAGCCAAGCCTGATGTACGTCTTTAACCTTTGCAACTGCTCCTTTTAGTTTTTTCTTAACTGTTTTCCTCATTTTATCATAGTTTCCCTTTCAAAACTTAAAAGGTAGTACTGTGGATTTCCTTACTATCCCTCCTCCACTAATTAAATCAAAGGCGATCATGCTATGATCACTATTGCCAAGTGGCCCCAACAACCTTATCTCTTGCACTAGATCTGGTGTTCCACTAAGGACTAGGTCTAATATGGCTTCCCCTCTGGTCGGTTCATGAACCAGCTGCTCCAAGAAGCAGTCATTTATTTCATCTAGGAACTTTATCTCCCTATCAGGTCCTGATGTGACACTGACCCAGTCGATACCGGGGTAGTTGAAATCACCCATTATTATTACTGCACTGTAACTTTTGTTAGCTTCCTTGATTTCTTTGAGCATTTCATCATCCATTTGGTCATTCTGGCAAGGCATTCGATAGTACACCCCAACTGCCATTGCCTTCCCCCTTTTACATGGAATTTCAATCCATATAGATTCTACAGCATTTTTTGTTTCCTGCAAAACTTCAATCCTTTCTGACTTAATGCCCTCTCTAACATAGAGAGCAACCCCTCCACCAATTTGATCAGATCTATCATTACGATATAGTTTGTACCCAGGTATCACAGTGTCCCACTGGTTGTCCTCCTTCCACCATTTCTCTGATATTCCAATCATTTCTAACCTTTCATTTAGTGCTATATATTCTAACTCTCCCATCTTATTTTTTAGACTTCTAGCATTTGCATACAAGCATTTTAGAGAATGTATTTTACTCATATTAATTTGGCTATTGTTAGACATGCGTAATTTGGGATCTTTAAGCTCAGTCTGCTCCATACTTGAGGGCATTTGGGCTACTTTACTCTTTTGTGGAACCTCTCTGCTTTTGATAGTATCCTTCAAAGATACATTCTTCCGAACCATCTGCTCTTGGGCGACTGTCGGCTTTCCCTAATATCTAGGTTAACAGCTGCGCTATCTCCTTTTTAAAGGTTAATGCCAGCAGCCTGGTTCCATCCCGGTTAAGGTGAAGCCCATCCCTTTGGAAGAGCCCCTCCTTTCCCCAGAATGTTCCCCAGTTCCTAACAAATCCAAAACCCTCATCTCTGCACCATTGTCTCATCCACGCATTGAGACTCCGGAGCTCTGCCTGCCTTTTGGGTCCTGCGCGTGGAACAGGAAGCATTTCGGAGAATGCTACCCTGGAAGTTCTGGATTTCAACTTCCTACCTAAAAGCCTAAATTTAGCCTCCAGAACCTCCCTACCACATTTTCCTATGTCATTGGTACCGACATGTACCAAGACAGCAGACTCCTCCCCAGCACTATCTAAGACCTTATCTAGGTGGCGCGTGAGGTCCGCTACCTTCGCACCAGGCAGGCATGTTACCAGGAGATCCTCACGTCCACCAGCCACCCAGCTATCTACATGTCTAATGATCAAATCACCAACTATAACGGCTGTCCTAACCCTTCCCTCATGGGCACATGACCCTGGAGAAACTTCCTCGGTGCGAGAGGGTTTTACATCACCTGGAAGACAGGTCCTAGTTACAGGATCACTTCCTGCCACACCAGGGTGATGCTCTCCTGTCACGTGACCTCTCTCCTCCATGGCAACAGGGATGCTGCCAGACTGGAGGTGGGACTTCAGGACTATATCCCTGTAGGTCTCGTCTATGTACCTCTCTGTCTGTCTTATGCTTTCGAAGTCTGCTACTTTAGCCTTTAGAGAACGGACTCGTTCCCTGAGAGCAAAGAGCTCCTTGCACCTAGTGCACACGTAAGACCTCTCACCAACTGGGAGAAAATCATACATGCGACACTCAATGCAAAAGACTGGAAAGCCCCCATCCCGCTGCTGGACTGCTGTCTGCATCTTAGTTTTAAGTTTGTGTTTAGATGTAAGTTCTTTACTTACTAAGGGTTGCTATGGATATTTATACTAATAAAACTGTACCTAATATGTGTAATATACCTTGTTCACCTGAAGCTTAACTAATCTCAGATCCTTAGTGTATGACTGATTTGGGTAATGAGCTTCACCTGAGAGCACCTCCTGTCTTTTAAGATGTGTAAGTACCTATAAAGCTGCGATTATCCCAGGGGAGGGAGGGAAATTACACTTATTAAAAGAGGGCTGCTACAAAGTACCCTGTCTTGTGCTGCTGAGGTAAGCTAAACTCTGATTTGATTTAAATTATAGCTCTTAGCTGCTGCTAGGCTCTAACTTCTCCTTTTACTCTTTCCTCATTCCTATTTCATCCACTCAAATTTTACCCCTCCATCCTCAATCCCCACTTACTCTCCCAATACACGGCCAATTGAAGATTTTTCTTCCCTCCCGCACAAAATATTTTTCCCCTCTCCATTTCACTCTCCCAGCCCCATCCCATTCTAATCCTCCTCCAACATCAGCTCCCTTCTAGTTCCAGCCCCACCCAGCATCCACTCCCTTCTAGTCCCCGCATCAGCCCATTTCTAGTCCAAGCCCCCCAACAGCCCATTTCCAGTCCTATCCTAGCCCGACCATCAGCCCATTTCCAGTCCTAGCTCCCCCATCTATTTCCAGTCCTATCCGAGTCCCTCCATCAGCTCATTTCCAATCCCAGCCCCCCCATCAGCCAATTTCTAGTCCTTTGCTAGCCCCACCATCAGCCCATGTCAAATCCTAGCTCCCCTCCACTCAGCCCATTTCCAATCCAAGCCCCAATGAGTCTACTTCCAGTTCTAGCCCCTCCATGAGTCCATTTCATTCCAAGCCCCCACCAAAGCCCATTTCCAATCTTTGCACCCCCAACAGCTCATTTCTAGTCCTATCCTAGCACCTCCATCAGCCCATTTCCTGTCCTAGCTCCCCCCCTCACTCAGCCCATTTCCAGACCTAGCTCCCTCCTCTCACAGCCCATTTCCAATCTCAGCACCCCTCAACAGCCCATTTCCAGTGCTATCCTAGCACCTCCATCAGCCCATTTCTTGTCCTAGCTCCCCCTCACAGCCCATTTCCATTCCAAGCCCCCCTCCCCATCAGCTATTTGCAGTTCAAGCCCACCTTCCACTCAGCCCAATTCCATTCCAAGCCCCCGTCCCCATCCCCATCAGCTATTTGCAGTTCAAGTCCCCCCTTCCACTCAGCCCATTACCAGTCCTAAGCCCCACATCAGCCCACTTCCAGTCCTAACCCCCATCACCCCATTGTCAGTCTTAGCCCCCCATAGCCCATTACCAGTCCTAATCCCCCATCAGCCCATTTCCAGTCCTAGCCCTTCATAGCCCATTACCATTACTAACCCCCCCATCAGTCCATTTCCAGTCCTAGCCCGCCCATAGCCCATTACCAGTCCTAACCCCCCCATCAGCCAATTTCCTGTCCTAGCCCCCCCATAGCCCATTACCAGTCATAACCCCACCTCCCCATCAGCCCATTACCAGTCCTAACTCCCCCATCAGCCCATTTCCAGTCCTAGCCCCCCCATAGCCCATTACCAATCCTAACCCCCCATCAGCCCATTTCCAGTCCTAGCCCCCCATCAGCCCATTTCCAGTCCTAGCCCCCCATAGCCCATTACCAGTCCTAACCCCCCATCAGCCCATTTCCAGTCCTAGCCCCCCCATAGCCCATTACCAGTCCCAACCCCCCCATCAGGACAAGTCCCGTCCTACCCCCTCAGCCCTTTTCCAGTCGTAGCACCCCCATAGCCCATTAACAGTCCTAACCCCCCATCAGCCCATTTCCAGTACTAGCCCCCCATAGCCCATTACCAGTCCTAACCCCCCCATCAGCCTATTTCCAGTCCTAGACCCCCCAGCCCATTACCAGTCCTAATCCCCCTCCCCCCCCCAACCCGCATTTCCTGTTTCCCGTCAGCCCCGGCCGGCTTAACAGAGCCATGAGAGGTAAACTCTCCCTTCGGAGCTCTGAAAGCTGCACAGAGGAGAGTGATTGAGGGAGGACTCTGTTGGGCAGGCGGGGGCCCCACGGGAGACACTTGATTCTGCTGCTGCCAGGGTGGCAGTGGCAGCAGCAAGTTAGTTTTTTCTTTTAAAGTTTCCATGGGCTGATGGGCAGAATGTTGTTTGCGCGGGGCCCCGTGAAACGCGGGGCCCTGTGCAAACAACATTCTTGCTCAATGGACGGGCCGGCCGTGAATGTTTCTGGGCTGCTCCTGCCTGCAGAAGCTGGATGCCCATCTCACACAGAAATTCATTGGGCTATTTGTGTTATTGCTCTTGAATTCCTCATCCGATCTGGCTGTTCTCAGATTCAATGTCTTTTCACCAGCCCCCACCTCCCCCCCCCTTTATGAAATTTGGTCCTACTCTGTTAAATTTTCAGAGAGCTATTTTGCCCCCAAAAAGATAAGTCGACATTCTCAGTTCCTTATGTATAATTTCTTTCTAACAATCCACTGGGTTGGAAAGAACAAGAAGCACGCTAGAAACGGCAGATCTGAGGAGGGGACGAAGGGAGGAGGAAGACGAGTGTGCATGCCTCTCGGTCCCTCTGCAGCCTGAGGTAAAGAGAGGAGAGAAAGAGGCAACTTGACCTCCTCCTTCATTTCAGCCTAGATGTCTCCTGCAGGTGCTCTTAGTGCCTACCCCCAACCTCCCAGGAGCAGACACCTGCAATGGAGACCCCAGAGATAAGGGTGAAGAAAAACCAGGAGCTATTTAGCTTCTGGTTGTCAGAGAGTTAGACACATTGGTCCAGCACAGAGTGTGTCCTGATTAGTGCATCCTCCTGTCGGCACTGTTTCCTAGGGACCAGACATATTCTAGTATATGCATGAAGCAGTGCTTTCTGCAAAGAAATAGGCTTTACAAAATTGCCTTCCCCTTAATGTAGGCACAGTTGCACATTTACTAGTAGTACCACTACCAGCCCTTCTTATCATTTGTATAGCGCTACAAGCCATATGCGGCACTGCACATATACAAATAAGAGACAGTCCCTGCTCCATAGAGATTACAATCTAATCAAGACAGACAACACAGCAAAGCGGGGACTAGGATAAATATAGGGGAATGATGGAGCTACACAGAGGTGGTGATCAGGACTGGAGGTCGGTCTAGAGGTAGGGCTAAGGAGGGGTTTGGTTTCATATACATATTTTAAAAAATTCAGTTGTATGTGTCTCTTTGCATATTCCAGCTCAACTCTGCACATGTTTCATTATTGTCTGTTACCCACAGAGGGCCTGGGGCCAATTGTATGGGTTCATGCATGTGCAATACTGGATCTAGTTATTAGCATAAATACATATCCTCAAGGATTAAAGTGAACTCACTAATAATAATTTAAAGGTATACCAGGCACTAGTCCCAGTAAATATAAGGTTACATAGTATCATAGTTTATTGTCTTAAGGGCAGAGGCTCAAAGCAAACTTTGTACAGTATATAGCTGTTTGTGCTTGTCTATGACACATATGGCCAATATTCAAAACTGATGATATTCAGACACCACAGCAGTCAGCCATAGCGCTGAAATATTGGTGGGATATTCAGCGGCAGTATGCCTTTGAAAATCCAGCCTGAGTACTGCTAGCTAGTGGTGCTGCTTAGAGTGGTTTTCAGCTGGTGCTTGCCCGGATTTCAACAGGGCTGTTTTCCACGTGGCCTAAATTGTCTGGGCAAGGGCCACTGAAAATCACGCTACATAGGTAAGTCCCGGCACTTACCTAGTTAGCGCTGGTACCAGCCCCGCTTCACCCACTGACTGCCCCTGCACTAACCAGACAGTGCCAAGGCTGTGGAGATATTCAGCACACTACAGGAAGAGCCGTTGCTCCTAGGCCAAAACCGAACATAAGAAATGTCCTAGTGGGTCAGACCAAGGTCCATCAAGCCCAGAATCCTCTTTCCAACAGTGGCCAATCCAGGTCACAAGTACCTGGCGGGTTCCCAAAAAGGCACAATGATTCCACAATGCTCATCCTGAGGCGAAGAGAAGTGAAGGGAGCTGGCTAATCCCAGGGACGGTTGAGAGTGAAAGAGCTGCTAAGGAGAGTTCCTGGGAGTAGCAGAGGAACCCAGAGAAGTCCAGTTGCCACAGAAGACGAATGATGCTAGTCAGAGGCATCCCAGCTCTACCACCTGAGACACCCAACTCTGTGGCGTGAGGGGCCAGACTCCTCTGTGTCTTGAAAGAAGCTTTTGAGGAATTCCTATGGTTCTACTTCTTGGGGAGGAGACTAATTCCCTATTTTTATGTTTCCTCAGAGGAAGTACCTTTGAGGGACTTTTTCCACTGAGAGTCCAGAGAGCATCGGCACAAGCAGTACCTACCTGCTCTATGAGAGCCTTGGAGGAGTCTCTGGTGCCCAGCTTGGAACCTGAAGGAGTCTCTTTGCTTTTGCCATTTGTTGTCTTTGTCCTGGAATATACTTTCTTGTGGGGATACACCCAATAATATATTTATTTTTTAAATAAAAGATACTCCTTGTTGTAGACTTGTATTTATAAAGTGTTTGTCTTATTTGTCACTCCAGCGAAGGTCTTGGGATATTATCCCCCTTCCATAAGTCCCATTACCTGTACTGTATGTTTTTTTTTTTTTTACCATATCTTTACTCTTTTTTATGTCCCTCTTCGGGGCCACCCTCACCTAATCATAAGAGGATGGCTACACATTTGTGCATAAATTCAATTGAAATTACATTTAAATTTTTAGCACTACCTATTTTGTTGAAAATTGACCACTTTACAACTGGCACTCTGTAAAATATAACAAATTTTCTATAACTTCCCATTTTCATTAGTATTTATTTGCTGATATATCACCAGTCAAACTAGCATCAAAATTGTTTACGAGAGTTAAAATGTTAAGCAAAAATTTCATATCATAACAAATATGCAATAATAACTAACATATCCTAAAATGATATACAAATAACAAAATAGAGAAGCAGCCTGCTGACGGCCATCAGCCTTCAGAATCATATGCATACCTAAGGCAGGTGAGAAAGAACTGGGGGTAAGAAGGAAAAAAGGAAAAAAAAAGACAAATATTGACAAGGAGAGAGGGAAAAAGGAAAGGAGAGGGAGGGAGATCAAGAGGGGAAAAGGAAACATCCACTTGAATGTTTTCTTTAAAATTTCAGCAGGATCTGGGCGAATTATCTCCACTAATAAAGGTGACTCATGTTGATATTGTTTGATATTCTGCTTAATTCTTTCACTTCACAAAACAAGTTCTGACACGCT
The DNA here is from genome assembly GCA_033557465.1 of Ichthyophis bannanicus. Classification (NCBI taxonomy): domain Eukaryota; kingdom Metazoa; phylum Chordata; class Amphibia; order Gymnophiona; family Ichthyophiidae; genus Ichthyophis; species Ichthyophis bannanicus. The sequence continues at coordinate 489,375,919 of CM066038.1, read as the reverse complement.
ATGAGAAGATTCCTTTTCTAATTTTTGTTTGCACAACTGACATTCCTGGTTTTGTACAATCTGTTCAAGGATCCTACACTCCCCTAAGTGTGAACGCTGGCTTTTTGCTGTGTGTATTTTTGTAATGTGTTTCTGAAAGGTAAATGTCTTCATAAAAGAAGTGCAAGCTGCTTATTTTAAGCAAAATAAAAAATATTTGGTGCTTATTGGATTTGCTTTACCTGCCTTTCAAAGTGGGATTTTTTTTTAAGTGCCATCAAGTCAATGCTGACTCCTGGCAAACCCAGTAGCCCCTGGATTGTTTTGGCAAGGTATGACTGGAAGTAGATGGCCAGGCCTTTTCTTCCGAGGCAATGGAGGGTAAAGTGACTTGCCCAAGGTCACAAGGAGTGCCAGTGGGAATTGAACATTGATCTCTTGGATACTAGGGTGTTGCTCCAACCACTAGGCATAACATTAAATAAACATTCTAAAAAATGTTTAAAAATCCTGAAATCCATTCAATAAAAGGACAAAAAGAAGAAAAAAAACCTGGCAGTGTGTATATGTGCAAGCTTGCAAAATAGCCAACATACATGTATAAGTGCTGGGACTTACACATTGAAGTTGTGAAATCTGGCTCTTACATATTTGTCAGCCATGTTTCCCTATTGCCCTTTCCCACGTGTCAATTTGCAAAATGACTCCTCTGGCTTCACATATCGGCACATACACATGTTCCTGCACCTCTGTATTCAGTATTTTGGAAAAGGCTCCACGTTTAGCAAAGCCTTTTCTAAAATACTAATGGAACTGTGTTCATTGTGACCTTGACATCTCTATCCCGGTCTCCACGCAGTATCTAAAACATGCCTTCACGTGTACTATTTTGTGGCATGTCCCTTAGTCTTTGTTTACTCTTTCAAAAAGTACAGTCGATTCGCATTTACTTATTCCACTCCACTCCGGACTTTATAGACTTCTGTCTTATCTCACCACAACCAAATCTTTTGCAGGAAAAAGAGCCCTGTCCTCTTTAACCTTTCCATCCCTGCATCATTTTGGTCACCCTTCTCTGTTTATTTTTTTAATTCCTCTATATCCTTTTGGAGATGCGGCGACCAGAATTTCACACAGTATTCAAGCTGCAGTCGCACCATTGAGTGATACAGAGGCATTATGTTATTCTTTGTTTTATTCCCTATTCATTTCCTAATTCCCAGCATTCTGTTTGCTTTATTACATAACCAGTAAGTGAGTATCAGAGTTGTCAAGATACACAAGCTTAATTCAAAACCATATTTCTAAAGAATCTAGAGCCACACTTCAGCGGAGTTTCTGGCTACAGAGTTCAGCATACGAGGTATGACAAAAAAGAAACGAGACTGACTCAATGCTAATTGGCTAAATGCTTATGTCACTGTGTTGTGTAACATCTCACCACTATTCTGCTATAATATTTTTCATCTCTCTCACTCTGTTTTTCTTTTTTCAGGTTTTTTTGTAGCATACTGCTCCATCACTTTGTCATACAACTGGAGGTGGCAGAAATATGAAGCAAAGAATCAACTTGAAATTTCTGGTTAAGTTGGAGAAAGGCCCAACTGAGTGTCTCCAAATTTTCCAAAAGGCTTATGAAGAAGATGCAATGTTGAGTGGCACAAACGCTTCAAGACTGACCACGAGGAGGTGGAGGATGACCCCAAGTCAGAACGGTCTTCCACAACAAAGACGTCTGAGAACATTGACAAAGTGAACCAGCTGGTGTGGAGTGATCGCAGATTGACAGTGCGGTTGATAGCTGAGGAGCTCAGCCTGAACAGGGAGTCAGTGCGGACCATCTTGGTGCAGGAGCTGGGGATGCAGAAGGTGTGTGCCAAGATGGTGCCCAAATTTTTATCGGACGACCAGAAGGAGCACTGGGTCAATTTTTGTTGAGACTTGCTAGAGAAGATCAGAGAAGATCCAGAGTTCGTTGGCTGAGTCATCACAGGAGACGAGACTTGGGACTTCCAATATGACCCTGAAAGCAAGAGACAGAGCCTGCAGAGACTGTCACCCAGACCCAAGAAGGATCGCATTCTTCGACCAGAAGGGAGAGGTCCATCATGAATTTGTGCCTGAGGGTCAGACAGTCAACCAGCAATTCTACCACCAGGCACCTTCTCTAACCCTCTTCAGATCCAGGCTGAAAACTCACCTCTTTGCTGCTGCTTTTGGATCTTGACTCACCTGATCTCCTTTTTCTTTCCCCTTGCTTTATCCCTGCCTATACCTTCTGTGTTTGTCTTGACTGGATTGTAAGCTCTGATGAGCAGGGACTGTCTCTTACATGTCTGTGCAGCGCTGCGTATGACTTGTAACACTATACAAATGCTCAGTAGTAGTAGTAGTCCTCAATCACCTCCATGACTGGGTTCGGCGCAGCAGGCGGGCTCTGTGGAGACACAAGTTGTGACTGCTCCAGCACGACAATGCACCTGCACACACCGCACTCAGTGTGAGGCAGTTCTTGGCCAACAAACAGATCATAGCTCTCGACCACCCTCCTTATTCCCCAGATCTCACACCGTGTGACTTCTGGCTCTTCCCCAGGCTTAAGACTGTGCTCAAAGGAACTCATTTCACCTATGTAGAAGAGATCAAGGCCACTGTGACAAGGGAGCTGAGGGACCTCAAGGAAGAGGACTTTACCGAGTGCTTCCGTATGTGGCAGAAGTGAATGCAGAAGTGCATTAACTCTGGGAGGGATTACTTTGAAGGGGACAATGCGTAATTTCTCTGTAGATTTTGTAATAAAACATTTATGGGATGGTCTTGTTTCTTTTTTTCACACCTCGTAAAACACTAGCAGGGAAACAAACTGGAAATGTCAGCCATATTTATAGGTATCAAAGATGAAAGCATCAGCTCTCTTGCAGAGGGATCAGCCTCCTTCCCTGAATAAACAAGTGAAGAAACATATCAATACAGGAACACAGAGGGCTAGCAATGTCTGAGGGAAAACATCTTAGTACATCTGGCCCAGAGTGCTCAAAAAGTTGTGAAAACTGGAGACCAAAACTCTCATGTTCACCATCAGAACACTTGTTCCAAATAAAAGGGGTCAGATTTTAAGTTCAAAAAGTTTCTCTCTTTTTTTTGTCTGTTTAAAACATGCTTTTTTCCTCAAAGCCACATTATTACCAAAAATTGATTCTCTGAGGTGCTCTTGTGCGTGTTGATATCCAGGACTTCCTTCTGAGGGATTGCTCAGTGGTAGGAATACCTGCACAGTTTGCATGCCTACACATCGCCTGCTAAAATAGACTCATGGTCCTTCCGTATTAATGAAGGAGCTCTGCATTTGAGTACTGGCCACCTCTGTGCTAGGAAAAATGTACTCTTTATACGCAATATACAATATACAAGCAGAACGTCTCTAAGTCTTTGGAAAATGTACTCTTTATACCCAATATCCAATATACAAGCCGAACGTCTCTAAGTCTTTGGAAAATGTACTCTTTATACGCAATATCCAATATACAAGCCGAACATCTCTAAGTCTTTGGAAAATGTACTCTTTATACCCAATATCCAATATACAAGCCGAACGTCTCTAAGTCTTTGGAAAATGTACTCTTTATACGCAATATACAATATACAAGCAGAACGTTTCTAAGTCTTTGGAAAATGTACTCTTTATACCCAATATCCAATATACAAGCCGAACGTCTCTAAGTCTTTGGAAAATGTACTCTTTATATGCAATATCCAATATACAAGCAGAACGTCTCTAAGTCTTTGGAAAATGTACTCTTTATACGCAATATCCAATATACAAGCCGAACGTCTCTAAGTCTTTGGAAAATGTACTCTTTATACGCAATATCCAATATACAAGCAGAACGTCTCTAAGTCTTTGGAAAATGTACTCTTTATACGCAATATCCAATATACAAGCCGAACATCTCTAAGTCTTTGGAAAATGTACTCTTTATACCCAATATCCAATATACAAGCCGAACGTCTCTAAGTCTTTGGAAAATGTACTCTTTATACGCAATATCCAATATACAAGCAGAACGTCTCTAAGTCTTTGGAAAATGTACTCTTTATACGCAATATCCAATATACAAGCAGAATGTCTCTAAGTCTTTGGAAAATTGCTTACAGATCTTGATATTTCCAAACTGTCCATATTTCAGCTCATCAACCCTTGTGAAATACTGTATATAAGAGATGCTAGGTTTAACCCACACCTTTTCAGTAGTATCTCAAGGTAAATTGCTGCAACAAAGCAACAGTGGGATTTGAGCCTTGGCTTCAGTAGTTCTCAACCAACTGTGATAAGCACCAGGCTACTGCTGTACTCATTCCAAGCAAGTATCACATACCCAGTACAGCAGAGGTACACAAATGTGAGCCTTCAGAGCAGAAAACAGTTCTGGTTTTCAGGATAAGCAGACTGTATACAAGTAGAGGACGATATTCAACAGGGTTTATCTGGTTAGTGGGATTTGCTAAGCTGATAAACCCTGCTGAGAGGGATATTCAGTGGGACTAACCAGATAGTGCCACTGAACATCCCCTCAGACCACCAGGGCACTATCTGGTCAGTGCCGGGTGGTCCAGTTAGTAGTGATTTTCATTCTGCTAACCATACTAGTGCCTGCGTAATGTTAGGACGGGTCAATGGCTCTCCTAACTTTATACAGATTCGCTATATGGTTAACGACTGAATATGATCTCTAACCAGATAGCACATACAGTCGGTGGTGAAACTAGATATTTAGCGTCAGACACCAGAGAGGCTCTAACACTGAATATCTGATTTCAGTTTCAGCTGCAGGGCCAGCCACTTTAATAACACTGACCATCACAGTGGAATATTGACCTGGTAATTTTCAAAAGACTTTTACCTGGAATATGTCAGTTTAGCTGGGTAAATTAGTTGTCTGAAAATTATCCACTCCTTAGCCAGGAGAAAAGTGCACATGGGCATCTACAGGATGCACATTTTTGCAAGGCTAGAAAGATTGTGGTGCCATGGGCATAGGTAGGTCCTACTACTAGTAATAATCATTTGAATAGCGCTACAAGGGGTATGCAACGCTGTATGACACAGTCCCTGCTCATCAGAGCTTACAGTCTAATCAAGACAAAACACATAGAGGTAGATTCCAAAACATGCATGTCTGTCCATAGACACATCCAAATTGACAGCGGGCCTGATTTCACCCTAATTCTGCAGCCACAGGTATAGCCACACCCACGGTTCTGGAATCGGGGACATAGGTGTTTCCGGTGTGGCACGAGTAAACCACTATGGAGAAACATAGGTCTTGCTGTTATAATGAGATGCGGATATACGCAGCAAATGCTTTGGTATTCTAAAAAGATGGACATTTCTGATCCTACCTGTCTCCACCATATACCCATGGACGTCTCCGATCCTGCCCGTCTCTGCCATATACCCATGGACGTCTCCGATCCTGCCCGTCTCTGCCATATACCCATGGACGTCTCCCATCCTGCCCGTCTCTGCCATATACCCATGGACGTCTCCGATGGCCGCACCTCCTCTGTTAGAACGTGCATCTCCTAAGCTGCTCCTCTCACTGACAGTGTTGTGCTGAGGCAAACTACACAGAAATACTGATGTTACATAAATGCTGATGCAAACTAGACTAGATATGCTAGTCTGATGCATGCCCAGAACAGTGCCAGGCAATCTCAGTGCACTCAAAGATATGATAACAGCAAGTAGAAAGTGATATGCTTGTCATGACATACCTTGCATCAAAACATTCATGGCAGTAGAAGAAATCCTTACTTATTCTTTCATTAGTCATCTCTAAAAACAGTCTTTACAATGCAGATTATGGACCCTTACCAACCTTACAACAAAAAATGCTTTTGGGCATGTTTTAGTGCTGTTTGCACTGTTGAATGCTCTTATTCTGAGGGTCTCTTATTATTGAAAGGGATATGCTTTAACATGTAGCTATAGAGAACCTTTTGTGATTTTTTTCTGCCCTATCACACAGGCATTTGATGACGTGGTCATCCATAAAGTCCAGGTACTGGCCAGGCATTCATGAGTACACCAGATCCTCCTGTGCAACCCTCAAACCACATACACACACACTCTCTCATTTTCAGTCACAAAAAACATAATTTGGCTAAAAAGATGCCCTGAACCTATAAATAACAGCTGGTATAACATAATAGCATGGAGTCCTGACTAAAAATATGATCTCCATTTCTCAACCATACAAGAATCCTTTCCATACTCACTCACATATTATTCCTATATCAACAGTCCTATTTTTTAGGACCACAGCAATTGTTAGGGACCTCTAGAATAGCTCTTTAGCACAAACAGCAAATGTCAGCACAGCCAGAAAAATCACTATTGCTCTTATTTCTTTCAGGTTAGTTATTACTGTCTCTTTAGCTTACAAGATTGCCACACCTCTGATTTCTGTTCTTTATAAATGCATCTTGTAGTGTTTTTCCATACTGCTGTCCACCATTTTAGAAAAGACTAGTCACCACCTTTATACAAACACAGCAGAATATTTTCTAAGTACTGGCCTTATTCCATGTCTCCAGCAGTATAACAGGTATGTCTGTGGGAACCTCCAAAAACGTATATGGGCTTTTCCTGAATACGCTTTATATGTCTCTGTGGCAAACCATGTCCCCTGTTCCACTCTCCCGGACACATTCTGAGATCTCCATCTTAGTGAGATAAACATCTGCGGGTGCTATGTACCGGAATACGCTTGTAGACGTTTCTACTACTACTAACATTTATAAAGCGCTACCAGGCACACGCAGCACTGTACAATGAAAACATACAAGAGACAGTCCCTGCTCAAAAGAGCTTACAATCTAAAAAAAGACAAAGCAAGAAAAGGAGAACAATAAGAACAGCAAAATCAAGAGCCAAAGGCACAGGCGAAAATATGAGCTTTTAACTTAAGTTTGAAGAGGGACAAAGAAGATGCCTGGTGTAAAGACGAAGTTTATGGCAGATAAACATCTCTGGTGCATGTACAAACCCTCATTTGGTTTCTGGAATGACCTTCATAGTGAAATTGGGGACTAGAGTATGGTAAGATACACATAAGTAGTGGACAAGTGAGTGAGGAGCACCAGGATTCAAGGAAGGAGGTAGCTCGCTTAGACTAGATTTTCAAATCTTGGCACATTAATGTAAGGCCGCGGGGCAGGGTCCCGGCGGCCGAGGGTAACCGGGTGCTCGGCCGGTGCGGGGGGCCCTGGCCCGCGGGCGTCATCAGCTGGGGGCGGGAGCGCAATGACATGAAGAGAGCCGGGAAAAAGTGATTGGCTCCAGCCGCGCGCGGGAGCGCGGTGGAGTCTGTGAGGCAGGAGGCGTGTGGCCTGAGTGGGGAGGAGCCAGGAGTCGGCAATGGCTGCCGAAGCTCCTACTCCTCCCCGTGGACAAGGCCGGTTTGGGCGGGGGGGGGGGGCAGCTGCGGTGGCTCGCTGTCGGCGGCGGTGGGGGAGACCGGCGTGGTGGCACAGCGGATCGCTTGTCGGCCTTGCTGCCTCCTCATGCTTGTCGGGCGGGCTCGGTGTCCCCAGGGCGCGGGTGGTTGTGCGGTGCTGCATCTGCTCCTCCGCTTTTGGGGACAGCGGCGGGAGATTGGTCGGGACAGCGGCGGGAGGTTGGTCGGGTCGGCGCCGGGGGCGGCTCCCCGCAGCCTCGTGGCGCTCGAGCTGGGCGTTAGGCGCCGGGGCGCGTGCGGTCCGCGCGCCCTGGTGTGGCCTGTTCCACCGTGGCATTTTCCTGGGCTCGAGGGAGGGGGGGCCCGGGTCGGCGGTCTGCGGAGCGGGGTGCGCCAGGGGCCAATCGTGGTGGGGTGCAGCCGGCTTGTTGGGGTTTCGGATTCGGCACGGCCTCGGCGGTCCGGTGCCGCTGTTTTTGGCGGGCAGCGGAGGTTTGGCGGGGTGGCGTCTGGTGTTGGGTTTTGCTCTTGTCGGTCCGCTCATTGTTTGGCCTTTTTTGTTCGGGGGGGGGGGGGGTTGCAGGAGGTGGTGCGAGCTGCTGTAGAATTCTATTTCCAGTGTGGCACTATTGCTGGCATGACAGTTGCTTCATGGTGGGGTGCCAATGGGCTGTGATGACCTTCTCCATTGGAGTGCATGGGAAGCAGAGTGGGAGTATTTTGGACTTGGAGGCCCTGATTGCGGGGCTGAGGCAGTGATGTGTTCATGCTGGAGCAGGTGAGCTACTTGTGGATGCTGGGGCCCAGTGTGGCTGCTGGGTGCTCCTGCAGGTCAATCTGTTTTGTGCAGAATGCTTATTGCTGTGGGCAGTCGGGTCGTGGTGGTCATTTGCATGTGCAGCGGCTTGGGGGGCGTTCGGTTGAACAGGGGGTGCAGGGCAGCGGGTTCATTCGGGGGCATGTTCTGTGCTGTGTGTCCTGGCCTCTGTGTGTCCTGTTGGAGCCAGATGCATGGAGGTGGACGCGATTCTGATCCCGCGGCGCGTGTCTGGCCCCGTGGGCTCGCGGGCACTTTGCCCTGCCTTGGGGGCTGGACTCGGGGCAGGGTGCCTGGGCATGGGGGGGGGGGGCGGTGCCGGGTGGGGGGTCCCTGGCTGGCGGGCTCGGCGGGGGGTTGGTGTTGGCGCCTGGGGGGGGTTTGCCTTGGAGCATGGCGGGTGGGGGGTTTGGGGGGGCTCCGGGGAGTGGGCTCGGGAGCTGGGGGGTGTTGGAGGTTGGTGCACTGGTTGCAGTGTGCCGGGGGGGGGGTGGTGGGGGATGGGGGAGTGGCGGCGGCTTGTGTGGTGATGCGCATTGCGAGCGGGGAGGGGTAGGTGCCTGAGGTTCCCAGTTTTTTGGGGCGGGATGCCAGTTCGTCTGGGGGTCTGGCTGTGGTGCTCGTGGATGAGCGGGATGGAGGACTGGCCTCGTGGTTGAGCGGCTGCCTGTGCCCAGGAGACCAAGGGGCTCTCGCTTCTGCTGGGGCGCCAGGTGTCAGGGGGGGGGTTATTTAGGACAGGTGTATGGCGGGGCATGTTTCAGTTTTACATTGTCGGGAAAGCACGGGGGGTTGTGGGTTCATTGTGGGCGCGCACTGACTCGATGGTTCGCTATGATACAAAAAAAAAAAAAAAAAAACACACAAACAAACAAATAATCCAAACACGGACATCTATCTATTCAGGTTGGATAATGGCTCCCCCTCCTTGGGTTTCTTTGTGTTTTCTCTTTGTTTCCACAGATGGCGCTCAGAACCTGGCTTGCTGGCAGAGGTGTGGAGAAGGCCATCCGCGTTCGGTGCGCATGGGCCGGGCTGCGGCAGGGGACCAAGGACGGTGGACTCTGGCTTCTGCGTCCAGGGGGGGCGATGCCGGGCAGCAGGTGAATGTGGCGGAATGGGGGGTAGGTGCTGCGATTGCGGGAGGGAGCGGGGGGTAGCGCGCTGCCATAGCGGATTTAGTATTGGCAGCGCCGCTATTCCGAGTCATCCACCGTTGCGGCACCGTCTATTCGTCCGCGTGGGGGGGGGGAGGGCGGGAAGGGCACGGGGTGGGATACGGCGTGCTGGTTGAGAAGTGGGTAAAGTCTGAAGACCGTGTGCCTGCGGACTTGGAAGCGGTTTTGCAGATTGTTCACCTTATTCAGGACGGTTGGGGTCCAGGGGGGGGGGGTTGAAGTGGGACGGGACGGAGCCGTTGGCAGGTTGTCCAAGGTAAGAATGCTATAATGTTCAATTATCAGTCGGAGAGGGTGGCGAGACGGGTGGGGGGCCTCGGCCTCGGCCTCGTCGGGCAGTCGGATGGAGGTAGTTCCTGCGTGCTCACGTGAAGGAGGGAGGGGCAAAGGGGTCTTTCCGGTCCGGCAGGCATGGTGGAGACATAACGGCTTGAAGGCAGTGGGGCAGCGTTGTGCTGGCCTACCTGGGACAGCCACTATCGTCCTTTTTCCTCGGTCAGTGGGGGGGAACATTCAAGCATAGGTGCCCGCTATGCTAAATTACTGAATTGGCCAACCACAACAAGAAATAATAATACTACGGCCGTGGAATAAATCACGTATTCACTGGAAGGGGCAGGGCCCGTTGCGCTGCCGGGCCTGCCCCTCCACTTCTCTGCAAGGGGTAGTTGGCCTATTGCGCTTCTGGCCTTACGTGATGGGCTGCAGCGGGACCCATGGTTGTGCTGGGGAGGGCTTGGGGGGGGGGGGTTCTGGTGGGTGTGGAGGATCCGGCCACAGTAACTGCTTGCGCGGCCTCGGCGGGAAATTCTCCTCGGTGGTGGCGATTTCCTCGCGTGGTTAGGGGAGTAGGTGTCGAGCTGATAGTCGGCGGACCCCATCCCCTTTATCGGTATAACAAAAAAAAAAAAAAAAAAAAGGTTTTCCCTCGGTGATTCCGGCCAGGTCGTATCGGGGTTCCGGGGGTGTACAGGGGGCGGCGGTGCACGGGGGAGATTGGTTTTGACATTCATGACTGTGGTCTGTGCGTTGTTCCTTCCGGGCTTCGGGCGTACCGGCTATGGCTGAGGGGGGGGGGGGAGTTGGGCCGGACGACGGGTTCTGGAGCAGTGAATGGGTGCGGGACTTCAGTGCCTTCAGGGTGGCGCTCGGGGTATGGCGGAGGCCCTGGTGCTGGGGATTACCTATTAGGCCTGGAGCTGACATTCAGGGAGCTGGGGATCGTCTCCCTTGGGATGACGGTCGCGTTGGCTGGGGCGGGTAGCGACTGGGGTGGGCTGCTTCGTCATTACCGTCAATGATTGCCGCGGCAGTGAGCGGTGACACCGTCCGGAGGGTAGGGACTGTACCGAGGTATGTCGGATTCATAGGCCGGCGTGTGGATTTGGGGGTCGGTGATGTCTGATGAGGGACATTCGCAGGTAGATGGCTATTTAGACACGGGCACGACAGCTCTTTAGGCTGCGACCGCCACTTATTGGTCAGAGTATTCCGTCAGGGGATGTGTGGCATATGGACAGCTCATGGCAGGTTTGGCTGAACCCAGCCTAAGGCATTACGGGGTTGTCGCAAAGGGGGGCTGGAGAGTCAGGCAGCCCCGTGCAGGGTGGGGGGGGGGGGGTGACGCTGAAGCAATCGGTGGTGGGGTGACGTGGTGGGGGCACGTGGCGGTGGCTGTGGGGCATCGGTCTTGCGTCTCCACGCTGGTTCTCATGGGGTGGGGGACGAGCTTTCCTGTCCACAGCGGGGGATGGTGGCAGTACGGGACAGCTAGGAGGTCCTGCATGGAGCCACGGGAGGCGGGCATTCCGGCTGGAGGGGGGGGGGGGGGGTTCGTGCTCAAGGCCTCTGGATGCCAGGTGGCCTGTTCCACGGGGGCTACCGGAGACTTGCTGCTCCGTTTCCAAAGGGCGGGTTCAAGTCAGCTGCCTCCCTATTCCGGGCTACCGGGGACTTGCTGCTCGGCTTATACTCGCAGCTTGTTGAAGTCTGCTGCCTCCCTCTTCCGGGCGAAGATGCCTGGTATAGTTTGGGCCTTCTATCTGATGGGGCGGTGGCGAGCTCCGGCGAAGCTGGTGTGGGTCATTGTCTATAGTGGAAGTAGGAGGCAGTGCGGGGGTGGGGCTGCAGTTATTGCGGCACGTTCATCCCGCGGTGGGGTGGCGTCTCGTAGGGGGTCGTGGCGGGGTTGCCGAGCAAAGCGCTACGCAACGGCGGATAGGGGCCTGGCTGGGCTAGGCTGCCGGGAGGTGGGAGTCACGTGATTTTCGCTGTCCGCCGGGGGGGCCAGACAAGAAACCTTGGGTCCTTTGGCCCATGGGTCATTCTCCAGTGGGGAGGATGGTTCGGGAGAGTCTGTGTGGAAGGTATGGGCCCCTCGGATCCTGATCTGGTGGGGCATCGTTTTATGGCAGAGGAGCCTGGTCGCAGTTGGATGCAGACCATACCTTTGCTGGGGCACCATGGAGTAAGCCGGTTTGGCTCCGGTTACGTGTTGGGGGAGGGGGCGCCGACTGGGTCGCGGAGCGGCCTTCGGCTGTGGTCGGTTGTCAAGTCATGGTCTGCGGGCTTTTCCAAAAAAAAAAGAAAAAAAAGAAAAATATGGAAACCAAAGAAAAGATAAGCGGGGGGGGGGGGGGGGGGGGGTTTCGGAATGGGGTTGTGGATGATCCGGCATTCCTGAGGTGCGAGCGGGAGGTTGTTTGGGGTGGGGGAGTATTTCTCCTCTGGTGGTGTCAGAGTGCTTAGCCTCCACTGGCCGGTGGTCTTGGTATGTGTGGTTCGGCAGGGGGTGCACCTGGTCGCAGCTTGGTTTTGGGGGGGGGGCGGCTTCGGGACATTAATGTCGCCAGTGCTGGTGGAGGGATCTCGGAGGTGTCCGGGATCCGGAGCTCTAGGCCGCACTGGGGTCGGGGCGGGGTGCCTTCGACCTGACATTAATGTCCTCTGTGCCGGTGGCGGGATCCCGGAGGTCCGGGGTCCGGAGCCTTAGGCTATACTTGGGCCGGGGGCGGGGTGCCCCCGACCCGGACATCCCCTGGCTGACTTTTGCTAATTACATGGCGAGGTCGGGGAAAAGGGGATTAGGAAGATTGCGGTTGGCATGACCGCGGCAGCAGCGGAGGCGGGGTCACCTTGCTAATAGCATGGCTGGTGAGGCATTGCTCCGCTGCGGGTCACCTTGCTAATAGCATGGCTGGTGAGGTATTACTCCGATGTTTGTATTGTTAAGAGGATTATTCTTGAACTGTAATGTTCGGTATATTATAAAGTTAATAAAGCTGCGACCGGTGCTTTTCCCAAGAATGGTGTATGTGTGTATTCTGTGGGAAAGGAGAGGGGGACTAAAATGGGGGGGAGGGGGCGGGGGGTGGACGGTTAGAGGGGCCCGGAGCACCGTGTCTGAGCTACCTCAGTTATTGAGTAGGAAAAAGCATGTACAAATCACGAGCGGACTCATATCTTCCTTCTGAAAACTGTTGCAAATCCTACAGATAAAAGTACTTGCAAACTTTCTTCAGTGTGGGCAGTTTTGAAAATTATCCCATTGACTGGTATATTAGCACATTTGGTCCAAGAGTCCCAATAATTTGATGATTTTGGTTATCATAACCCCCCCCCCCCCCAAACCTGTGTATGACTCTGGGAGACAGACAAACTACAGAAATTGCACCATTTTGAGCACATTTCTTATGGGAATGTGAGCACGTGCTTCCAGTGATGCATCCATCAGCTTTCATTCATGAAATTCCTTATTCTAGTTCCGAGCGCTGCTGCTTCTTACAGCTTGCAAAGCACGTTGGAATCCAATTATGAAGTCAAATTTGGGGTCAGCATTTTAAACTGTCTTAAGAGTAAGCAACTTATGGTTACACATTGCCACCTGCATTAATGCACGCTCTTTATCATCTGTTAATGCCTGCCTCATCTGCATCTCATTAGCATCCTTCGCTCATTTCATTCATTCATGTATACAAATATAACGGATGAATGAAACAAAGAATGAATGAACCTCAGTCATTTCTTATAGTGTTAGGATTATGTCTGTGTCACAGAAGAATTTTCTGTCTGGGTGCATTCAAAATAGTGAGGGGGGAATACGCTGTAACATGATTTGGATTGCTATACATATGCACTCATCGTAGTCTGGTTTCTGGATTGGCTGTAGCTCACTTCAGATCGGAATTCATATTTTGACACCTGATTCTGACTGGTCTTGCTTGTCCTTGGTGAACCTGTTCCTTCTGAGAGGTGCACAGTCTCCAGTTCTGCAAGTTCACAAAGGCACTTTTGTGTGTCCTGCTGCCAACCATTTCTAGTGTTTAAGAGGTAAGAACATAAGAACATAAGACATGCCATACTGGGTCAGACCGAGGTCCATCAAGCCCAGTATCCTGTTTCCAACAGTGGCCAATCTAGGTCATATGTACCTAGCAGTTTCCCCAAGGGACACAGGTTCCATAATGCTTGTACTGGGTCAAGCATTGATATCCTGGGTCCCTTTTTAATAGTGGTTTATGGACCTTTCCTCCAGGAACTTGTCCAAACCTTTTTTAAACCCAGCTACACTAACAGCCTTTACTACATTCTCCGGTAACAAATTCCAGAGTTTGATTACACGTTGAGTGAAGAAATATTTTCTCTTATTTGTCTTAAATAGTTTACCCTGTAGCTTCATTACATGTCCCCTAGTCTTTCTATATTCTGATAGCGTAAACAATTGATCCACGTTTATCTGTTCCACTCCATTCATTAATTTATAGACCTCTATCATATCTCCCCTCAGCCGTCTCTTCTCCAGGCTAAAGAGCCCTAACCTTCTTAGCCTCTCTTCATAGGAGTAGCCTTCCATCCCCTTCACCAATTTGGTGGCTCTTCTCTGTACTTTTTCTAATAATGCTATGTCCTTTTTAAGATACGGTGACCAGAATTGCACACAATATTCAAGGTGCGGTCGTACCATGGAGCGATACAGAGGCATTATAATATCCTTTGTTTTATTCTCCATTCCTTTCCTTATGATACCTAGCATTCTCTTTGCTTTCTTGGCCGCCGCTGCACACTGGGTGGAGGGTTTTAACATGTTATCCACGATGACTCCTAAATCTTTTTCCTGGGTGGTGGCTTCTAATGTGGAGCCTTGCATCGAGTAACTATAGTGTGGGTTGTTCTTTCCTAGGTGCATGACTTTGCACTTGTCCACATTAAATTTCATTTGCCATTTGGATGCCCAGTCTTCCAATTTATCCAGGTCCTCCTGCAGTTTTCCACTTTCCTCTTGGGTTTTAACAGCTTTAAACAGTTTTGTGTCATCTGCAAATTTGATAACCTCACTCGTTATTCCCTTTTCCAGGTCATTTATGAATATGTCAAAAAGCAGCGGACCCAGTACAGATCCCTGGGGTACATCACTATTCACCTTTTTCCATTGGGAATATTGGCCATTTAGCCCTACCCTCTGCTTTCTATCTTTTAACCAGTTCCCGATCCACAATAGTACACTGCCTCCTATCCCATGACTTTTTAGCTTTGCCAAAAGTCTCTGATGGGGGACCTTGTCCAAAGCTTTCTGAAAATCCAGATACACTATATCAACCGACTCACCTTTGTCTACCTGTTTATGCACACCTTCAAAAAAACATATCAGATTAGTAAGACAAGATCTTCCTTGTCTAAAGCCATGTTGGCTGTCTCCCATTAGGCCATGACTATCTACATGCTGCGTAATTTTGTTCTTTATGATGGTTTCTACCATTTTCCCTGGTACTGACGTCAGGCTCACCGGTCTGTAATTTCCCGGGTCACCCCTGGAACCCTTTTTAAAAATTGGTGTTACGTTGGCGACCCTCCAATCTTCAGGTATTACAGATGATTTTAATGAAAGTTCACAGATTACCAATAGCAGGTCTGCAATCTCATATTTCAGTTCTTTCAACACTCTGGGATGTATACCATCCGGTCCAGGTGATTTGCTACTATTCAGTTTATCAAATAGTTGTAATATATCTTCCCGGTGTAGCGATATTTCTCTCAATTCCTCTGCAGTATCACCTTTAAATACCACTTCAGTCTTGGGTAACATCCCTACATCTTCCTCAGTAAAGACCGAAGCAAAGAATTCATTCAGTCTCTCCGCTATAGCCTTGTCTCCTCTTACTGCCCCTTTTACCCCTCTATCATCTAACGGTCCAATTGACTCTCTCACAGGCCTTTTGCTACGAATGTACTTGAAAAAGTCTTTATTTCGTGTTTTTGCTTCCGCAGCAAGTTTCTTTTCAAATTCCCGCTTTGCCTGCCTTATCAATGCTTTGCATTTAACTTGCCAGTGCTTGTGCTGTTTCCAGTTTTCATCATTTGGCTCTTTTTTCCATTTCCTGAAGGTTGCTTTTTTGGCAGCAACAGCCTCTCTGACCTCACCTTTAAACCATGCTGGCAGTTTTTTGGACTTTCTCCCACTCTTCTTAATGCGTGGAATACAGCTGGTCTGGGCTTCGAGGATAGTAGTTTTAAATAACGCCCAAGCTTGCTGTAAGTCTTTAACCTTTGGAACCGCTCCTTTTAGTTTTTTCCTAACTATATTCCTCATTCTATCATAGTCTCCCTTTTGAAAGTTAAAAGGTAGTACTGTGGATTTCTTTACTATTTGTTCTCCAATAATTAAATCAAACATGATCATATTATGGTCACTATTGCCAAGTGGTCCCAACACCCTTATTTCTTGCACCAGATCTGGCGTTCCACTAAGGACTAGGTCCAGTATGGCTTCCCCTCTGGTCGGTTTCATGAACCAGCTGCTCCAAGAAGCAGTCATTTATTCCATCTAGAAACTTTATCTCTTTAGTTTGTCCTGCCGTGACACTGACCCAGTCGATACCGGGGTAATTGAAATCACCCATTATTACTACTCTGTTGTGACTTTTGTTAGCTTCTGTGATTTCTTTGAGCATTTCATCATCCATTTGTTCATTCTGGCCAGGCGGTCGATAGTACACCCCCATTGCCATCACCTTCCCCTTCATAAGTGGAATTTCAATCCATAGAGATTCTACAGCAAATTTTGTTCCCTGCAAAACTTTAATCCTTTCTGACTCAATGCCCTCTCTAACATAGAGCGCATCCCCTCCACCAATTTGATCAGCTCTATCATTACGATATAGTTTGTATCCAGGTATCACAGTGTCCCACTGGTTATCCTCCTTCCACCATGTCTCTGAGAGTGCAATCATATCTAACCTCTCATTTAGTGCCATATATTCTAACTCTCCCATCTTATTGTTTAGACTTCTAGCATTGGCATACAAGCATTTTAGAGACTGTATTTTATTCATATTAATCTGGCTATTGGTAGGCATGGGTAATTTGGAATCTTTATTCTCTGTCTGCTCCTTACTCAAGGGCATTTCGGCTACTATACTCCCTTTTGGAACCTCATTGCTTTTGGTAGTATCCTTCAAGGATACCTTCGTCTGAACCATGCGCTCCTGGGTGACTGTCGGCTTTCCCCTAATTTCTAGTTTAAAAGCTTCTCTATCTCCTTTTTAAAGGTTAATGCCAGCAGTCTGGTCCCATCCTGATTAAGGTGAAGCCCATCCCTTCGGAAGAGCCCCCCCTTTCCCCAGAATGTTCCCCAGTTCCTAACAAATCCAAAACCCTCATCCTTGCACCATTGTCTCATCCACGCATTGAGACTCCGGAGCTCTGCCTGTCTTTTGGGTCCTGCACGTGGAACAGGAAGCATTTCGGAGAACGCTATCCTGGAAGTTCTGGATTTCAACTTCCTACCTAAAAGCTTAAATTTAGCCTCCAGAACTTCCCTACCACATTTTCCTATGTCATTGGTACCAACATGTACCAAGACAGCAGACTCCTCCCCAGCACTATCTACGATCCTATCTAGGCGGTGCGTGAGGTCCGCTACCTTCGCACCAGGCAGGCATGTTACCAGGCGATCCTCACGTCCACCAGCCACCCAGCTATCTACATTCCTAATGATTGAATCACCAACTATAACAGCTGTCCTGACCCTCCCCTCATGGGCACGTGGCCCTGGAGAAACGTCCTCGGTGCAAGAGGGTTTTACATCACCTGGAGGACAGGTCCTAGTTACAGGATCACTTCCTGCCACAGCAGGGTGATGCTCTCCTGTCATGTGACCTCTCTCCTCCATGGCAGCAGGGATGCTGCCAGACTGGAGGTGGGACTTCAGGACTATATCCCTGTAGGTCACGTCCATGTACATCTCTGTCTTTCTTATGTCTTCCAGGTCTGCTACTCTAGCCTCTAGAGAACGGACTCGCTCCCTGAGAGCAAAGAGTTCTTTGCACTTAGTGCATACGTAAGACCTCTCACCAACTGGGAGAAGAAAATCATACCTGTGACACTCAATGCAAAAGACCGGAGAACCCCCCTCTCGTTGCTGGACTTCTGTCTGCATCTTAGTTTAAAGCTTGTGTTTAGGTCTTTTAAATTCTGTATATACTAAGGATTGGTGTAGATGCTTATACCAATAAAAGTGTATCTAATACCCCTAATACACCTTGTATACCTGAAGCTTAATTAATTAAGCTCAGATCCTCCGTGTATGACTGATTTGGATAACGAGCTGCACCTGAGAGCAGCCCCTTTCTTCTAAGATGTGCAAGTACCTATAAAGGTACAATTAGCCAAGGGGTGGGTTGGTGCTGGGGAGGGAGGGAGGGAGAAAAGTCCTACTAAAGAGGGCAGTTACAAGGTACCCTGTCCTGAACCCTCAGCAGGAAGGAGGGGGGTACCACATAAAGCCCAGTTAGGTGAGAGAGGCAAGGTAAGTTACAGCTGAGAAGGGTAAGAGAAAGTTTAAAAGGTAAACCTCTACAGCAATGGAGTGGGTAAGGAACCCAACTATGGACAGATAGAGAGCTATGTGGAGACAAACAGATGCACAGTTATTTGGAAACAAGACTCACAGTTATGCAGCAACTCAGTAAAAAATCACCTTTGGGAGAGCTCTGGAAGCACCCCTCTTCTTAGAGAACACCAAGGCAATCTGAACTAAACCCACGTGTGCAGCACAGAAAATGGAAGACCACAACACTAATTCAGCAGGAGGGGGAGGGGAGGAGTCCTTCAGGGAAGGGTAAGAGAAAGTTTAAAAGGTAAACCTCTACAGCAATGGAGTGGGTAAGGAACCCAACTATGGACAGATAGAGAGCTATGTGGAGACAAACAGATGCACAGTTATTTGGAAACAAGACTCACAGTTATGCAGCAACTCAGTAAAAAATCACCTTTGGGAGAGCTCTGGAAGCACCCCTCTTCACTAGCAATCTGTGATGAAATGGCAAATGAAAACTAGAAAACTCTTCTTGTTGTAAGGAAGAAGCATTGAGTAATGTTCAATGAATTCCAAAGGCTTTCAGAATAGGAGAGAAAATTGTTGCTAAGTTCCATCAAGTTGGTGCTGACTCCGGGATAGTTGCTCCTGTCTGCTGAGTTTTCTTGGAAAGGTGTAACTGGAAGCATATTGCCAAGCCTTCTTCCACATAGTGGGCCTGATTTTCATCTAGGCAGGCTATGCACCGCATCGGCACATAGCCTGCCCGCCAACCCCCTTAACCTGGATTTTCACTTGTGTGGCGATTGAAGTGAAAAGCTGGGTTTGGCTGGATGCGCCCAGAGCTGCTGAGGCTAAGTGGGTAGCAGCGATTTTCGATGCTACCCGCTTAGCCCCTGCACCTTAGAAACCTCGCCTATCTTTAAGGCGCAGAGGACTAAGTGGGTAGCATCGAAAATCACTGCTACCCGTTGCTAACCGCATAGCATCTCGGCATGTTAGGGACCTATCTGGGATTTTCCAAAGGCACCTACATGGGTAGTGCCTTTGAAAAATCCCGGATAAGGCATTTACATGGGTAACTAGAGCAGTTACCCATGTAAATGCCTTCAAAAATGCTGCCCAGTGTGTCTACAGCACCTGGTTTTCTAAGGTGATCTCCCATCTATGTACTAACTAGGCCCAGCCCTCTTTAGCTTCTGAGACCAGATGAGATTGGGCTCAATCATAGCAGGAAATAAAGTACAGCTGCATTTTCTCAGACTTCCTGAGGAACCAACTGACCTAGACACATTTCTGAGCCTCAGGTGTCTTTCTGCATATCTACAGTATCTCTAGCTCCTTTAAGATATTCTACCCTCTGTCTGATCCTGGTAGGGGAAGGTTGCTATGCTGCATGGAGAGAAGGGGGAGGTCATCTTTTCTCTCTAGTGAAACTAAGACACCCTCCATCCACATTTTTGCACAAGAACTTATCATGACGAGCCACAGGCAGATGGGTTAAAGGAGAGATAAATTTGACCCAAGGAGATGTCATTTCAGGAACAGCTGAGGCTACTGTTTCACCAGATGTTGGCACTTTAACCCATTTGACACTTAAAGAAGCCTAATACAATACTGTTAATTATGCAACAATGCAAATGTACCGTCCCAGCAAAACAGACATCCCATATAAACTAATCTTCAAAAATGCTTGCTTCCTGGATTCATGACGAAATGCTTGCATTTCCAAAACCAAGTGGCTTAAAATAAAAATTCAGAGAATGAAAGTGGAGTGGATGATGTGCCCATGTGTTATAACTTTATATGCCTACACAGAGCTTTACTACTGAATGAGATAATTGTTGCCATATCACTTTACTTGGATATGTAGAAATAAAGTTTTACAAGTTGTAGGGGAGACCTTTTTATTAGAAAGACGTGTTGTCATTGTTATTAAGTGCCGTTGAGTTGGTGTTGATGCATGGTGACTCTCTAAATAGTTGACCTAAACTGAGTTCGGTCTTGAGTCAAGGCGGTTCATTGTTGAAAGAGTGGCACACATAGCTGCTGTAATTGTATTGATCTATCTTATTGCTGGCCTTCCTATTTTGCGTTGACCTTTTACCTTGCCAAGCATGATGTCTTTCTCTAGTGATCTCTCTCTTCGCAAGATGTGTCCAAAGTATGAAAGTCAAAGTTTTGTTATCTGAGCTTCTAAGGAAAGCTTAGGTTTAATCTCCTCTAGTACTGACTGGTTTGTCCTTCAGGCAATCCATGATATACCATGGGTTGGACAAGTCAAATCTTTGGAGAGAGACAGCTCTGCTCTTGAAAATCTTGTCTAGGTCTTTCATAGCCATTCTGCTGAGAGCAATGCATCATTGGATTTCTTGACTACTTGTCCTTTCTTTATTGATTGTTGATCCAAGTAGGTTAAAGTTTCCAACTATTTCAATTTCTTCTCCATCAATGATGAACTCATTAAATTTGTCAGTTGTCAGGATTTTTGTCTTCTTAATGTTAAGGTGCAGGCCCATTTTAAGACTATGTTCCTTGATCTTGAGAAGCAAATATTTCAGATCATCTTCACTTTCAGCCAGTAATGTGGTATCCTCAGCATAGCGAAGGTTGTTGATGAGTCTTCCACCACACCTCTGTTGTCTTCATACAGTCCTGCTTCTCTGATGATTTATTATTTATTTATTTGATTTATTTAACTGTACTTATATACCGCTGATCTACAAGTCTAAGCGGTTTATTCTGCATATTGTGATTTATTCTACATATAAATTAAAGAGGTAGGGGGAAAGTATGCAGCTTTGTCGAACACCTTTGCTGATTTTAAACCAGTTTCTCCTAGTTCCATTTAAACTGTTGTTTCTTGATCAATGTAAAGGTTGTGCAAGAGAACTATCAGGTGTTCTGGTATACCCATGCTTCTTAATGTGGCCCAGAGTTTCTCATGGTCAAAAGCCTTGCTGTAGTCAATAAAACACATAGCTATCCTTTTGGAATTCTTTTTTTTTTTCAAGGATGCATCTCACATTTGTGATGATGTCTCTCATTCCTCATCCTTTCCTGAACCCTGGTTGCACTTCAGGCAGTTCTCATTACAGGTATGGTTGTAGCCTCTGCTGAATGATCTTGAGTAGAATCTTGCTGGCATGTGGGATCAGAGCGATTGTGCGATAATTTACACAGTCAGTTTAATCACCTTTCTTTAGTATTAGTATAAACACAGACCTTTTCCAATCAGTTGGCCATGATGTCTTCCAAATTTCCTGGCAGAGGCTTGTAAGTATGGTAACAGCTGCATCAGATTGCTGTAATACTTCAATGGGAATGCCATCAATGTCCAGTGCTTTGTTCTTTGATAAGGCTTTCAATGCTGCTTCAACTTTTTCTTTCATCACCAATAGTTCCTGATCATAAGGTATAGGTTGAAATGGCTGTTGGTCCACTTGATCTTTATGGTATAATGACTTTGGATATTCTTTCCACCTTTTCTTGATCTTTTCAGCATCATTCAACATGGATCCTTGAGCATCTTGTAGCATTCAAATTTGAGGCTGCAATTTTTTCTTTAACTCTCGTATCTTTAGGAAAGCCGATCTTGTTCTTCCTCTAATAGATTCTGCTTCTGTTTCTTTGAATGCATCATTGTAGTGCCTCTCCTAGTCCTGTCTTGCTGCACATTGGAAATCTCTGTTGATTTCTGTGATTGACTCTCTTTCTCCTTTGGCTTTAGCTTCTCTACGTTTCTGAGCAATTTTCAGAGTTTCTTCAGTCGTCCATTTTGGCCATTTTTGCTTTTTCACCTTTTGTAGAGACTTCTTACTTTCTTCCAACACAATCTTCTTGATGTCATCTCATAACTCTTCTGGAGCTCTGTCATTTGTATCTATCTATTGATTGATTTATTTAATTTTATATTCCAAAGATCAATGAAGTTTACTAAGAACTGCATTTCAGCATTACATGGAACAATTTTACATGGAATAGATGTTATAACTTGACTGGAACATTTACATGGAACAAATATTCAAAGTAACAAGACTGGAGACTAGAGATAACACAGAACTGTGTTAAACTATATACATTGTAGCAAGAATGCTTGTAGCTGAAGTTGTTTCAGCCTGCGCTAAGGAGCAGGAGTGGGGAGGGAAGGAGAAGGGGTAGGAGGTTGAGAAGGTCAAGAAGGTAAGCGGTGGGTCATGTCTCTTCGAAGTGTTCTGTGAACAGGTGGGTCTTCAACAATTTCCTGAATGTTGCGAGGTCATGAGTGTCTCTGATGTAATTTGCTAGGGTGTTCCAGAAGCGAGAGGCAAGTAAGGAAAACACACGAGTGCAGGTTGTCTGATTACTCTGTCAGTGCTTGGGGTAGGACTAGACGTTTTGAGGAGTTACTTCTTCTTTGGTGATTTTCTGTGGTCTTTGCTATAATGGATTGTAACTATTCAGAGATGAATGATGGATTATTTGGCATGCAGCAAATTGATTTTGCAGGCAGTCTTTAAATTCCGGTGGTATATTCTCAAAGTCATATTTGCAAGCTCTGCACCTTTCATGTTCCATTGAGATGATGAAAAAACTGCAGCTCCTGAAAGTTAATCACAAATAGATTCATTTATTCCAATAAGAATATCTCACTTACATCTTTTTTCCAACAATATGAATATTCTGAGATCTGAATTTCCCACAGAAGTCCATTACATTCCATATGGTGGTTATTTTAAGTGCAGCTGGAATAATTTTGGAGCCCCTGCAGTGGAGGGATGAGCCTGTGAACCATACACTAGTCTACACCTGCTGGTCAGAAAGAAAAAAAGACTGGAAGTGGCTCTGTCCTGCAAGCTGTATCTCATTTTGTCATACACTGTTTTTAGTGGACAATACCTTTTAGCATTTTCTTCAGGATTTGACCCTCTCTGATATAATTTTAAGAGGGGATTAAAATATGTACCTTCTTATCTTACCAAGCTTCTCATTTGGAAAGCTTGGCAAGACAAGATATTCGTTTGGATGTTACTTGATGCTGAATGCATCAATATTTGGACTGACTGTTAGAAATGGTGTAGGAATAACTGAACTCTATGGGGTAATTCCCATGACAAAGATATGATGAGATGTTACAGAGGAACTGAAACTAAAAGATGGTCCAATGGGCTGAATTTATCTGCAGTTGGGATACGCATTGGAAAAGTTTCCATTTGATCTATTTATTTCTTAAGATGTATTAACTGCCCTTCTGAAGAGATTTACCAAAGATAATGTACAACAGGTAGAGTTTGACATAACTTACATTGTAGTAACTGCATAACAATTATCAAATAATTGTCAGCATAATGCACAACTAAAACAATGATGTCAACTTGGAGATAAGCAAATGAAATCCTAGTACAGTAATTGCAATTCTATGAAACCACGTCAGTAATATACACATTAAAACATCACAGTAGAACATTTATAGAACAGAAATATGATACAATGTCTTGAGTATAGAAATGATGTAGTAGAACATTCATAACACATAAATATACTCATGATGTCAGCAGAGTTTTAAAGAACATCTTTTTAGGCTGCAGAGCGGAAAAGTGCAATTAGAACATATGGGCAGACAAAGGCATCAAGATAAATGAAAGAGGGCGGCTATATTGAGGGTAAATTATGTGTACAGATGAATAAGGTACGTGGAACTGGTCTCCCTTACAGGGTGCATGATAAACTAGTCCAGATGCAGTGCACGTGACTGGATGGTCAGTCGCTGCAGCCACTAAAGATTTGGGAGAAGTAGAGGTAGTGCCATTCTGGGACTGAGCAACCATTGAGAAGGCTCACTGATGTGTGTCACATCGTGTGACATCCCGTGGGAGAATACAGAGAGGGATATTCCTGGAGAGGACCTTAAGAGGCCTCAAAGGTGAACAGAAGGCTAACCTATTCCTTAGGTACTCTGGCCCATTTGTCTGAGGGCCTTGAAAAGCACATTAGAGTCTTAGATATGGCCTTATAGAGGAGTGGTAGCCAGTGCAGTTTTTGCAGAAAGTGTGTGATGCGGTCATGCCACCTGCAACCCTCTGTCAGTTATGCTATAGCTGGTGCTGGAGCTGGTGCAAACTCTCTGTGGCCTGGCCCATGTACAGGGCATTACAGTAGCTGTGACATTATCACAGACTCATCTTCTTGATGTAAAGGGAGAGATTTCATAGTTGCCATAGATGATAGAAGCTGTTTTAAAGATTGCCCGAATTTGCAGGATTTTGTTTCGTTTGTAGTGTCCTCTTCATTTTTTCTTGTTAGTTTGGGTTGTTGTGTCTTCAGTAGAGCATTATTCTTCAATAGTCGTTGACATTTCCGATGCTGTTTCACACAAATGCACCTCCCTGTGCCTCAAGGCGTTCTGTGTTTACCACAGGCGGCTTATTGAGAAAAGCTTGAGAAAACAGCAGAGTGGATGTGCAGTCACATAATGAATGACAGGCACTCAGAAGGGGACAAGTGAGATGTAGAATTGGTTGCTGAAGAACGTGGCCAACAGGGCTGGGCTAACCATCATGTAAACTAGGCAGTTGCCTAGGGCAGCAACTTCTGGGGGCAGTGAAGAACAAGGCACTCAGAGCTAAACAATTGCTTTTGACAGCTGGGGTGTGGGGGGGGGGGGGGAGGGAGTATAAAGCTTAAGCTTTGTCTAGGGTGCTAACACCTTGAACCAATTCTGGGGCTGGCCCTGGTGGCCAAAGCAAGCAATATAGTCATTAAAAATGAGTAGACAGGTAGGCATGGGAAATGCAAATTTCTACAGCAGGGAACTGGGAGAGAGAAAAATAGGGAAAGCCCCCCCCCCCCCCACACACACACCTTTGAGGATCTTCCAAGTGACCAAGTCTGGCTACTGTCGGGATGTTGGGCTTGATGGGCCATTGCTGGTGGGAGCCATTAGATAAAATGTTTGTCTCATTCATTAGTCTCATGAGTCAAGGGAAGTAGTTCTGAAACTCATGAATGATAAAGTCATGAGTGAGTTAAAAAAAACCTTTTCTTTCACTAATGAACATTAAAAACATTTATCTACCAGATATCTACCTATTATTTCATTGATGCCATGGGAGAATGGCATTTTGTGTAAAAAGACGTTAAAATCACCCCTAATGTCATTTGATCGGATTGCTTTGGTTTCCATAATTATCACTAAGGAGTCTTGCGCCTAAGTGCTACGAGCTTCATTAAAAACTGAATAGAAAGAATGCTGGTGCCAGTCTAATAGTCTGTACTATTGAAGGGAGGAGTGGTCTAGTGCTTAGGACAAGGTACTTCAGGCTGGAGGGCCGGGGGTTCAAGTCCCACCTGGGGATAGCAATCTCAGGCCGGAGGGACTGGGATTTCTAGTCCTATAGGCACTCCTTGTGGTCTTGGGCAAGCCACTTAACCCTCCATTGCCCATGTTCCCTGTAAGTATTAGCGTATGTGTCTCATATCCCCTCGTGTTAAATGTATCCCCCAATTGACCGCTTTGACCTGGTGAAAAGCAGGATATAAATACAGCTAAATAAAAAAATAAATACTGACAACGGAAATCCGCTGGTGACTGAAACAGGCAGGGACAATCAGTGGTAGAGTCTGAGGCAGAGAAAGTCAGAAAGTGGGGGAGGGTGGTCCATATGAGGAGAAGCAGGGAAAGTGTGGAGAAAGTGTTCCCTGTAAAATAGTTATCTCCAAGTTATAATGCCCTCTTCAATGTAATTTCAGTTTGTTTGATGTAAACCGCACTGATGAAGAATAGCGCGGTATATAAGAGAATGTAAGTAAATAAATAGAAATAAATAAGGGCTCACAGGAGCCACAGGCCGGAAAGGAAAGGGAGGTATCCTTTTCCTTGGCTAGGGTTGCTATCGTGGCATTAGTGCCCTTTATTGTGGTTAGCAGCCATGATCTTCAGTTTAGGACACCAGTCAGAATACCTACTGTCATTGGAAAAATGTGAAGGATCCCTGAAATTCTAGGTGTCCTGGGGATGTAGGAAGGGGAGAAAGACAGCTATCCCAGTACCCACAGGTAGCAGGCTTAAATCTAATCAGTTAGGCTGCAGCTGAATTTTTTTAAATCTAGCCAGCTACATTTAAGCTCTGGGCCAGACTGAAGAATGAACCCCAGTTGCCCAGCTGAAAGGTCCCACGCAGGATTAGGGACAACTCCATAGTCAGCTGGAGATCGGTGGGTTAGAAACTCTATAGTTTTCTCATTTATAGTAGACATGAAAACAAAGAATACTGGTGATCCAGGATGGAACGTATGAACCGTTGCTTATTGTGAGATGAACATATGAAACTATCAAGTCACTCGCCCCTCAGTCACATTCAGGATCCCTTTTGCTAAGGTCCATTAAGAATTTGCCATTAGCGTGCTGATCACATGTATGTTAATTGCAAAGGCTGCATGTTAGCTGTTGGGATGTATCCAGTATGTCATCCTCAGCTAACGTATGAAGGATTTGCCTAACGTGCTCCACTAAGGCTGGTTCACTTAACAACTTCTATAGAGGAGTCATTACGTGAAACGACATTAAGAGCGGTGTTGCCACTAAATGTGCGGCAATTGCCCCGGTGCTAGTGGTAATGCGGTCTCCACGCACGCTCTTCTCCCATTCCCCGTCCCATCCTGCGCTCGCCAATTAACATGCATTTTAGTGTGCAGCGAAAGGCACTGTTGCGCATTACTGTTCCCAACTGCCAGTTGCCCCCCATTTTAAATGCCTGATAACCAGCTAACGGGCCTTAGTTAAAGGGGCCCTTAGTCCTTGCAGGGCATGAAAGCATCATAAAGCAGGATGGAATAGCATCAGAGGTGGGAAACTGCGGAAGTCGGGTTGCTGTTCCCAGATATTCAGGATCCTAGGCAAACCTTCAGCCTTGTGTCCCCCTCAGGCCCCTGGGTCCCTTCCTGAGATTTTGATAATTAAACTCAGCAATTATGATGATATTGTTTCAAGTAATTAAAGAGGTATGAAAGTGTTTTCTTGTTGGTTTTTGTTATTTCATTTTATTGTAGCTTTTCATTTTACTGACTAACTTTTCAGGGATGTAGTATATAAGAACATTAAAAAAAAATAAACATAAATGATCACCTAGCACCGCCCCTTCCAGAAAAATCCTGTACAAATGCATAATTGGACATCACGCCAGGTGGCTGCTTCATTTGCTAAATGCTTAAGGCGGCCTTGACCGTCCCTACCCTGGCAAAGAGGCTGTAAGGGGAGAAATAGCTAAAACCTGGATGCTCTTCCAGAAATAAGAGGTAAAATAACACTGTACAAATTTATTATGAAATTAATCACATGCAGCTTCATATTTCTCAAAAGGAATGTTTCACAGGATATAGTAAACCAGGACGAGATGAACAGATCCAGGAAAAAGAACAGTAGAACTAAAAACCTGCTCTAAGCCTTGAATGTAGAGCCATACAGTCTTTCAACTGTTGGGCTAAAATATTGTTCAGGAAGTGATTGTAAAAGAGTTTTATAAAATGAATTGCTACCAGATTTTAAATCTGCTACATGTCACAGCAGCACTATCAAATATGTTAAAGACTTCCTTCATCAGTTCAAATGAAATGCATCCTCTGACCGATGGAGCGAGGCATGGCAAGGATCACTTTGCATTATGGCAGGGCTTTGCGACTGAGGTCAGTGGTTCTTTTTATATTTATACACTCACTCATTCGCCTGTTTACGTTACTCTAACTTAAGGGACTCAGTAGGGACTTTCCACAAGCGTAGTAACCTAAGATTTTTTTAAGCGAGGTAATCCTGAGCAACTTAACACAGTTGCAACAAGCAAATTGCAGAGCTCGCAGTCAAGAATTTTTTTCATAAGGGTTTGCTTTTCTGCTAAAGACTTTTGTGTTCTCAGCTATAACCAATCTAGGGGAACCTTTGATCAATCAGAACAAGTTATTAGTACATCTAATATGAGACTACTCAGCACAGCTCATAACAGGCTAAGCCCCCATTGGTTTCAATTCCAGGCATAGACCATTTGAAGATCTTCAGCTAGGTAGTAACAATTTACTTTAACATTATAAGGAGCACTTTTAATTGAACACATTTCGTAAAAGATAAGTCTAATTGATGCTATAAAATAATGAACATGTCATTGCCTTGCACTAATGATGAGTAGTCTCAAAATACTTGTTGGCCCACGGTGGCTAATAGTTGAACTGAAAATTTATTTCCTGAATAGTGTCGCTGGAGGTTGTGTAGTACTGTACGTTAACAGGAGACAGTAATTCTATAAATAACAAAACTAAGGTGGGATCATCTACTCTTTTCCTGATGTTCACTGGACAGGAAATGACCTGTTTCCTTCATGGGGCTCTATGCAGGGGAAAAGTGGATTTTCTTGGCCAGTGAGACAACGGTGTCTTTGGCCTTGATCGAGGTCCAGGATGAGGGAGCAGCTGGTAGGGCTGGGGTGGAGGAGTTGAGGTGCATGAGGCGTCTTTGGTATTGCGAGGAAGAAGAGGAGGAGAGTCTCTTCTGCCCCAGAGGATTTGGGACGGGAGGGGGCTTAGAGGAGGAGAAAAGTAAGAGAGCTGAGTGAGGAGGACAGTAGAGGGAGAAGAAGAGTGGGAGGTAGAGAGGAGACTAATCGAGCTGGGGGAGAGAGAAGGGGCTGCATATGGATTAGGTTGGGGGAGGTTGCACTTACGAGGGAACAAATGCATTCACCATATATGCTCACTGCCCCCCTACCCCCCAAAATTATGGAGGAGTAAATTTAAGAAACATTAGGTGCTTTTTAAATATATAAAATGTATCTATATCTATATATATATGTCTAGGAAGTGGAGGAGTAGCCTAGTGGTTAGAACACTGGCTTGATGACCAAGCAACCAGGGTTCAATTCCCACTAGCACTCCTTGTGGCCTTGGGTAAGTCACTTAACCCTCCATTGCCTCGCAATCTACTTCCAATCACACTGTCAAGAAAACCAAGGAGCTGCTGGGTCACCAGCAGTCAGCATTGACTCAAAGGCACAGATTGAATTTATATACAGTGTATATATATATATGTCTGTGTGTTAATTAGCATGCACATATGAGGTAAAACTTATATTGTAAGCCCTCTGGGGACAGGGAAGTATCTGTTCCTGAATGTAATTTGCCTTGAACCACCAAGCAACAGGCCTAAGCTAAATTCAAAATAAGCAACAATTTTTGAAAAGGTGCAATTTGTTTACTTATTCATAACATTTGCTTAACTGCCCTTCCAAATGTACACTTATACCTCAGAGATTTTAGCCACCAGCATTGCCACCTGCTCAGAGTCACACATAATCCTGATGGTTCGTTTTTCACAGCTGGAGGATGATTTGCTCATTCCTCTGATGAGCAAATTCACCAGCCCATGACCAACTATGGCCACCTGATGGACGAACTCTCTCCTCTCGCTCGCTCTCTTTTCCTCCATCCTCACTTCCTTTGGGCTGAGTCAGACCTTCTTTGTGGGTAATGGCATCACTCCACATATGGTACACACATACACGGTTGCTAAGTGAAGACAAACAGCATGTAGCTTATATTCTTCAACATCTGTTTAAGTGATCTCACATTTAATGTTATTGTCGTGCCAAACATGACATTCAGTAGTGACAATTATGCTATGCACATGATGCTAAATAGCTGGTATCCCACCTGTGCATTCTGTATAGGTCTTCTACATGTCAAAATTCTCATGGGAACGCAACGCACGCTCCGATGGTGCTCTCACTACTCACACATTTGAAGCTACCTCTGTAGTCCTTTGCCTAGTTCTTGAATCAAAAACGTCTCTATTACATTTTTGCATTCTTAGGTTACTTTTGATCTTCAGTGATACTCATCTGTTATCATACGGATGCTTTAGTTCTCTGAAGTGTCTATGATCTTGGAGTACAGGTCAGTTTTCTGGCACAATGAGATGCTTGAACAGCTCAAGATGAATGGTATAAAAAAGAAATTCATCAGTGGAAACAATTGTTGGGACCATGTACAAGGACTTCCATCAGCAGCGTCATGTATTGGACAGGGCTGGTGCAAGGACTGGAAGCTCTTGAGGTGGACTCTGCACCCTACCATCCCACATCGCCTCCCACCACCCTCATTGCTACCAGTGCCGCCCCCCTACAGGCCCTGCAGCGGTGGCAATGGACCCCAAACTGCGACACAGCCTTCACATGCCGGTGCTGCATTGTGGCTTCTGACCCCTTCCAGCACAAATTTCTGGTTTGCATAAACTGAGCAGTGGCAGTGGGTATCCCCAGAGGGCAGCGCTCTAGGCTACCACCTAGTTCAGCTAATGGTGGTGCTGGTCCTGGTTGTGGGTATCTACTACTGCACATATCTACATATGATACGCCTGCTGGAATTCTCGATCCAATAATCCAACATTTTGCACTTTATTTTAAATTAATTATCACGCAAAAACAATGTGCTTCGTTTATTTGTACATTTAATTATTTACACTGGTATCCACTCAGTATCTACACACTGAAAATATATTACAAGGACCTTAAATTTCAAATGCAAAACAGAAAAATGGTGTCTATTGCACCCCTAATGCAACACCCCAGGCCCTGTTTTTGTTAGATGATGTGCTGTTTATAGGGTGCTTGAGTTACTCAGCTTTCAGCCTCAGGCCTCAGTTGTACCCCAGACATGTTGCAATGACCACACCTTGTTATATATTACTGGTTTACTGCTCTTTGTAAGATCTCCCATAATATCCTACTATAATCAGCTCGACTTTACATAACAATATGGGTGGGTTCCTATACGGATTGCCAGTAATAAGTCACATGCCTTTAGCCTATTAGAAGTCAGATTAGATATTTCTGGAACAGATAAAGCAGGATGTTTTTGAACTATTTCATATCTTAAACAGGATACCTCAAAGCATTTTTAACCTAGTTTCCTATAGGGAAACTTGTTTTAGAACATCTTTATATCTGCCTGTCTTTCCCCAATAACTTTTGAACCATTTATCTAGATTCATTTAAACTTGTGCCACATATATTAGAGAGTCTAGTGACCCCTGGCTCACACTTTTCCAATGGCCTTGATGCATCTGGTACAAAAATGCATTTGCCATTGAACTGTCCAGGAGGTCAGACCACATTGTGACATCTTTGAGTATTTTTAAAATTATCTTGCCATCAGTTAAACTTCAAAGGGAGGAGTAGCCTAGTGGTTAGAGCAACAACCTTGTACCCAAAAGATCAGGGTTTGATTCCCACTGGCAATCCTTGTGACCTTGGGCAAGTCACTTTATCCCCCATTGCCTTGGAAGAAAAGGCCTGGCAATCTACTTCCAGTCATATCTCTGCCAAGAAAATCCAGTGACTACTGGGTCACCAGGAATCAGCATTGACTTGAAGGCACTTAAAAAAGTTAAACTTTTATTCATAATAGAGCTGTGCTGTACTTTTTGTCATTTTTTTGCCCTAGTCTGTATCTTTTTTGTTCTTACTATAGTTTTTGGCTGGGACAACCAGAACTGCACACATTGCTTGAGGCATGATCTGACAGTTGCCCTAATTGGTTCCTGAGCTGAATTCACCACAGCTAAAGTGGGTTAGATTTGGATTTTATTTATTTATTTAAAAGGATTTATATACCGCTTTATCCTGAAATCAAAGCGGATTACACAGCAAACAAATCAAGTAGTAGGGTGCGTGGGTGTGGGCATGCAGTGATAAATCGGAGTGGGTGTGTGTGTGGGGTGAGGTTGATTGCATGGTGAGTTATATACAGTATGGGCTATGTGCAGGAACTATTTACATTATTACATTTTGTTGGCAGAGAGGGAGTTTGTTTGGACAGTTCATGTGATGTCCTTGTAGTGTTCTGTGAAGAGCGTAGTTTTTAGCATATTCCGGAAGTCTTTGAGGTCTTTTGTTGATCTATATCTATATTGAATCTATATTGAATCTATATTGAATGATGCAGAGAAGATCAAGGGAAGGTGGAAAGAATACATAGAGCCATTTTACAGTAAAGATCAAGTGGATCAACAATCTTTTCAGCCTGAACCTTACAACCAGGAACTATGGGTGATGAAAGAAGTAATAGAAGAAGCACTGAATGCATTATCAAAAGAATAAAGAGCCAGGCACTGACGGCATTCCCACTGAAATATTACAGCAATCAAACACAGCTGTTATAATATTTACAAGACTCTGCCGAAAAATTTGGAAAACATCATCATGGCTGACTGACTGGAGAAGATCTGAGTTCATTCCAATACTGAAGAAAGGTGATCAAACTGCCTGTGGAAATTATAATACCATTGCTCTGATCCCACTTGCCAGCAAAATTCTATTCAAGATCATTCAGTGGAGACTACAACCATACATGGAATGAGAAACATCCAAAATGAAAGAAGGGTTTGTGAAAGGGTAAGGAACAAGACATCACTGCGAATGTGAAATGGATCCTTGAAAAGATAAAGAATACCAAAAGAATATCTACATGTGTTTCATTGACTACAACAAGGTTTTTGATTGCGTACATCATCAAAAGCTCTGAGCCACATTAAAGAAGCATGGGTATACCAAAATACCTGATAGCTCTCATGCACAACGTTTACATTGACCAAGAATAAACACTTTGAACACAAGGAGAAACAATGGCTTAAAATTGGCAAAGGCAGGACAAATAATCTGAAAAGCAGGATTGTATGAAGAAAGCCAAGGTGTAAAGATAGGTGAATGACTCATCAATAACCTTTGCTATACTGATGATACCAAGTGAAAATGATCTGAAACATTTGCTTATGAAGATCAAGGAACATAGTCTTAAAATGGGCCTGAACCTTAATATGAAGAAGATAAAGATCCTGACAACTGGCAAAATCAATAATTTCATCTCTGATGAAGAAGAAATAGAAATATTAGACAATTTCAATTTCCTTGGGCCACACATTAGGAAGCAGGGGTATACCAAAACACCTGATCGTTCTCTTGCACAACCTTTACATTGATCAAGAAGCAACAATTTGAATGGAACAAGGAGAAACAGAATGATTTAAAATCAGCAAAGGTGTACATCAAGGCTGTATACTTTCCCCCTACCTGTTTAATTTATATGCAGAACAAATCTTCAGAGAAGCAGGACTGTATGAAGACAATCGAGGTGTGAAGATTGGTGGAAGACTCATCAACAACCTTCGCTATGCTGATGATAGCACAATATTGGTAGAAAGTGAAGACGAACTGAAACATTTGCTTCTCAAGATCAAATAACAGTCTTAAAGAGGATCTGCACCTTAACGTAAAGAAGACAAAGGTCTGACAACAGGCTAAGTCAATAAGTTCATCATTGATGCAGAAGAAATTGAAACAGTGGACAACTTTAACCTGCTTGGATCAATAATCAATAAAGAAATGACAAGCAGTCGAGAAATGCAGTGATGCTTTGCTCTTGGCAGAATGGCTATGAAGAACCTAGACAAGATCCTGGAGAGCAGAGATGTCTCTCTCCATACAAAGATTTGACTTGCCCAAGCCATGGTATTTTCAATAATGTCATATGGATATGAAAGTTGGACAGTAAAACAGATAGACAGGAAGAAAATCAATGCCTTTGAATTATGGTGCTGTCAAAGAATATTGTCTATACCATGGGCTGCCCAAAGAATAAACCATTCATATTATTATTATTTATATTTTTATTCACAAGGCTTGAGATACCGCCCGTGCATAAGCATCAGAGTGTTGTACAATAAAACATAGGCTTCCATAATAGAGAAAGAGAGAATGGAACACTATTAATTGATAGGAAAGAATTAGGCAGAGAAAAGAAGGACAAAGAGAGAAATAAGACTCCAGTTACCAATTAGGGGGGTGGGGTGGGGAAGGGAGAAAGGGAGGAGGACAAGAACAGGGGACCTACGGGGGGGGGGGGGGGGAGTAGCCTCAAGGGAAGAGCCCAGAGCTGTGGAAGTGCTGCAGCAGTCTGGGGAGGAAGGGAAGTCAAATGCCTGGTGGAAAAGGTGAGTCTTGAGTAGGGCCTTGAACCGGGGGAAGGAAAGTTCTGTGCGGAGGACGTATGGAAGAGAGTTCCAGAGAGCAGGTCTTAAAAAAAAGAATTCTGAGCGGTGAGTAAATTCGAGATGGGCCTGGGATGGAGATGGAAGGAAAAGGCGGTTGCCGTGGGCAGAGCGGAGGAGGTGAGGGACGGGTTGGAAGCAAATAAGGTGGTAAGGTACTGAGGAGTGCTACTGTGAAGGACTCGTTGGGTAATAATAAGCAGTTAGTTTATAAATGAACCAGATCTTGATGGGGAGCCAGTTGAGACTGAGGAGCAGAGGGGTGACATGGTCGAAAGGGGAGGAATGGGTGATAAGACGGGCAGCGGTGTTCTGAATAAGCTGAAGGTGTTGCAACTGGTACTGTGGAAGACCTGCAAGAGCTGTGTTACAATAACTGAGACGGGAAATGAGGGAGAGGACTAGAGTGGTGAGGGAGGAGGAAGGCAGAAAAGACTGGACAGCATGGATTTGGAGAAGGTGGAAAAAGGAATGGCGGGTGAGCACAGAGACATGGTGGTGGAAGGAAAGCGAGGGATCCAGAGTAACGCCGAGATAGTGGAGGGTGGAGACAAGAGGGACAGGGGAGGCGGACAAGATTGGAGATGAGGAGGGAGAGGGGACACAAAAGAAAAACCAGAGGGCAGCGGAAGGGTTCACATGGAGGAAGTTGCGAGCAAGCCAAGTGGTGACACGGGCAAGACAGGCATCAAAGGCAGTGAGGTCAGGGGCCAGGGGACTAGTATGGTACAGGATTCTGATATCATCAGCATAGAAGTGGTTGGAAATTCCGGACTGCTGGATGAGCAAGGCAAGGGGTGCAAGGAAAATGTTGAAAAGAAGGGGGGCAAGGATGGAACCCTGTGGAACACCACAGTGAAGAGGAAGTGGAGGGGAGGTAGTGGTGCCAGACTGATCTGCGAAGGTGCGGGATGAGAGAAAGGAACAAAATCTTTGAAGGACGGTGTCATGGATCCCAAGATCTGATAGACGAGCAAGAAAGGTGCGGTGATCTACAATGTCAAAAGCAGAAGAGAGATCCAAGGAGGCAGCAATGGAGAGGTCACCACAGTTTTGAGATTGATAGATCTTGCTCAGGAGTGCCAGAAGAGTGATTTCAGTGCTGTGACCAGACCTGAAGCCGGATTGACGGGAGTGAAGTGAGAGAGTTGAGTTGAGGTGCATAGAAAGTTGTGTGAAGACAAGTACTTTGGAAAGAAAAGGGAGGTTGGACACAGGGCACCAATTTGCTGGGACTGAGGGATCAAGACAGGGCTTCTTCAGGAGAGGACGTAGAAGGGCATGCTTCCAGGTGGAGGGAAAGCAACCAGAAGATAGACTAGCATTAACCATATGCATGATTTAGGGAAGGAGTGTAAGGGAAGGGTCAAGAAGACAGGTAGAATAAAGGGGGATCAAGGGGGCATGTAGTCTTGTGGGAACAGGTTTTGGCCTTAGTAAGTTCACAGGACGTAACAGGATGGAATGTGTGCCAGGTGTGAGGAAAACTTTGAGAAGAAAAGGGGGGGAGTGGGAGGGAGGGGGATGGGGAGGAGAGGAAGGCGAGAGAGGGGGAGGGCAGGAGGGAAGGAAAGAGTGGAGGGACTGTATCTTTCCGGAGAAGAAGGAGGCGAGGCAGACTGGACTAGGGGCATTGGCAGGGAGGGAGGAAGGGACAGAGGAAGAAGAGGAGAGGGAGCACAGAACTTGATAGAGACATCTGGAGGAGTTGGAAGAGGAGATTAGGTTCGAATAGTATGATTGCTTGGCCGTGGTGATCATGGAGTGGTAGAGCTGGTGACAGTGACGGAAGGAAGCGAGGGTGTCAGGGGAGGGGTGTTTATGCCAAATGCATTCCGTCCAGCAGAGGTGTGATTGCTGCAGGTACAGGCCAGGATGATACCAGGGATGATGGAAAGAAGGCAGCGAGGGAATGGGACAGAGGGGGGCCAAACTGTCAAGGGTGAAGGAAAGGGTGGAAGTCCAGGTATCAACCTGTCTGTCGAATGGGAGTATAGAGAAGTTTGAGGGAAGAAGGGAGGCAGCTGGGGGGAATTGTTGAAGGTGAGTGGAGTGATATGACGCTTGAGTCGCTAGTCAGGAGGGGCAGCACTCGGCACAAAAGGAGATCAAACCTACGCTTTCTTTAGAAGCTCAGATAACAAGATTTCAACTTTTATACTTTAGACACATCTTGCAAAGAGAGAGATCATTAGAGAAAGACATCATGCTTGGCAAGGTTGAAGGCCAACGTAAAAGAGGATGGCCAGTAATGAGATGGATTGATACAATAGCAGCAGCTATGGATGCAACTCTATCAACTATGAGCTGCCTGACTGAGGACGGAACATAGTTTAGGACAACTATCCAGAGGGTCGCCATGAGTCAACACCAATTCACTGGCACTTAACAACAATTTATTTATTTATTTATTTAGTTTACACTTATATACCACTACTTCCAGCGATCAACAACAAGTAACTACCAAAGCTACTGAGACTGATGCCCAAAAATCTGGCAACCTAGATCCCAGAGTCTCGCTAGATTGGACCTGGTTGGTTTCTGGGGAGTTGTAGTCTACTGGTTCCAATGTGAATACCTCATGGCCTTTGGTGTTGCTAGGGTCATGATTCCTTTATCTGTTTCTTATTTTGTCCTTATCTCTGATTTTTCTTTGTCTTGATTAGATTGTAAGCTCTGAGGAGCAGGACTGTGGCTTATATCTCGTATAGGTACAGCGCTGCGTATGCCTTGTAGTGCTATACAAATAGTAGTAGTTGCAGTACCTTTATTTTGGGGCGTTTTGATGGTACTATCTATTCTATAGAGTATTTGCAACCTATACTTGCCACTGTTAGAGACACGATCCTGGGTCTGAGGATCTTTGATTGATTTCTTAGGTTCTTTTCTACCTGCCCGCCATCAGCCTGCTGACATTGACCCAAGCAGAATCACATCAGAATAAGTCTTCTCACAGAAGTCGCACAGATCTCTCTATGAAACTGAAGTGCAGTAGCTTATGCTCACTTACCCGAGATCACATAGAGTCCATTAAGAACCAGGAATTAGATTTGAGACATAGAAAAGTGTCACATAGGGAATCAGTAGCAAAACCAGGGCTAGAGCTGAGATACAGGGAGATAAAGTGAACCCTCCAAGATCTGAATTTCTGAGATCTAGCAGCTCTCTTGACTTCTTTGCATCTCTGTCTACCAGGCCGCACCTTTTCTTTTGGCACATAAGTGAAGAAAGCATCCAGCAGCAGTTGTTTTTTTTGTATTTGGTAAATAGTTTTCATTTATCAGTTCTGGAAATTCTTGTTCTCTTAGCAGGATCTCCCAGATGCCAAAATGATAGGCTTGGTGTGGTTTTATGAAAGAGAAAAGGAAAGCACAATTTCTTTATTTCTTAAAAAGAAACTAAAACCTATGTCAATAACTTTAACTAAACCTAGTAAACACTGAAGCATTTTGGCAGGAGTGACATCATTCGGTAATGAGCCTTCAGCCAAAAGGACTCTATCACAAGAAACACACACACTCACACTAGATGGAATACCCCAAGTGACATCACATTTTTTGTATATCTCCTTAATCAAACAAAAAAACATCTTACCTAGGACTTCATTTATATGACCTTAAACATCCTGGGACAGTCTGTTAGCCAAGTGATCGAGAATTTGTCTCAGGGTCTTCTTTCTAGAGATATGTTGGACTGAGAGTGTTGTTGAAGTAAAACATACAAACTCAGAAGGAACACATAGAAACGAATGAATTTATCTAACACAAGAGGATGGTCTCACAATCACACTTAGATGTTAGTAAAAAGCACGGCACAGCTACTGCTCTCAGGGTTCTAGATGTAGGCTGTAAGAATGTTCCTGGATCAGGCTGAAGAGGATATTGTACTTCAGTAAACAGGAATGATATAGAATTAAATAGAACACGACATCTAAAAAAGGCCCATAAAGTCTATCCAGTCTGCTGATCTAAACCAAGTGACTGGTATCTACATTCCCTTCCTCTCCCGTAGGGATCCTCTGTGCTTGTTTCATGCGGTCTTGAATTCAGATACGGCCTTCATGTATCCACAACACTGTTTGTAAAGCAAACTCCTTCGAGGATTCTGGTGTCTACCCCCTTTCGTCCTCATCCTATACCCCTTGTTGTAGAGTCAATTTTCCAATGAAAGAAGAGGTCCACTACTGATGTAGTTTTAAACATTATTTCTATGACATCTCCCAGGTGGAAAGATGGAAGGGGAGAGGACATGCAGGGGAGGATACATACTCATGTACATAAAACCCAGTGGGAAATGCAGTTGTATATTACTTAAGGCCAGGTGGACAATGTATCTATTATCTCAATTAAGGGTTGTGAGTGGTAGAAGAGCATGCTTCCATGTGTCTCATGTGACATCTGAAGTTCTATCTGCTCTCATTTTAAATGACAAAGACACTAAGCTCAACCCCTCTTCCTCACCACGATATCAGTACCATAGTTCAGCATTTACTAAATGGGATATTTTTAAAAAGATATCTGGTGACAAGATGCACCGTATCCCCTTTCGAAGGTTACTAAGTGCAGGGACCTCAGAAAACAAGATGCCAGCATCTTTGCTCTTATTGGCTGAAGAGGTCACACGCACCGAGCAATTGGGCAGCAGAATTCCCAGCATCCCTGGCAACTGCAGGCGAATCGGTGGGCTTACCTCATGGCTCTATTTCAGAACCTACAGTGCATGAAAGAGATCATTACATAAGCTGCACTCTCCAGACTTGCAACACCTGCTGTTAAGGTTTCTGTGCAACACAGACCTAAAATAAGGGCTGCCATACCCAGAAAGACTCTCATTTCACTCTGTAAAGCATATAATTGTATTCATAGCATATCAAAATGATACACTATTTTGACATGTTTAGCACTAATTCATCTGCGAATCCCACAGGTATAATTTTTTCAGCAAGCAATGATTATGTGCTAAGGATTTGATCTTCTTATGATAGCAAAATGCTAGAGTTAGGGAGCTGGGTGGGGTTGGGGATTGAATTACCTTGTTCAAGGAACCATCACCAGCTGAAATGCCCCAGAAACATTATGAGATAAAGGCTGTGTCCATTCACTTTATTTGTGTGATAAGCATTTATCCCACAGACAAAAACAGGACTCAGCGTGTAGTCTATGTGGCACTTGGATAGATCCAGTTTGTATCAATGATTTCTAAACTGCTTGGGAAGAATTCCAGGTCTGAGTTCCAAGCAGGGCTAGTGCAGGGTATAGGATACCCTAAGCTAACCTTTGGCCTTCCACTGCCTCTCCCTCCTTAACTTGCAGGTCCTTAGGCCCCCTCCTCTGACATATTGATAATTCAATATAACAATCATGTTCACCCCAACACCTCCTCTCCCAGAGCAATACTGTAAAAATACATAATTAGACATCATGGGGGTTATTTTTGAAGCTCTGTTCACAATATAGATGTGCAAAAACAACCATTTTGTTGTTCTTAAGCACTGTTGAGTCAATGTTGACTCATGGCAACCCTATGTAAATGGCCATTTTAGAAAAGGCTCATTTTAGAGTACACATGGTTGTCCATGTCATGTCGAAAGCACACCAGAGAATGTTGGGTGAGTGGCCTGTGCAGGACAAATATCTACAGGCCCAATATTGTGCTATGTGCCACTACATTACATAGCCATTGCTGCTGACCTCTTACCCTGGATATTCAATGCCAGGGTCATATGCAGCACCCACACTGAATATCTGGGGTCATCACATAGCCTCTGATGCTGCAGAAGCTAACTAAGTAGAGGCAATATTGCACCACTACCTGGTTAGATGCCGTGGGTAAAACTAACCATTTCTTTTGTGGAGATGTTCTTAACAGTAATTCTATCAAAATGCTCAGAATGTCTCAGACTCGTCAGCACTCAAAAAAATCGATATTTAAAATATCTGATCATGGTGCCTAATAGCATCAATGACTATTCTGGCATGTGTTTTTTTATATAGATACTCCCACAGATGAAATCTTCAGACACTATTTAAATAAATGTTGCTTAGCTTTAAGTGCTCCCCAACGCCATCCATAGGCGCCCTTCCTTGCGTTTCACTCTGTAACAAGTTTCTTCAGGGGGGTCTACAAGTAAAGCGAAATAAAATAAAAACCATAAAATTTGGTAATATCTTCCCACGTTTTCTGTCACAAAAATCCTCAAAAATATAACTTGTAGTTTCACATACCATTAAAGACTTTCACATAGATGCTGCAGACGTTATCTTCTTTGAGGTTTTCTAAAGCAGTAAATGTTTCAAAAAGACGCCGCGCATGCGGATTAGCCATGAAGCCTTCCTATTATGCTCTCTTTTGATGACATCACTATCTAACACTCTCCACTCCATTTACATCATAAAGCCCCAACATCAACATTTTCATAGGCACGCCCCCCAATCCATGCAGGAGTTTAAACCCTCTGGTGCTAAGGTTCCCAAAATTAATATCCAGCGTTGTTCCCGTAGTAATAATGTTTGTTCCTGTGACTTTCCATACATCGCCGAAGAAACCCTCTCAATGCAAAAGCACCGTAAATCTTCAAACTTGTGATATCGCTCCATACAATGTTGAACCAATGGTGCCCCTAACATTCCACATTTAAGTCGGC
The DNA here is from genome assembly GCA_033557465.1 of Ichthyophis bannanicus. NCBI lineage: Eukaryota > Metazoa > Chordata > Amphibia > Gymnophiona > Ichthyophiidae > Ichthyophis > Ichthyophis bannanicus. Next base: position 489,334,967 of record CM066038.1, on the reverse strand, counting down.
TTTTATGTTCAGCCATGCGTGTTTTAAAAGACCTTGTAGTTTTCCCTATATACAATAGATTGCACGGGCACCTGATTGCATACACCACAGATACAGTATCACAAGACGTGTTGTCTTTCAAAATATAGTCCTTTCCATGATATGTAAATTTCTGAACCTCATTAGTAATTTCACATATTCCACAGCGGCCACATTTCCTGTGGCCCCTCATTTGAAACTCCTCTTTCCCCTCTATTGTAGATCGTAAGACCGCCGGGCTTAGTCGTTCTTTTAAATTTTTGTCCCTCTGCCATACACATCGTGTGCTTCCCTTCAAGACCGGGAACATTACTCAAGACATTAGTGTGTTTTAATATGATTTTTTGAATTGTAAAACTTAGTGGAGAGAATTTTGTTATTAAATTAATGTGTCCTGTGTCAATTATTTTCTCTTTCCCTGTTGGAACTATGTCCTGCCTTCGATGTCTCAGTTCTGATCGCAATGTCCTATCCAAAAATATGCCTTCACAATTTTAAATAATAAACATTGTTTTGTATATCTCTACATAATGAAGGCCAGTCCTAACAACAATTTATCAAAGTCAGTAGCTAATGTGAAAACTGACTATCCTTTCTGTGGGTAAAGCGATGCTGATCGTTCTTTGAATTTGTGTGGCTGTCGGGAACTATTCTTTTGAATTGATTGTAGGTGCTCTTAACCACCCCCCAAATATTGCAGCCCTAGTTTGCTTAATGGTTAAGCTAGCCCTAGTTCTAAGGGATAAGGGAGAGATCCGAACATTATGTGGCATGTTTACTAAATGGCGCTGATGGTTGACGTACGCTTTGTTGTAATTGCCGAGTCAATGCTGACTCATAGCAACCCTGTGGATAGTTGTCCTAAACTGTGTTCAGTCTTAGTCAGCTGGCTATTTGCTGATAGCAATAATAGCAGCTATGGATGCCACTCTATCTATCCATCGCATTGCTGGTCTTCCTCTCTTGTGTTGACCTTAAATCTTGTCAAACATAATGTGGTTCGCTGATGATCTTTCTCTTCATATGATGTCTCCAAAGTATCAAAGTCGAAGTCTAGTATCAATTGATTTATTCTTCGGGTAGTCCATGGTATACACAGTATTCTTCCCCAGTATCATAATTCAAAAGCACCAATTTTTTTTCAGTCTTTTTTCTTCACTGTCCAACTTTTGCATCCATACAGTTTTATTGAAAATACCATGACTTGGCCAAGTCAAATCTTTGTATGCAGAGATGCATCTCTCCCAAGAGTAATGCATTGTTAGATTTCCTTACTGCTTGAAATTTCATTATTGATTATTGATCCAAGGAGATTAAAGTTGTATACTAATCCTATTATTGATTTTACCAGTTTCAGGATCTTAGTCTTAAAATAGGCCTGCACCTTAACAGGGAGAAGACAATGTTTCTTGATCTTGATAAGCAGGTGGTTAAGATTTTCTTCACTTTCAGCCACTATTTTATTTATTTACGTGATTTCTATACCATCTAATCTTAAAGTCGAGACAGTTTACGGCGAACTAATATTGCTTATACATAGAACACAGGTGCAAGGTAGCATGGTATTGTCAGCACAGCAAAGAGTTTTGATGAGCCTTCCACCAATATTCACATCTCTGTTTTCTTCATACAGTCCTGATTCTCTGATGACTGCATATTGCTACTGCGTGCTAAAACAGACAGCACATTCCAAATATTGTGCTAACTCCATAGCGTGTGACGGGGCAGGTAATATGTGTGGTAAGGACAGAGAGGGGGTATTGACTCCACATTGTGGTTAGCGTGGGACTTATTAACGAGCACCAATTGTCAATACTGCAGTTAGCATGGATGCATTCAATGCCACCTCAATGTGCCTGAGCTAAATGCAATTTCTGCTTCAGTGTGTTAGGGCCATGCTTCAGTGCAATAACTACTGGAACAAGCCCCCAACAGCATGTGACTGATGCACATACCACATGCTAAGTTTATACTCCAAACACACGCTAAATGCAAATCCTTAGTGCACTTTAGTAAACATGTCCCTATGTCTAAACTCAATGGCAAAAGGGAAATTTCAGAACAAGTTTCTGCTAAGGATGAGATCGTAACAATCTAGTTGGGCCAGATTACGGGGGACAAGCTATGCAGCTTGCAGATATCACATTCTTCAGTCATGAGGCGGTGGAATATACACTGAAGAAAAATACAAAGAGAAAAGGGATAATTGACGCTAATTGTAATGATTTTCTTTTCAGAAACTGCTGGTGTTTTTGGAAAGTGCCAGACTAGCATGTCTCTGTGAAATTAACAGTTGTATGTCACCTTTCTTATGAATCACATACAGCTGGGTGTACATCAACTCACTTGTGGTCATGATTCATTATGGATATTTTTTCCATTTTGTGTCTGGAGCCTCAGTAAATCAGACTTATTATTAGAAAAGTGCAAGAATTAATCTGTTAGATTTAGATAAAACTTGAGAATGCCAAGTGAACTGAGAATATGGTTTTTTTTTTTACTTTAATCCATCAATTTCCTCCTGTTCTTTTATGCTTCATGTTCAATTGGAACTGGATCTGGGATCGGACACCTTGCGCCTTCATTCGCAGGTACCCTGAGAGTTGTCCCCACTTTTATATCTTCCTAGTCCAGTGACAATCCTCAGCCAGAGGCCACACACTGGGGTTCCTTAATGTGCCCTAAATCCAACCAACAGGAGGATAATTCTACAATGATGCACCTGAGGTGCGTGTGCACGCTGATTTATAAAGTAAAGCCTGCATGTGCACACGTCCATGCCTAGCGTTTGGAAGGCACACACATAGGTTTTAGTATTCTATAGCCTACATCTGCATAGCTTTGCTCTATTTCCCTTCCACTCCAGTTCTGCCCCTGCACATGCAATAGTACACACGCGCATACTTGCAGAATAGTGACCGGCCAGTGGGTGTGAGTATATGCCCATAAGTCACTCTCCATATTCATTATAAAAGGTCTAATGTTGTTCATAACTTGTTCATTGTAAAAACGTAGTTGTTTTGTAGACCGCTTTGATTTGTAGAAAAGCGGTATATCAAAATGTATTAAATAAAGAAAGAAATAGCACGAACTATGCATGTGGATGGTGCGTACCTTTGGGTGCTCTCTTTAAGGAATTATCCTCTAGGTGTCACCGCTGCACAATGAGTATAATACCCTCTCCTTCAGGGGCTGTGAATGATGCCCTGGCCAGCCTGGAGAGTAGACGACCTGAGCCAGATATTGAACCCAGGTACTCTTCACGAGTCGCCAAGCCAAAGAACTACAGTACAGAACAGAATCCACAGTGGATGTGTAGAACATCTCTGCAGCTTCACTGGGTTTATCTGATTGACAGAAAGCTAGAAGACGTATACCAAGGGGGCCAGGCACATTCTTCTATTGCAAAAATGCCCTGGAGGAAGAGAGCATGATTGTACTGGAAGGGAGATTTGCCAACTGTATAACAAAGAATATAAACCGTGAACTATATCCCACACAATAATCAGAAACACCATAAGAGATATATCAGAAAAAAAGAATTTTTTGTCGGAACTACTGCCATGAAAACTTACGTCCTCCTGAAGCAGAATGTTCCTTTTAATCAGAATTTGAAATAGGGAACAACAACCCTAAGTTATACCCCAAAAAGGTACCAAAAACCCACGGGGCAATATAAAAGGTGAAAGATGATAACAAGACTGCTAGATCACCTCCCACAAGAGATTTTTATAAGAGGGCCCATATTCCAATTTCTCGGGCATAATAGCCCAAAAACCTGATGAATAGGACACTTAACTGAAGAAGCAGTCCTCCGTCTCCGTCAAATCTTCTCAAGCAGGGGGGAATATCCTCACTAGCATGAACCAATGGCCCGCAACTTTCATTAATGTTTGTTGTTGACCCAATGTTGCGTTTCGGGCTTGTGAAATTCCTAACCCTTTCTCAGAACTCTGTTGCTGGTATAAAAAGCAAAAAACACTCTCACGCATTTAAAGCTCTCACCTGAACAACTGACGAATCCATCAACCAATGGGGGAGGCTGTTAAAAATTAAAGGGACCACCCCTCACAAAATACTCCACCAATCCAAAGAGGAGTTAAGACCTATGGGTGAAAAAGAGCTCAAAAGGAAAATCCAATATTGTTCACGATAAAGGAGGTGAGCCTCCCGATCACCACCACGAGGTCGTTCAGAAACAGAATCCAGGATTCGCCACCATAAATCAGCAAAATCGTGCTGAAAGTCCACACAATGTTGAACAATTGGGGCAGATAATACTCTCGTAGCAATCCTGGAACGATGTTGCTGTAGACGTTTCTTCATAGGGCGAATGGTCTTACCAATGTAGATCTTATCACAAGGACACAATAAGAGATAAATCACAAAGGAGGACTGACAAGTAGTATAAAACTTGCTATAATATGACCGATGATTAGTCGGGTGTATCCAAGTAGGGCTCTCCAATGTTGTTACACAAAAATCACAATTCTGACAGCCATAATGCCCTTTAAGCTGCGGGGGAGGGGGACCATCCGTAGTATGGATAAGCCAATCAGCCAGATTTCTACTCCGCTTAAAAGCCACCATTAAGGGCACCTCAAAACAGGTATATAAAGACAACACAGACCAATGTTTCCTAAGAATGGCTACCACATCAGTGGATTGGGGCATGTAAGGTAAAACCCCCACAAATGGCGAGCCAGTCCCAGAGCGTACAGTCTCCAACTCAGAACTGGCCTGTTGCCACCACTCAGGGTGAATATAACGTGCTCTACGATAAGCTTTTTCAATAATCGAAACCGGATAGCCTCTGTGACAGAGCCGGAGTTTCAGATCCCAAGCTTGTTTCTGAAATTCTTCCACAGTAGAACACAGCCGCCGTAGACAAATAAACTGTCCAACAGGTAATCCTCTATGCAAGGAACCAGGATGGTAACTGTTAAAATGCAACAAAGTATTGTGTTGTAAATTTTTAACAGCCTCCCCCATTGGTTGATGGATTCGTCAGTTATTCAGGTGAGAGCTTTAAATGCGTGAGAGTGTTTTTTGCTTTTTATACCAACAACGGAGTTTTGAGAAAGGGCTAGGAATTTCACAAGCCCGAAACGCAACGTTGGGTCAACAACAAACATTAATGAAAGTTGCGGGCCATTGGTTCATGCTAGTGAGGATATTCCCCCCTGCTTGAGTAGATTTGACGGAGACAGAGGACTGCTTCTTCAGTTAAGTGTCCTATTCATCACATTTTTGGGGCTATTATGCCCGAGAAATTTGAATATGGGCCCTCTTATAAAAATCTCTTGTGGGGGGTGATCTAGCAGTCTTTTTATCATCTTTCACCTTTTATATTGCCCCGTGGGTTTTTGGTACCTTTTTGGGGTATAACGTAGGGTTGTTTTTCCCTATTTCAAATTCTGATTAAAAGGAACATTCTGCTTCAGGAGGACGTAAATTTTCATGGCAGTAGTTCCGACAAAAAATTCTTTTTTTCTGATATATCTCTTATGGTGTTTATGATATAACTGTATAACAAAAGCACTGGCTGGATAGAAGCCAAGTCTCCTATTGCTCTACCAAGATGCCTCAGTCCTGCTCGTAGATCTTCCACACAGCTCTTCCAGTGCACCTTAGTTCTGGCATCCAGTACAGCCAGTCTGGAAAGTGCACTTCTTGGTTGTCAACAGGAGATAGGGAGTGGATAGAGTTGTGGGATGTAGGGGAGAGGCGGTTAAAGGGTGGGTATCTTTTGCATTTGCTCCTTTATGGGCATTTGTGAATGCCTCAGGGCAGGTGCAAAGCCAACACTGAACATTTTTGGCATTCAAGTCTATTCCCCTTGTAAAATAGGTGCTACATGTCTACAATTCTGGAACCAGCCTTGAAATCTCTACATGATGTGAATCTCCATGGGTAAATCACAATTTTCTAAAATCTGTATTTGCACGAGTAGCCAATCTATACATATATATGTCACTATTTACATATGCTGAAGACTTATCCCTATAATGGCAGCCGCTGTATGCAAGGCTGGTGCTACTATTAGGCAAGGGCTGGCCATTCAGAGCCACCTATTGCCGCCTCTGCCACCCTTCACCTAGACATGCATCGGTAGCAATGCCTTTAAAATGGCACTGAAGCCCCATAGATATCTTCAGCTCTGGCGCTGCGGTACCATTTGTGCTTCCTCTCCCTTCCGATTCCACTTCCTTTAGCATGGGGGCGGAAGTGGCTTCCGTGCTCATGTGAACAGGAAGTGGAATTGGAAGGGGCAGAAGCAGCTCCAGAGGTGAAGGTAATTCTGGCACCATTTGAAAAGCATAGTCATCACTGCACGTCCCGGTGAGGGGCAGCAGCAGCGGAAACTGGAGTGGGTGCTGGAGGAAGGGGCTCAAGGGATGAGATTTGCCTACGTACCTTGCACCGGCACTGGCTATATGGATAAGTTCTTTTGAATATTCGGCCCTCTGTTTTGACTTGTGTGAAAGGAACCCAAATCTTTGAAAATTTGCCCTATAATTTATCATATTTGGAAATATTTAGTCATGAGGGGGCTAATTTTGTAACAGGATGCTTACAAAAAGTACATAAAAGGCACTTATTTTATAATCTTAAAGTCGACACACGCGTGTCGATGTCATTATAATGTAGGACAGCAGAACAAGGCTTTAGAGCATTATTGTCTTAGGGGGCAATTTTGAAAGGCATTTCCACAGGTTTTTATAGGCAGAAATGTCTTTTTATAAAAATGGCGTCTTGATATTCCGGTTAAGGTATGCGCATGATCCCTGTATGCGTCTGTTTTTACTGACACCCTTTGGAAGGGCTCCTTGGAGCAGGAACACAGACAGGGTGCAGATTTCAGTTATCCACATAGGTTTTGATTTTTAAAAGTATATGTGAATTTCTCTGAAAATCTACCTGCACGGTTCAGCAGATTGTAACTATGTGGGGGTTGCTTTACTGGGGTAATTTTCAAAGTGAACTGATGGATACAAGTGTACTTGAAAACTTAGGTCCTTGGTCTCCACTTCCAGTCCTCGAGGGCCACCAACCGGTCAGGTTTTCAGGATATCTGTAATGAATATGCATGAGAGAGATTTGCATGCCCACTACCTCCATTGTATACAAATATATTGCATGCATATACATTAGAGACATTGTATTTATTTTTTTTTATTTAAACTGTTTTCTATACCACTTTATCCTTTATAGCTCAACCTGAACTGTTCACATTATAGCAATAATGGTTGGGAGGGGGAAATGGCATGCAGGGTGCTATAACACAATAGACACAACTGAAAACTGAACCTCAGTGAATGGGAGTGAAGACCAAGGACTTAAGTGCATAACAGCCTCCAAATCGGTATAGCGCGTTATAAAATTACCATTCACTATTGATCATCTAAGACAGTGTTTTTCAACCTTTTTTGTGCAAAGGCACCCTTTTTTCATGAAAAAAATCACGAGGCACACCACCATTAGAAAATGTTAAAAAAATTTACCTCTGTGCCTATATTGACTATATATAAAGTAATTCTCTTGAATAGGAATCAAACACTCACACCAACCCCCCTCCCCTGCTGGTTCACACCAACCCCCCTCCCCTGCTGGTTCACTCACACCACCCCCCTCCACTGCTGGTTCACTCACCCACCCCCCTGTCACTTACTCACCCCTCCTGCTGGGTCACTCACTCACTTACCCCCCCTCCCCTGCTGGTTCACTCACACCATCGCCCCCCCCCCCTTGCTGGTTCACTCACACCCCCCCTCCCCTGCTGGTTCACTCACACTCCCCCCCCCTTGCTGGTTCACTCACACTCCCCCCCCCCTTGCTGGTTCACTCACACACACACCTCCCCTCTGCCCAAGCCACTGCTTCTGCTTTGTACAGAGCAGCGGCTGCACTACACTTACATTGAAAAGTAAAGAGAAACTGTGTCAGGAGCCCTCCGGTCATCGCAGAGCCCGAGGAAGTGATGTCATGGGGGTGGGCTCCTCACAGGCTGTCTTTCCTTTTCAAATTAACTTTATTGCAGCTAAAGTTAATTTGAAAAGGAAAGACAGCCTGTGAGGAGCCCGCCCCCATGACATCACTTCCTCGGGCTCTGCGATGACCGGAGGGCTCCTGACACAGTTTCTCTTTACTTTTCAATGTAAGTGTAGTGCAGCCGCTGCTCTGTACAAAGCAGAACCAGCGGCTGCACTGCTATAGGGAATCGCAATCGCGTTCGCGCCGCGGACTTCGGCACAAAAGCCGGTTTTACAACTGTGCTGGCAGCCGGCCTGGCCATGGAAAAACCGGCCAGGCCGGCTGAAAACCGGCCGGTTGGCAACCCTAATTTGTGAGCCGAGGCCACATGTTACGGATGAAATTGGAATTTTTCCCACGGCACACCAGACAATATCTCACGGCACACTAGTGTGCCGCGGCACAGTGGTTGAAAAACGCTGATCTAAGATGCCCAGTGACATCAAATGTAAATTGACAAAACCAAATAATACTAGTTTTCCAGGACACCACAATGACTATGCATGAGATAAATTTACATATACAATTTTAACATGCATAGTCATTGTGGTAATCTTGCAAACTTGACTATCTACGTGTGCCTTCAGGAGAGTGTTGAGAAGCACGGGGATAAACCATTCTGACTCATTGATGATATTATGACTACTTTTTTAAGGTGAGGTACAGTTAGGGTGTTCCAGAATAATACACTTTAGGGAATAGATCTGCTTTATTGCTCAGCTAATTACATCTTTGCTCTGTGACTAATAATATTTATGCATCTTTTTAATATTTTTTTTAGTTAAGCAAATAAAGCAATATTTGGACTGTAATTTGAAAAGATTAACTCCAGGATTAATGAGACATGTCTGGAAATCATTGCAATGATCAGTCACATTCTAAGTGAATTCAACATGGAAATGAGAAGCTGAGAACATCAACCCAAAGGCTGGAAAGAATGTTTTCTTTTCATTGTGGTGACATGTTCCAGACTCAGTAGTGGGACAAGTAGGTAAATATTATTGAGACAATGTCTGGGGAGAGGAAGGAGCCCTGGTGGTTAGAATAGTGGTCTGAGAGCCAAGGAAACCAGGGTTTAATTCCCACTTTGGCCACTGATACACTTTATAACCATGGGCAAGTCACTATTTCCTACTGCCTCAGGTACCCAGGGGCGGATGTATCAACCTGCGCTACCCCCTAGCGCAGCAGGTTCTACTTGATTTTCCCACGCTAATGTTACTCCCTGATACAGGAAGAAAGATTCGCGTGGGAAAATAAAACCACTGCGCTCAAGCAGTGGTTCTCAAACCCATCCTGCGGGACCACCAGCCAGTGGGTTTTCAGGCTTTCCACAATAAATAGGTATGCCTACTACCTCCACTATATGCAACTCTCTCTCATGCTTATTTATTATGAATATCCTGAAAATCCGACTGGCTGGAGTCCTCCAGGACAGCTTTGAGAATCACTGCAGTAAAGGATAACTCCAAGGACGTGCAAAATGCATGCAAAACAGATGAATATATACAGTAGTGGCCAAAAAATTAAGGCAGAGTCCAAAATATCAGATTTTTATTAGAAAAGTATGTGTTATTGTCACTTTCATGGTCAAAAGCTTTAAGAACCAAAGATATATATGTCATTTTCAAAGTTTTATTCAGGAAACAATATATGTGTCAATATTTGATAGGGTGTCCATGATTTTTCAGCACAGCCTGGAGTCTTGTAGGCAGACTGTTAACTAGCGTTTTACAGTATGCCGGAGTGATTTCGTTGACCCATACATGCTTGAGTATGTCCTTTAAATCTGCTTCTGAAGTTGGACAGTGTGCTGCCACCTTTTTCTTAATAAGATTCCAACAGTTTTCAATTACATTGAGATCCGGAGAGTTTGATGGCCAACTTGGTAGCAGTTCGATCTTGTTGTCCACGAACCATTTTTTTGACTGTTTTTGCAGTGTGGCACAGTTCCATGTCCTGCTGAAATATAGTTGTGCCAGAAACATTCATGTGTATTGTAACTTTACTATTCAGCACAGATATGTATTTTGCAGCATTTACTCTTTCACCTTTCTCAAAAATGTGCAGGCCACATTGTCTATTCGCTGAGATACCACCCCATACCATGACCAATGGTGAGTGTTTAACAGTCTTGATCGTGTACTTCGGATTTAGTCTCTCGCCTGCTGGTCGACAGACGTAGTTGTAACCACTCCCATGTACTTTTTGAAATGTACTTTCATCTGTGAACTTTACCCTCTCCCACCATTCAGCAGATTTTCTTTCATCTTGCTACAAAACTGTATGTGGGCAGCAATTTGTTTCCTGGTCACCATAGGCTTCTTGGCAGGTCTTCTGGCCACAAGTTTGAATTCATCCACAAGCTGTCGTCGGACAGATCTGGCACTTATCTTTATTCCTCGATCATTAGCTAACTGAGCCACACGTTGAGATGAAGTATGTGGACTAGATGTAATAATACTTTTGAGGAATCGGTCATCTCATCCAGTAGTTATCCGTCTGCGCCCACATTTCGAACGACGTGTATGACCACCTGATTTCAGAACATTCTGAACTGCACACCTTGATATATGCAAATGTTTTGCAATAGCACATTGTGAATATCCTTCAGCATGGAGTGTGACAACTTGTCCCTTTACAAAGTCATTAATATCACACTTTCTACCCATCTTGATTGTATATTTCACATGTAACTTTCAATCTTTTCCTAGTTGTAAAAATTCAAAACTTCATCCAAGAAACCTTCTACAGAGTGTAAGTAAACTAAAATGGACCAGACGCATGGTGTGACTAATCACCATGCTGATTACATAAGTAAGCAAGTGTGACATCTCCACAGTACATTATTTAACAATAAATTGTAGAAAAAGATACCTGCCTTAATTTTTTGGCCACTACTGTAATTGCTCCCAATGTAAAAAAACCTGTGCTAAAACGCAAAGTAGGTTTTCACTTGTCCCTTAATGTTGAATCTTAATGCTGCTCAAAGATGGTGTAAAGATCCAGCCAGGCGCAAAAGGATCATCTGAAGTGAAGTGTCATACTTTAATTCACGTGACCCACAATCACTGGTGGCCAAAGTGGGCTGCAAAAAATTTCTCCTCCCTCCCAAAAATCATTGGTAACCCTAGTGAGATTGACCGGGTGGGGTTAGGCACTTGAAAAGATGATGGTATTGAGACAGGAGTATGTGGGCATTGCTCCTGTCTCCAAACATTAGAGCTACTGCACAAAGTTTGGGGGGAAGGTGTCAGGGCCCACTAGGGCCACCAATGATTGTTTTGGGAATTCTGAGGATGTGGGGTTCAAGGCCCACTGGGGACATCATCTGTTTTGCAGATGCAGCGGGTATCAGGCCTAAGACCACCAATCATTGTTTTGGGTGTTTGGGAGGATGGGGGAAACAGGGCCCACTAGGGTCATCAATGATTTTTTTTTGGGGGGGGGGGGGAATTAGGCAGGAAATGGAGACCAGTTTGTTTCCTTATTTATCTCCCTTCCAGTCTGGCCATGAGCCAGTCCCCCCCCCCCATGCATATGTGAGCCTTGTGAAAATGCTGTAGTTCACACTTCCCCCACCATTGTTGGCTCTTGGCATGGTGGAAACCACGCAGCAGGACATTTAGGTTAATCTCCTGGTTTAACGTCTCACCATACTTCAAATCATGAGATCAGGCCAAACTTCCTGCACTGTTTGGATCCACCATGCAGAGAGCTGACCACAGTGGGGAGAGTGTGAACCACCAATGTTTGAAGAGCTGCAGCTATGGACAAGAATGGGTGAGTGAAAGAGAGGATTGGATGAAGAGGCTGAGGTATGAGAGAGAGAAAAACTAGGTGAAGCCTGGCGGGGGAGGGGGGGGGGGGTCATGAGAGAGCGAGACTGGATGAAGCCTGAGGTGGTTATGAGAAAGAGGGACTTGAGGAAGCTTGGGAGGAGGGTGATGAGAGAGAGAGAGACACACACACACACACACACATGCATGCACACATACACACACACTTATATTCAGCCCTTGACACACACCATGCACACAGCCCCTGACACTCCACAAACACACACATGCATTCACCTCTCTATATACACAGACACACCGAGAGCCCTGACACTTCCCTCAAAACATGATGAGACACAATATGAATCTCCAACACGCCTGACTCTGGGAAACGGGGACGTGCTCCATTGTGTCACACTGCTGATGGAGACTTTTCGACTTGCTCCTATCTGCATTTTTGCATTTTGCCTTGTTTACCCTCTGTGAATTAACAGATCACTTTCATTCACCCGGGAAATCCTATGTTTATTCAAGCTTACTGGAGTGATTGGTATCCTATTTTGACTTAAGTGCCTTGGTAAAAGACTGGAAGACGCTGCTGTTGTGAGTGAGTCATCCTACAAATAAAGGCCTTGACGATCATTCGGAAGAGGGCTTTAAACTAGATTCGTTGGGGATGGGTGAAGAAAGCCCCCAGGTAAGTGAAAGCCCCCAGGTAGGTGATACATTAAATACCTTTATGGAAATGGGTAACAGGGATAACATATGGAAAGCAGTGTGTATAAATGCCCGTAGCAAGGGAATAAGATCCCTGATGTTGAAGCTTTGGTGGGAGTGGCTGACTTGGATTTAGTGGCAGTTACAGAAACATGGTTCAAAGAAAACCATGATTGGGATGTAACTATACCTGGCTATACTTTCTTCAGAAAGGACAGGGTAGGAAGAAGAGGAGGAGGAGTGGCACTATATGTAAAAACTACTATTAAAGCTTTTGAATTACAAAGCTTAAAAGGGAGAGAGGAGGCATTGTGGGTTAAACTAGAAAGAGGGAAAGAGAAATCTATTTGCATTGGTGTGATATATAGACCTCCCTCACAAGAGGAAGAGGTGGACAGAGAGTTAACTGAAGACATATGCAGCATTGCTGGGAAAGGGGAAGTGCTACTGATAGGAGATTTCAATATGCCAGATGTTGAATGGCACATTCCTGCTGCAGTATCATCTAGAAGTAAGAAGATCCTGGATTCTCTACAGGAAGAACTATTCAGGCAATTGGTAACAGACCCCACACGTGAAGGGGCCATACTGGACTTGGTGCTTACCAATGGTGAAAGTGTTTCTGATGTTGTAGTGGAAGATCATTTTGCATCCAGTGATCACCAGATGGTGTGGTTCAGTATTAGGACTAGGGCTGTTAGAATCCATTCAAAGGTCAGGATCTTAGACTTTAGGAAGACTAACTTTGCGAAGATGGGCCAATACCTCATGGAGTCGTTAGTGGGATGGGAACAGCTGGGGGATGTAGAAAAACAGTGGGCAAAACTGAAAGGGGATATTTTAAGGGCAACCAACCTTTTTGTTAAAATGGTAAATAAAGGTAAAAGGAAAAGGAGACCGCTATGGTTTTTGAAAGAAGTAGCTGAAAAAGTGAAGAAAAAGAGGGAGGCCTTCATGAAATACAAGAGATCACAGAGAGAGGAAGACAGGCATCTGTATTTGGAAAAACTTAGAGAAGCTAGCAAAGTAGTCAAGAAGGCAAAGATTCAAAAGGAGGAGGAAATAGCAATGCAATAAAATGGGGGGATAAGACATTTTTCAGATATATTAGTGAGAAGAGGAAGGGCAAAAGTGGTATTGTCAGACTCAAGGGTGCAGGGGAGGAATATGTAGAAGCTGATAAGGATAAAGCGGAATTGCTTAACAAATATTTTTGTTCTGTGTTCACAGATGAAGAACCAGGAGCAGGACCTCAGAAAACACCCACAAATAGGAACAGAAGCGAGGGACATCTTGAACAATTTTCAGAAGACTGTGTTCGTGAGAAACTAGCTCAACTTAAAGTGGACAAAGCGATGGGACCGGATGGGATACACCCTAGAATACTGAGGGAACTTGGGGACGTTCTAGCAACTCCACTGACTGACCTTTTCAATGCCTCGTTGGAGTCGGGAGTGGTGCCAAAGGACTGGAGAGAGGCTCATGTGGTGCCTTTACACAAAAGCTGAAGTAAGGATGTGGTTGAAAACTACAGGCCGGTTAGTTTAACTTCGGTGGTGAGTAAATTATTGGAAACGCTGCTGAAAGAGCAAATAGTGAGTTTTCTGGAGTCCAGCAGATTACAGGATCCGAGGCAGCATGGATTCACCAGAGGCAGGTCTTGTCAGACAAATCTGATTGATTTCTTTGACTGGGTGACCGGGGAGTTGGACCAAGGGAGAGCTCTAGATGTGGTGTATTTAGATTTCAGTAAAGCCTTTGACACTGTCCCTCACAGGCGACTTATAAACAAACTGAGCACCCTAGGGATGGACCCTAAAGTTACTGCTTGGGTTAGAAATGGTTGGGTGGGAGGGGACAAAGAGTACAAGTAGATGGAGCTCACTCTGAGGAGAAGGATGTTACCAGTGGTGTGCGCCAGGGATCTGTCCTTGGTCTGATTCTTTTTAACATCCTTGGTAGTGATATAGCAGAAGGGCTGTCGGGTAAGGTTTGCCTCTTTGCGGATGATACCAAAATCTGCAATAGAATAGACACCCAGAAAGGTGTAGATAACATGAGGAGGGATCTAGCTAAGCTTGAAGAATGGTCTAGAATTTGGCAGCTGGGATTTAATGTTAAAAAATGTAAGGTCATGCATTTGGGCTGCAGCAATCCAAGGGAGCAATATAGTATAGGGGGTGAAGTACTTTTGTCCACTAAAGAAGAGCGGGACCTAGGCGTGGTTGTGTCTGATGATCTTAAAGTAGCTAAACAGGTAGAAAAGGCGACAGCAAAAGCTAGAAGGATGCATGGGTGCATACGGAGAGGAATGGCTAGCAGAAAAAAGGAGGTGATAATGCCTCTGTATAAGTTTTTGGTGTGACCTCATTTGGAATATAGTGTGCAATTCTGGAGACCGCACCTTCAAAAGGATGTGAACAGGATGGAGTCGGTGCAGAGGGTGGCTACTAAAATGATTAGTGGTCTTCATTATAAAGCATATGAGGACAGACTGAAGGATCTTAATATGTACACCTTAGAGGAAAGGCGGGATAGAGGTGATATGATTGAGATGTTTAAATACCTCCGTGGCTTAAATGTACAGGGGGAGAGCCTTTTTCAATTGAAAGCAAGTTCTGCTATGAGGGGACATGGGATGAGGGTGAAGGGAGATAGATTCGGGAGTGATATGCGGAAATATTTCTTTACGGAAAGAGTACTGGATCCATGGAGTAGTCTCGCAGTGGAGGTGGTAGAGATGAGGACAGTAACTGAATTCAAAAAAGCATGGGACAAACACAGAGGATCTCTAAAGGTAAAAAGGGGACTGCTGTAGTTGTTGATATGGAAGGACAGACTAGATAGGCCATATGGTCTTTTTCTGTCATCATATTTCTATGTTTCTATGTTTCTATTCTTCTCCTCCCCACCACATACCATGGCCCAAACCACAATACATTTCATCTATAACCTCTGAAGTCATAGACACAAGTATAATGGTCACCAAGGGGCCCATTACATGTGAATGTTGCATCATGATACTTTCCAGTGCACTATAGTTCTGCTTCAGATGTTCTGATAGATTAAAAGCTGTAGTTCCCCAAAATAAGAAATTACATACAGTCTAAAAACAAGGAGAACGATATGTCGTATCATGTACTCAGCATTCAGACTGTCCAAGGCAACATCAATTCACTTACAGAAGAGGAAGAAGAGAAGGTGCGATGGATACAAGGAATTCCTCCCCAGGGACTGGCAGAATAAATAAGATTGATACAGGATGGGGCCCAGCAGGGCCCAGGAAGAGAGAGGAATGTGGCCCTGGGGGTACAGAAAGGAATAGGCACAATCTTGGCAACCCTAGAAGCAAAGAGGAGAAGTTATTAAAAAGGATATAGCCGAATTAGAAAAGGTACAGAGAAGAGCCACCAAAATGGAAAAGGGGATGGAAGGATACCCCTATGAGGAAAAGCTTAAAAGGTTAGAGCTCTTTAACCTGGAAAAGGGATGGCTGAGGGGAGATATGATAGAGGTCTATAAATTAATGAATGGAGTGGAACGGGTAAACGTAGATCGGTTGTTTATGTCATCAGAATATAGAAAGACTAGGGACATGCAATGAAACTACAGTGTAACCCATTTAAGACTAATAAGAGAAAATATTTTTTTTACTCAATGTGTAATCAAACTCTGGAATTTGTTACCAGAGGATGTAGTAAAAGCTGTTAGTGTAACTGGGTTTAAAAAAAGTTTGAACAAGTTCCCGGAGGAAAGGTCCTTAAACCATTATTAAAGAGGACCTGGGAAATCCACTGCTTACCCCAGAACAAGCACTGTGGAACCTATGTACTTTTTTGGGAACATAAGAACCACACAAGGGTGAGAAAGTAAAAAGGCCCTTTATTATTTTTTGCCTTCTTGCCCTTGTTTGGTTCTTGTGCTTCAGCGAGATAGGACATGTGTTTTCCGTGACCTTTTTGGGAACCTGCCAGATACTTGTGGCCTGAACTGGCCACAGTTGGACACAGGATACTTGGCTTGATGGACCTTAGCCTGACCCAGTATGGTATTTCTTATGTTCTTATGTTGTTATATTGTGGGCAGGAGGGACCCCAATCCATGAGCCAGGAAGAGAAAGGAGAAAGGAGTCTACATGAGCCCAGGAATTCCCTCCCTAGCTGTGAGGGGTGACGGAAACCACTGCAGGCCCATGAATCCCCTCAATGCTTTTCACGGGTTTTTCTATTTTAAAGTGAGTAATGCCTAAGAACATGTCTTTTAACACTTCAAGCTTTACAGAACACAAAGGAGGAAAAAACAAACCTGCCTCGAGGAAGTGACTTTATCCTTGGAAAGAGACCAGTTCTTCAGGTTTTTAAGCCGAGGCACAGCACAGAGTCTCTCAGCTCTGCCTTGAAGAAAAATATATAAGGTGGGACCCTATAAAAATCCAGGTCTGGGAACCACGTCTCCTGTCCAAACCGGATCCTGTATATTTCAAGGCCTCTTGTACAAGAGGGTTTATGGTGAGGAAATTTGAAATACTGTGGTGGGTCTGTTTCCAAATGCTTAAGGAGTAGTCAGAGCATTGTACTTATCTTCAAGGAAAGACAGGTGTGGCCATCTACTTCCAGTAAGCCTCAGAAGCATGTTTAGTATCTCTTCACCCATATCCCAAAGCATGCAAATAGGAGACTATTGCTGTCTAAGCCAGACTTCATTTTTGTGTAGTAGACTTTGGGTCCAAAATATGACAGAGCATGAATTTGCACTCTAAACCTGAGACAAGGACAATACCCGGAGCACAGTGCGCTGAGCTTCAGGTACTTCTACTTTTGACAATGGTTCACAGCACAGACCAGTTTGTTAAACTGCAGTGTGCCGGGCTGCCCTTTTGTAGGGCTAGGGAAGATCCTTAGTGGAACATGAGGCTCCGTCGAGGCTTTTCAGTACAATTCATTACCATATGAATATTGTTGATTTTTAAAAAAGAGTAGCCTAGTGGATAAAGCAGTGGACATCTAGAGAGGCCAAAGTTTACAATCACACTAACAGTTTGTGCGACTTTGGGCAAGACTCTCAACCGTTCATTGCCTCAGAGCTTTGTGGACAGGGAAATCCCTAGTCGCAGTGTATTTGACTCATCTTTAGCTACTACTGAAAAGGTGTGAGTGCAATCAAATGAAATCCATCCCAGAATCCCCCGTGATAATGTGACATAGTAATTTCCAGAACCCATGATGCCCCCACCTACTGTCACTGTAAACTGACCTCTCGTTATCTCACTCTCCTGTCCTTGCCACCTCCCTCTCCATTTATTCCAAGCAATGTTCCTTCTATATATTTTGTGGGTGGTGTTTAACAATGTGTGTCTTGGTTTTAAATTCCTCTGCAGAGTTTTCATATTCCGGTTGTATTTTTGCAGTTAAGTTAGTACATTTTTTTAAGTTATCACTTTGCTCTTTGATGAGGGCAGTGGGCCTATAGAACCTAGAGCTTCCTGCTTTTCCCCAAATCTTAACCTTGTACACCCTGTTCCCCTCACTTCTTCAATGTCTGCAGGAATGAGGTCATGATATGGTGCACGCAGGTTTTAAGTACACGGTTACAGTCTTATAGTCCCATAAAAATGATGGTCCCCTGGAGGATGGCTTGAGTAGCTTTAGTAGATATTGCCTCTTTTGGAGTTACTAGAATGGGCTCTGAGCCACCAGACATGACCACATTTAGTAAGTCTAGGATTAAGTGGTGACGTGAGGTATGCTCGGCTTTGCCGCTGTGGCTTGGACAATGGGAGTGTTCGGATGAGTGTGGTAAACCACACGACAGCCTTCCAGTTATTACACTAGTTTACATGCAATGGGGTTTCCTGCCGTATTTGTCCTTTCACACTGTATCTTTATGCTAATAACCTTTTCACTAAAAATGTTTTCCATTGACACAATGTGAAAGAAGCCCCTATCCCCAATCCTATCAGAGAAAGGTACAGCTTATGTCTGGGAGATACTGTCAACTACAGTAGTGCAAGCAGGGGCAGCTGGAGAGAGTGATGGGCCAAAGGGTCCTGATCTGCCAAAACGTACTATTTTGCAGGCCCCATAGAAATCCCCTCTGCCTAATGGTGTTTTTTAAACATTTCCCACAATAAATGAAACTCACTAATCTCTTCTTTGCCCTGTTTGTCTGTCTTGTATAGAGCAGGGATCATTTCTTCCGTGTCTGTGACAGTGTTGCGAATATCTAGTAGTAGTACAGAAATGATAATTGAGAGTCGGTACAGGCCTACGGTATATAGTTAAAAGCCCATTAACTTGTGCAAATCAATCTGACCACTGTCAAGCGATGCAAAGCAAGAAATTGCCGCTAAGAGGAATGAGCTGATCTGACCAGCTCATATTTAGGCGAACAATTGCCTACGTACCTTGTAGTAAATAAAGAACTTTAATAGATCGACTGAGCCCATAGTGTTGAGCGGTTTCTTTAAATGGGCAAAAGATACTGGATATTCAGTGGCAGTATCTGAGCAGCGGCTACCTTGGGATATCTGACCTTTGCGGTCATTGCCAGTGGTTTGCAGATAGAGGCAATATTTAGCCGCTATCTGGATAGCCAATCTGCATACATATATCTGGATAGCAGTGCTGAAACTGGCTGCCAGCTGCTTCCAGCTCTTCCTACGGACTGGCACTATCCAGATAGTGCCGCATCGGTAAGAGGAAATATTTAGCAAACTATGCAGAGAGAGCTGCTAACCAGAGAAACCCTTTTGAATATTGGGCTCACAATTTCAGCCTAGATCAGTGCTTATCAACCTACTCCTTCCGATCCACCCAACCTGTGGGGCTTTATGGATATCCACAATGGATTCTGTCCTTCTGAAAGTCTTTGGAAATGCGGATATTCAATTACATATATGACAAGTAATTGAAATATGGGTTGATGATGATGGTGTAGGCTGGATCTCCTAGAGGAATAATTATGTGGGTTAGGTGCATATTTGAATGTGTAATTTTGTTATATTTTAAGATGTTAATTATGAATTATTTTTGCTTGTGATTTTGTTTTAAATTGTGTTTGTAATTTGCTTTGTTCAGAGTTTTTCTATAAAAGTTACAATACAAATATCTAAATATGAATATGCATGAGATAGACTTGCATGCATTTTCTTCATTGTATACAAATCTATCTCATGAATATTCATTGTGGATATCCTCAAAATCAGACGGCTGGAGTGTTCTGAGGCCTGGATTGCAAACTCCTGACCTCCATTGAACTGACAGTTAGTGCAATCATTTTAAAACTGCAGCAATATCAGTCACTCAGCCCTCATATTTTTTTTTAATTCCAGGCCTTTGCCATCCAAACCAAGAAGCAGGATATGGTGCATTACAGAGTCCCATTCCACTCTCAGGATCGAATAATGCTGATTGTTTGGGCACATTAAATGCTACTGTCAGGAAGAATTTCTAGAACTGAAATATGTTAAAGAATTTGGTTTCTCAACGGTCAGTTTTCTTCTGAAACTGCTTTAAAGTTGGCAAAGCAGACGTTGCTGTAAAGGTCTTTACAGAGAATTTAAAAACTGTAGAGCATTAGCTTACTACGTTTGGAGTGACTTCAATAAAAGATAGTTTGATATTTCTTCGGAAATGGAGGCTCTGGAACACCCTGTTTAGGCGAGAAATATTTGTATTCTGAATTTTCCTATAACCCACCTGAGATTTTGTATGGAAAATGTTTGAGGGAAGTTTTGTCGATGTCTAATGTAGATGGTGTACAGATTCTGAACTGTAGCTATATTTCCAGGAATATGATGAAGGAAGAGCAGGTCGAGGGATAGGAGTGTGCTGCTGCTGATTAATGGTCTTTCTGGAGCTTTCTCAAGATAATATTGCTGCACGTGCCACGTTACTGCTTTCATTATAGATATAGATAAATCCTCAATCTTTAGACATTACGAGTATTTATTGTTTTATGGGGCCCCGGCACAGATTTTTCCAGATGCCTCCAGAACTACACAGGTAAGAAGAAAGCGTTTTCTACCCACACCACACACATGCACACACAGAGACAGACACCCCACCCCCACAATACACATACACACACCCACACACAGGCACCCCACCCACACATTGCACATACACACACAGAAGCAACCCACCCCCACAATACATGCACATACACACAGGCATTCACCCCCACCATACACACACACACTCACACACACACACAGGCACCCACCCCCACAATACACACATACACACACACATACATACAGACACCCCACCTATGCACGTACACTCACACACACACACATCTATGTAGCCACCAACAGTCCCTGTGCCACATAGACACAAATGCAAGAGCCCATTGACAGACACTCATGTGTGCACGCCCTGACACACACATGAAGCCCCTGAATACCTGATTCTGCAAACAGGGAAAATGCACCATTTAGGGTTGCCAACCGGCCGGTATTCTGCCGGCCTGGCCGGTTTTTCCATGGCCAGGCCGGCTGCCGGCAGAGAAGTAAAACTGGCCCTTGAAAAGCCGTTTTTTTGCTCTGGCCGCAAGATCGGGAGCGGCCAGAACAAAAAAAAAGCTTTTCTCCCAAAGTCCGCGGGGGAGGGAGCCAGGGAAGCCCGCGTGAGGCCTCGGCTCCCTCTGTACAACCGCCAGCATGAAGATCTTTTTCCTTCACGCTGGCGGCTGTTTCTGTGAAGCCACGATTGTTGGGAAAGGTTAAAGGCAATGCCCTTTAACCTTTCCCATCATTCGCAGCTTCACAGAAACAACCGCTAGCGTGAAGGAAAAAGATCTTCACGCTGGCGGTTGTACAGAGGGAGCCGGGGCCTCGCGCGGGCTTCCCCAGCTCCCTCTGAAGCACCTCAAGACAGCCGCGGGGCTGGTCGGGGGGGGGGGGCTAGGACTACAAATGGGCTTTGATGGGAGGGAGGGGGGACAAGGACTGGATGGGCTGTGATGGGGTGCACCTGGACTGGAAATGGACTATGGGGGGGGGGGACCTGGACTGGAAATAGGCTATTGGGGGGGGGGGCTGGACTGGAATTGGGCTATGGGGGGGTGTACCTGCACTGGAAATGGGCTATAGGGGGGGAACCTAGACTGGAATTGGGCGATGGGGGGGGGGGGGGGTGGAACCTGGACTGGAAGTAGGCTACGGGGGGGGGGGGGTGGATCTGGACTGGAATTGGGCTATGGGGGGGAATCCGGGACGGGAAATGGGCTATGAGGGGGCCTGGACGGGAATTGGGCTATGGGAGGGGACCTGGACTGGAAATGGGCTACGGGGAGGGGGCTGCAATGGAATTGGGCTATGGGGGGGACCTGGACTGGAATTGGGCTATGGTGGGGGGAGGGGGAACTTGGACTGGAAATAGGCTGTGATTAGGGGGGCTAGGACTGCAAATGGGCTGTGATGGTTGAGGAGGGGACTTGGACTGGAAATGGGCTGTGATGGGGGGGCTAGAACTGCAAATGGGCTGTGATGGTGGGGGGACTAGGACTGAAAATGGGCTGTGATGGTGGGGGGGGGCCTAGGACTGGAAATAGGCTGTGATGGGGGGGCTAGTTCTGGAAAGAGGCTGTGATGGGGGGGCTAGGACTGGAAATGGCCTCTGATGGGAGGGCTAGCACTGGAAATGGGCTAATGAGCTGGAATAGGACTGGAAATGGGATGATGGGGGGAGCTTGGACTGCAAATGGGTGATGGACTTGAATAGGACTGGAAATGGGCTGATGTGGGGGCATGAGAGAATGGGACTAGAAGGGAGTGGATGCTGGGTGGGTCTAGAACTATAAGGGAGCTGATTTGGGGGGAGGACTAGAAGGGGATGGGGAATGAGAATGGAGAGGGGAAAAGATATTTTGTGTGGAAGAAAAGTCTATGATGGGCCGGGTATTGGGAGAGTAAGAGAGGATTGAGAATGGAAGGGTGAAATTTGAGTGGATGATAAAGGAATAAGGAAAGAAATGGGGGAAAGAGCAAAAGGGAAACGATCAGTATGTTAAAGCAGATATAGAGAGAGAATGGAAAACATCTAAAAGAGAAAAAAGGACAAATGGATAGCTCGCAGAAGACACAAAGAAACCAGAAAGAAGTGACTGGAGCAATTGCAACTGAAAAATAAAATTCCCAAACAGAAGGTAGAAAAATACTTTTTATTTTGAATTTATTAACTGGAATATGTCTGGTCTGGGAAGTGTGTATTGCTAACATCTTTGCATTTTTGTTTAATGCAAGAGGAAATTACTTTATAGTTTTATTTCTCCAGTGTTGTACATTTCATGTTTGGCTTTTGGGGTTCCCAGTTTTATTTATTTATTTATTTATTTATTTATTTGCAGTCTCTTTTATACCGCGCTATTCGACATCAGTGCGGTTTACAATGAACATAAGAGTTGCACATCTCAATTTCGTGATTTGTGCTTACAGTGAAACAGGTATAATAACTTGGGTATACATTAAACAGGAAATTAAACTTGGGTATGCATTAAGCAGGTATAACAGGTAAAATAGGGTATAAATAACCAGTCCCTTAACAAGGAGACACGATGAATAAATACAGTCTACTTTATGCAACAATATAATGAGTTATGCGGCACTGCATAAGTTTCTCATGGTGGTTGGAGGGGAAGGTGTGATTGCGAGTGATCAGTCTGGGAATGTGACATGCATGAGTTTGAGGTGCTGCATTGAGATGTGAGAGTGGGTGAGTGTGGGGAGAAGACTGCAACATCGTAGTGATGAAGAAAGAGGTGCCGTTTCAGTGCCTTCCTAAATTGGGAAAGTTCACTGATGGTTCTGATAGTTGCTGGTAGTGCGTTCCAGCAGGATGGAGCAAAGAAGGAGAAGGCTCTGGATCTAGTGAATTGAGAACACTTCGTGCTAGCCTTAGGTAATATGAGAGTATTTGCGGCATTCGATCTCCTTGCTCGATTGGGAGGTGTGATTGAAATTAGGTCAGTAATGGCAGTAGCAGGGTATTTCTTGATGGCTTTATGGGTCATAATTAGGATCTTGAATGAGATCCTGGCTTGTATGGGTAGCCAGTGCAATTGTTTTAGTATTGGGGTTATATGAGAACTTCTTGAGGCTCCATGAAGGATTCTTGCAGCTGAATTCATTGCAAGTTGTAAGGGGTTAGTCGTGCACTTAGGTAGACCATACAAGATCGCATTGGCATAGTCAAAGTGACGCATTATTAGGGCCTGAAAGACAGTTCGGAAGTCATCAGGCTCTAACAGTTGACGCAGATTGCGGAGGGTCCGGATTTTATGGTAGACCGACTTTGTTATGTTTTTGATATGAGCCTTCATATTAAGTTGCTGATCAAGCGTTACACCTAGGTATCTTACTGTATAATTATTTATTATTTATTAGTTTAATTATTATCTGACCAAGGGAGTTAGCCTACACTTATCCTCGGTAATTTTTGTGGGTGGGGCTGGGGTGCAGCATGGGTGAGACTGGGGGCGTGGCAGGGGTGGGGCTAGGGGCGGAGAATGGGTGGGGCATGGCAAGTCACAGGTGTCGGGTTTTTCTCAATGAAAAAGCTGGCAACTCTAGCGCCATTCTGTCACACTGAAAGTCAGAGCCCCTTCAATCCCTTATGGGGTTCTGGGGAAAATTTTGAGGATAGGCCCCCCCTAGGTTGCATCTCTCCTCCCTATCCTCCCTTTGTCCCCTCCCCCCACTGTCAGAATCTCTCTTTCCTCCCTTCCTCCCTCCCCCCCCCCGGCAGCATTTCTCCCTTCTCCAGATTGCAGCTGCTGTGAAGCGTCTCTCCTTGCTGTCGTTCCTCTGACAGCCATGCCGCATGCAGAGTGGGTCTTCCGACGCAGATTTCATGTTTCAGAGGAGGTGGGGCTGATAGACTTTGAGCAGTCAAAGGAATTGGAAGGCCCAGTGCCGCCTGTCACTCTGCTTCCCCATTGCTATGCCGGCTACAGTAGTCAGCAATCCTCCGGAGTAAGACCTGCCACAGTGCCACCCAGAAGAAAACTGCCACTGGGCTGGTTTAGGGGCAATTGCCTAATTATAGAGCCGCTCCTGTGTAGCACGGAAGCTGGGCCCCCGTGTAGGGCCCCAGGGAGCTGCTCCTTTTGCTCATTGGTAAAAGTGGCCCTGCTGAAAATGTGCACTTTTCAACTTGTTTACTGCTGTCTGGCACTTTAGTTGTGAAATTCATCATTAATCTTACAGTATTGACAATTTTCCCCCTCCCTCTCTGTTAGTGGAGTTTGTGATTTCCTCCTAGCTTCTTCTACCGATGTTAAGAAGCAACAGTTCCCACTGGTTGTATAGCAAGAAGTCAACGGCACAGCTATGATCTGGCAGGATTTGACAAGCCTTCTCTGCACCACTAAGTTTACCTCAAGCTTCATAACTTTGAATATTTGACTCAAATGTATTTGAATAAAGACTGTCCAATTGCCCTCCATTTAAATCAGCCTCTGTGCCTTTAAAATTTAAATCCAGATTAAATCCAATCAGTTCAGATTTATGTAAGTAGTCACAGTTTGAATATTTGGTGAACTTGAAAATAATGCATATCTACGGACATTCATAGTAACATAATAAATGACGGCAGATAAAGACCAGCATGGTCCATCCAGTCTGCCCAGCTTATGGTAAGAGGAGGTGCACCTGTCGCTCTGTGCAGGCCACCCCTCCCCATGTCTTTATTTAGGGGTGAACCCACCACTCCATGTAGGACACCCCTATTTGTTGAGAAGTTAGATGGTTCAGTTTATTTTGATTTTATCCTGTTGCTGTAAAGGGATCCGCTGTGTTTGTCCCATGCCGTTTTGAATTCCGTCACTGTGTTTGCCCCCACCACTTCCATCGGAAGGACATTCCAAGCATCCACCACCCTTTCAGTGAAAAAATATTTCCTGACACTGCCTTTCGATTTTCCACCTTGCAGCTTCATGTTATGCCCTCTAGTTTGGCAGCTTCCTCGTCTTTGGAAGAGGTTTGTTTGTTCATCATTCCTCTTTAAGTTTTTAAAGGTCTGAATCATAGCTCCCCTATCCCTCCTCTCCTCCAAAGTGTACATATTTAGGTCTTCAAGTCTCTTCTCATAAGGCTTCTGATGCAGGCTCCAAATCATTTTGGTTGCCTTCCTCTGAACAGTTTCCAGTCTTTTTACATCTTTTGCAAGATATAGTCTCCAAAACTGAACACAGTATTCCAAGTGAGGCCTCACCAGCAACCTGTACAGTGGCATAAGTACCTCTTCCTTTCGGCTGGTAATCCCTCTCTGTATGCAGCCCAACATCCTCCTGGCTTTTGCCACTGCCTTGTCGCACTGTTTTGCCACCTTGAGATCATCAGAGATAATCACACGAAGGTCTTTCTCCTGAACTATGTACACCAACCTCTCGCCCCCTATCGCGTACATTTCCCTTGGATTTCTGCTACCTAAGTGCATGACACTGCACTTTTTCGCATTAAATCATAATTGCAAAGCATTAGACCATTCTTCCAGCTTTTGTTGATCTTTCCGCATGTTATCCACTCCCTCGGGGGAGTCCACTCTGTTGCAAATTTTTGTGTCATCTACAAAAAGACAGACTATTCCATTCAGTCCTTCAGCAATATCACTCACAAATACATTGACCAGTGCTGGGCCCATGACCGAACCCTGGGGCACCCCGCTAAACACCTTCCTTTCATTCAAGTGAGCTCTATTTACCATCAACTTCTGTTGTCTGTCAGTCATCCAATTTCTAATCCAGTTTACCATCTTGGGACCAATCCCCAAGCTACTGAGTTTAGTGACAAGCCTCCTATGAGGAACAGTGTCAAAGGCTTTGCTGAAATCCAGGTAGATGACATCAATTGCATGCCCCTGATCTAGTTCCTTGGTCACACAGTCAAAGAACTCAATCAGATTTGTTTGGCAAGACCGTCCTTCGGTAAAACCATGTTGCCTCGGATCTTGCAACCTGTTGGTTTTGAGAAAGTTCACTATTCACTCTTTCAGGAGCGCCTCCATTACTTTTCCCGCCACCGAGGTAAGGCTCACGGGTCTGTAGTTTGACACTTCTTCCCTGTCACCACTTTTGTGTAGAGGTACGACATCAGCCATTTTCGAGTCCTGAGGAACCTCTCCTGTTTCCAAGGATCTGTTGAAGACATCCTTTAACGGCTCTGCAAGAACCTCTCTGAGCTCTTTCAGTATCCTGGGATGTATTCCATCCAGTCCCATGGCTTTGTCCACTTTCAGTTTAGCACCTCATCTTCTGTGAATGGTGTGGTATCTACTTCATTCCCATTTTTATATTTGGGAGTCACAGCTGTCCATCTCCAGGATTTTCTTTAGTAAAAACAGAGCAGAAGTATTCGTTTAGCAATTTTGCTTTTTCAATGTCACTTTCCATGAGTCCTTTCCCAGCACTTCTGAGTCCTGCAATTCCATCTCTGATCTTCTTCCTTTCCCGAATATACCTGAAGAAAGTTTTGTCGCCACCCTTAACATCTTTAGCTATCTTTTCCTCTGCCTTTGATTTTGCTATCCTTATTTCTCTTTTCGACTCTTTGAGTTTGATCCTGTATTCAAGTCTGTGTTCTTCTGTTTTCAAGCTTTTGAATTTTGCGAAAACTGTGTTTTATGCTTTTATTTGAGCAGCCACTTCTTTGGAAAATCAAATAGGTTTCCTTCTCCTCTTGTTTTTATTTACTTTTCTTACAAATGTATCTGTTGCCCCTTTTATTGCCACCTTTAGTTTAGCCCACTGCAATTCCACTTCCCTTATCTCCTTCCACCCTGTCATCCCCTGAGGTACGCCTTAGGTACTTGGCCATTTTATTGAAGTCAGTGTTTTTGAAGTTTAGGACTTTGAGCTTGCTATGATTGGCCTGTACCTTGGCTTTTATCTCAAACCACACTGTGTGATGGTCACTGTTGCTCACAGGGGCACTCACACAGACATTCAACACGCTATCACCGTTGGTGAGCACTAAATCTATATCTCTAAAGGTAAAAAGGGGACTGTTGTAGTTGTTGATATGGAAGGACAGACTAGATAGGCCATGTGGTCTTTTTCTGTCATCATATTTCTATGTTTCTATATCTCTAAAGGTAAAAAGGGGACTGTTGTAGTTGTTGATATGGAAGGACAGATTAGATAGGCCATGTGGTCTTTTTCTGTCATCATATTTCTATGTTTCTAAATCCAGCATTGAGCTTTCCCTGGTTGGTTCTATCACCACTTGTCTAAGTAATGCATCTTGGAGAGCATCCACAATTATTTTGCTTCTTTCCAGATGTGCAGAAGGAGTAATCCAGTCCACATCAGGTAGATTAAAGTCACCCAAAATGATCGCTTCCCCCTTTGTGGCTATCTTGGTAATATCTATAATCAATTTGTTATCTATCTCTTCAATTTGTGCCGGAGGTCTGTAGACTACAGCAGTATGGATGACAGTGCCATCTCCTCTTTCCAACACAATCCAGAGTGCTTCTTCTTTTCCCCATGTCCCCTGCATTTCAGTAGCTTTAATATTGTTTTTGACATACAAGGCTCCTCCTCCTCCTTTTCCATTTTCTCTGTCTCTTCTGAATGGATTATAGCCAGCTATGGCTATATCCCAATCATGCGATTCATTAAACCATGTTTCTGTAATGGCCACAATGTCCAAATCCATTTCCACCATTAGGGCTTCCAGGTCCAGAACTTTGTTGGCTAAGCTTCGAGCATTTGTGCTCATTGTTTTCTAGCATTTACCTGACTTGTGTGTATTTTGCATTAATTTTGTTCTGTCCACTTCTTCCCATTTGTTTTTGATGTGTGGTTTAAAAGTGTGGCTGTTTCTGATGTTATTCTGCTTTTGCAGGGGCTGGTGTGCAGATCTTGACCCTCCACATCCACATTCATGTCTAAACTTTATCCAACCCTTCTTAATTGGATAAATATGGAAACTCCAGTCATCTGCATTGATTAGTGGCTTAGTCTGGTTGTATGAAGATTATCGAAATCCTGTCCCCCCCCCCCTTCCTGGTACAGAGGAGCTTTGGATAATATCTGAACCTGTTCTTCCACTCGTATAATAGAAAGTGGGAGACACAGACCTTGGCAAGAAAGACACATGTAAAAAGAACATGGACAGAAAAATGGGAGACTGGAAGCCCGGAGAACGTTCCCTAGAGAAGGAGGGAAAATGTTTCCACAGTCAGCATGTCTTAGCACTCTCTTAATGCAGTTTGATTTTGCTCATGGTAGCTCAAGGCACATTACGTTTACATCTATCACCCTATCTGTGTGTGTCTCCCTTGCAGTGACTATACATGCTGTATGGCAGACAGGGACCACAACTTCCAAGAGCAAAGCTGTCCTTTCAGTCTGTACCCTCAGGGTTTCTGGAGCAGATCCAGAAAACACTAGGAGACCTTTGACACTTTCACTCCACTCACTTTACTTCCCTTTCTGTCAAGAACAGAATCCAGACCAGAATTTCTGTTCTGGACCAAAAGGTTTACTTAAAGAAACTTAGGGTCACAGAGAACAATTACAAACAGGTATTGGCAGAGTCAGAAACTATATTAGGAGCAGTCACACTCCTCTCTCCTTGTTCTTTGAACCAACTACAGTATATTACTTTCCTTTCTCTCTCTTCCTCCTTGCTCTGTGGTTGACCCTGATGGGGAAATCTTCCTCATGCACTATATGCTTTCAGTGTTTCTTTCGAGTTGGTGGTTGCTCTAGAGACAGGTCTCCAGCACTGCACATTAGAAGCTCCTGGCTCTGAAGCAATGCACTTCCTTTGGTCAACAGCTCCCAGCTGTTCAGTTTCTCGCTCCTACTTTCCACTAGTAGAACTGCTCCTCTCCGTCTGTGAGCTTTGGAGTATATTGACAGGGTTCGCACAGACACAACAGACTTTGGGTGCAAGTTTTAAGAGACCTGGGTCACCCTTCTAACCCTCTGCTCCCTCCTTAATGCAGTAGCCAATCAGATGGATTTCTCTTGATGGTGTGAGGGCTGTGGCGCCTCTTTGGGAAGATTCCTACTTCATCCCCATGGTGCAGTTACAGGGTTTTGTCTTTCGGTCACATTTATATGGTGGTTGAATCCCTCCCAGGGGAGTTTTATTCCAGAATAAGGGCACTGGGCAAGAGTAATCTCCTTTATTCTGAAAAATTACCAGTACACGTATAAGAAAGATTGTAATAATTTAATAGGACTACTGGCGGTCTCTGCTATTTGAAGGAGCAGAACCTAAGGGGTCTCTACACACACATTTCCCTGTCCCTGGAGGACTCACAATCTAAGTTTGCACCTCAGACAATAGAGGGTTACATGAGTTGCCCAAGGTCATAAGGAGCATCAGTGGGCTTTGACTCCTAGTTCCTTAGTTCTTAACCCACTGTTTAACCACTAGACTACTCTCTTCCACTGTAACAAACCTATAGACTAATGATGAGATAGGTAACAGGTTTATAGAGGCCTAGATTCTCAAAATCCTTAGATGACATAATGTACATAATTTTGCTGAGCCAGAGGACTTCTGTCTCAGTGCCACAGAGCTTTATTCATGTGCATAAGCTTTGTTTGCTCACCACCAAATGTCACTAGCCAGTGCAGATGTCGGTCTATGCTAATGCTTCAGAGGGATGGAGAAACATCCAGAGGTTAGGAATTTCTCTACTGAAGCGTGTGGTTACCTAATGCATGCTGGCATGCAAGCAGATCCCGTGTCTTGGGCAGCTGTGTCTGAAAGTGTAACATCAGCCTCTCCAGTAGATGCTTTGCTCATGACATTATTTCTGGGTGAATACAAATTTAAGACTTGGACTCCAGGCAGAAGGTGATGTCACCTCTTTGTTGTTCAGCTCTCCTATTGACTGTTAACAGGGAAGCACATAAGTGCTCAGTCTCTGGACACTGAAAAATGCAGTAAGAGCCAAGATGTCCACTGATGTAGAAACCAACATGTGTGACATGTAAAGGTGCTTTAATCCAGGAAACAATCTCAAAAAAATGCAAAAGTAGTCCTTCTTCTAGGGACTCAGTTCCAGATCTTGGTTCCACAGACTATCAGTAAAACCTAGCATGGATTTTCCAACATGGAGACATGATTCATGGTGACAAATGGGACATGAGTTTGGCGTTCCTAGATAATGTTTATGCATTTACTGCACAAAGTTTCTTCAAAGTGAAGAGTCATTATTAGCTGCTAGGTTGCTAAGCAGTTCCACATACATAAGAATTTAAGAGCATAAGATATGCCATACTGGGTCAGACCAAAGGTCCATCAAGCACAGTATCCTCTTTCCAAGAGTGTTCAATCTAGATCATAAATACCTATCAGATTCCTGAAAAGTTTACATGCTTTCTTCCACATTTTTTGGGACTCCTAAGAACATAATAACATAAACATAAAATATACCATAATGGGTCAGACGAAGGGTCCAACAGGCTCAGTATGATGTTTCCAACAGTGACCAAACCAGGTCACAAGTACCTGTCAGGTTCCCAAAAGTTATACAGATTCCATGCTGCTTGTCCAATAGGTAAGCAGTGGATTTTCCCGGTCATCTTTAGTAATTTATTTATTTGGTTTTATACCGCACTATTCATAATCAGCACGGTTTACAATAGAACAACGTATTACATGGAACAGTTTACATTGAACATGTGAACAAAATATAATACAATTAACAAATTTACATTAATAAATCATACAACAGCAGCAGTAAGAATGGAGACAGAATCTTGAGTATGATATTGACAGACCAGGCTTTAAGTTACGTGGTCAAAAGCAAGATGGAATAGGTGTGTTTTGATTTCTTTGCGAAAGGAGGCCAAATCTGAAATGAGACGAATAGGAGCAGGCAGGGAGTTCTATAGCAGAGGGGTGAAGAGGGAGACGGCTCTGTTCTTGGCGAACTGGGAGCTTTTTCCAGCTATGGGTAGGATGGTAAGAGCGTTTGCCATATTTGTTCTTGCTCTGTTGTCAGTAATGGTTTATGGACTTTTCCTCTAGGAACTTGTCCAAACCTCTTTTAAATCCAGCTACACTAATGGCTTTTACTACATTCTCTGGTAACGAATTCCAGAGTTTTATTACACAGGGAGTGAAAATATATTTTCTCCAATTAGTCTTAAATGTGCTACATTGTAACGTCGTTGTATGTCCCCTAGTTTTTCCACTTTTTGAAGGAGTAAACAACTGATCTACATTTCTCTGTTCTTCTCCATTCATTAATTTATTGACCTCTATCATATCTCTCCTCAGCTGTCTCTTTTCCAGGTTGAAGAGCCCTAACCTTTCAAGCTTTTCCTCGTAAAGATATCATTTCACCCCGTTTACTGTTTTTGTCGCTCTTCTCCATACTTATTCTAATTCTGCTATATCCTTTTTAAAATATGGTGACCAGACTTGCACACAATATTCAAGGTGTGTTTGCACCATGGAGCGATACAGAGGCAATATATCATCATTCATTGTAGTTTCCATTCCTTTCCTTATGATTCCTAGCATTCTATTTGCTTTATTGGCCGTGGCTGCACATTGGGCGGAGAATTTCAATGTATTATCCATGATGATCCCTAAATTCTTTTCCTGGGTGGTGGTTTCCAATGTGGAACCTTGCATCATGTAACTGTAATTTGGGTTGTGCTTCCCTAGGTGCATAACTTTTCACTTGTCCACATTAAATGTTATCTGCCATTCGGACGCCCAGTATCTCAATTTATCAAGGTCCTCTTGCAATTTTTTACAATCCTCTTGTGTTTTAACAACTTTGAATAATTTGGTATCATCTGCATATTTGATCACCTCACTCGTTATTACCTTTTCCAGGTCTAGATCCCTGAGGTACTTCACTATTCACCTTTCTTCATTGAGGAAATTGGTTATTTAGCCCACTCTCTGTTTTCTATCTTTAACCAATTCTTAATCCACAATAGTACATTGCCTTCTATCCCATGACTCTTTAATTTCCTCGAGTCTCTCATGAGGGACTGTGTCAAAGGTTTTCTGAAAATTGAAGTACATTATATTGACACTGACTCGATGGCACTTAACAACAACAACATATCAAATTGGCTCATCTTTATCTACCTGTTTGTTGATACCTTCAAAAAGATATAAGAGTTTGGGTGAGACAAGACGTTCCTTTACTAAACCTGTGTTGGCTTTCTGCTATTAAACCTTGACTATCTATATGTTCAGTAATTTTGTTTTTTATAATGGTTTCTACCATTTTGCCTGATACTGATGTCAGGCTCACCAGTCTGTAGTTTCTCGGATCACCCCTGGAACACTTTTTAAAAATTGGCGTTGCAATGGCCACTCTCCATTCTTCGGGTAGTACAGATGATTTTTAATGATAGATCACAGATTACTAATAGTAGATTTACAATCTCATATTTCAGTTCATTCAGCACCCTGGGATGTATGCCATCTGGTCCAGGTGATTTGCTCCTCATAAAAACATAAGAATTGCTATACTGGGTCAGACCAAGGTCCTTCAGTGCCAGTATCCTGTTTCCAACAGTGGCCAATTCAGGTCAAAAGTACCCAGCAGTTTCCCAAAAAGACACACAGGTTCCACAGTGCTTGTATTGGGCAAGCAGTGGATTTCCCAGGTCCTCTTTAATAATTTATTTATTTATTTATTTGTGCTTGTTTACCGCTTTTAGTGAATCAAAGCGGTTTACAGAAAACTTCAAAGCATGAACATTACATAAAACAGTATTACAAATAAGCATTTAACAGGAGTGGAAGGGAATAGGGTAGTAATAATTTAAAACTAAAACTAATTTAAATGAAAACTATGTACAGAGAAATAAGCCTATAATTTGTTGGAATCAAAGAATGGCTTATGGACCTTTCCTCCAGGAACTTGTCTGAACTTTTTTAAAACCCAGCAACACTAACAGCTAACGAATTCCAGAGTTTGATTACACATTGAGTGAAAAAATATTTTCCCTTATTATTCTTAAACAGGTTACACTGTAGCTTCATTGCATATCCCCTAGTCTTTCTACTTTTTGATGGTATAAACAGTTGATCTACATTTAATTGTTCCACTCCATTTATTCATTTATAGACCTCTATCATATCTCCCCTCAGCTGTCTCTTTCCCAGGTTGAAGAGCCCTAACCTTTAAGCCTCTCCTCATAAGGGTTTCCTTCTATCCTCTTTACCATTTTGGTGGCTCTTCTCTGTACCTTTTCTAATTCCACTATATCCTTTTTAAGATATGGTGACCAGAATTAAACACAATATTCATGGTGTGGTCACACCATGGAATGATACAGAGGCATTATAATATCCTTTTTTTATTCTCCATTCCTTTCCTTATGATTCCTAGCATTCTATTTGCTTTCTTGGACACCACCACACAGTCTATCAAGATCCTCTTGTCATTTTTCACAATCCTCTTGGGTTTTTACAACTTTGAATAATTTTGTGATATCTGCAAATTTGATTACCTCGCTCGTTATCCCCATTTCCAAGTAATTTATGAATATGTTAAAAAGCAGCGGACCCAGCAGAGATCCCTGGGGTACTTCACTATTCACCTTTCTCCATTGGGAAAATTGGCCATTTAGCCCTACCCTCTGCTTTCTATCTTTTAACCAGTTCCTGATCCACAATAGTACACTGCCTCCTATCCCATGACTTTTTAGTTTTGCCAAGAATCTCTCATGAAGGACCTTGTCCTAGGCTGTCTGAAAATGCAGATACACTATATCGACCAACTCACTTTTGTCTACCTCTTTATTCACACCTTCAAAAAAATTTAACAGATTAGTAAGACAAGACCTTCCTTTTCTAAAGCCATGTTGGCTGTCTCCCATTAGGCCATGACTATCTACATGTTCAGTAATTTTGTTCTTTATAATGGTTTCTACCATTTTGCCTCATACTGATGTCAGTTGCTCTGTTTAGTTTTTTCTTAGCCATTCTCCTCATTTTATCAGAGTCTCCTTTTTGAAAGCTAAATGCTAGCACAATGCATTTCCTTGTTATCCTCTCTCCATTTATTAAATCAAATGTGATCTTGTTATGATCTCTATTGCCAAATGGCCCCAACACCATCATCTCTCGCACTAGATGCTGCGTTCCACTAAGAACTGGGTCTAAAATAGCTTCCCTTTTAGTCAGTTTCTGAACCAGCTGCTCCATGATGCAGCCATGTATTTAATCAATAACCTTTATCTCTTTAGCATGGCCTGATGTAACACTGACCCAGTCAATACCAGGGTAATTGAAATCTCCCATTATTACTGTGTTGTAAACTTTGCTAGCTTCCCTAATTTCTGTTAGCATTTCATCATCTATCTGATCATTCTGGCAAGGTGGACAGTAGCACCCCCCCCCCCCACTGCCCTTCCCCTCCCCATGGAATTTCTATCTATATAGACTCTACAGTGTATATTTTCTCCTGCAAAAGCTTTATCCTGTTGAACTCAATGCCCTTCCTTTGTTTTGGATTTTGAATTCTTCTGGGTTCTTGGAATCCCTAAAGATCTTTTCTGGTACCTGATACTCCATTTGTTTTAATCTGTATGGTTGTACTTACTATTTATTGTACCTCTTTTAGAGATAGGTACAATATCTGAAGCGCGTCATAAAACTGAACAATAAATTAAACTAAAACTCTTCTTCACACTCCTTACCTTCTTTCCCCATGTGGACTGCAGGATTAAGGCTGGTTGGGTAGCTCTCATGCCTTTTCTCTAATCCCCACATGGTCTCCTAGATTCAGCATTTAATCTAACGTAATGATTATCATGTGCTGCAGGAAAAAGACCTCAGAATGTATCCTGTATATTATTCTTTTTTTGATACCCTTAAAATGCTTCTTTATGTAGACTGCTGGTCCTTGTTTGGATTAAGAAACATAGAAACATGACAGCAGAAAAAGACCACATGGCCTATCTAGTCTGCCCTTCCATATCAATCACTACAAGAGTCTCCTTTTTTTCTTTAGAGATCCTCTGTTTGTCCAATGCTTTTTTGAATTTAGATACTGTCCTTATCTCTACCCCCTCCACTGGGAAACTATTCCATGCATCTACCACTCTTTACATAAAGAAATATTTCCGCATATTACTCCTGAGTCTATCCCCTTTCACCCTCATCCTATGTCCCCTTGATTGCTTTCAATCAAAAGAGGCTCTCCTCCTGTGCATTTATACCATGGAGGTATTTAAATGTCTCAATCATATCACCTTTCTCCTGCCTTTCCTCTAAAGTATACATATTAAGATCCTTGAGTCTTTCCTCATATGCTTTATAATGAAGACCACTAACCATTTTAGTAGCCATCCCCTGTACTGACTCCAACCAGTTTATATCCTTTTGGAGGTGTGGTCTCCAGAACTGCACACAATACTCTAAATGAGGTCACACCAAAAACTTATACGGAGGCACTATCACCTCCTTTCTTCTGCTGGCCATTCCTCTCCCTATGCACCCAAGCATCCTTCTAGCTTTTGACATTGCCTTTTCTACCTGTTTAGCTACTTTGAGATCATCAGACACAATCACGCCTAGGTCTCGCTCTTCTTTTGTGGACGGAAGCATTTCACCCCTTATACTATATCACTCCCTTGGATTGCTGCAGCCCAAAAGCATGCCCCTATGTTTTTTAGCATTAAATCCCAGCTGCGAAATTCTAGACTATTATTCAAGCTTAGCTAGATCCCTCCTCATGTTATCTACTCCTTCCATGGATGCCTGGATTAGCACTGGTCGGGTAGCTCTCTTCTTTTCTCCTGTTCTTCTGTCCCCGAATGGATCCCAGAATAAGCACCAGTTGCTTAAGGACCAGATGGGCTGCTCTCTCCTTTTCTTATCTCTCGTCATGGATGCCTGGATTAAGTACTGGTTGGGTAGCTCTCTGCTTTTTTCCTTTCACTTCACAGTTGGTCATATCTAGAAACAACTTCAACAATTGATAAGTGAGGATTTGTGCTTTTATTTTTATTAGCTTACTTTAATGGATTTATATATAGCCAGATACTGCTATGTATTGTATGATGGTTGAATATACTGCTTAATACTTGTTTCTTGAGTAGCTGATTTACAATTATCCTTTCTTTTGTGTAGACTAAGTTTCTGGATACCACCTTCTGATGTGGGACACTGTCAGCTGATTGATGGCACCAGCAAGTTCTGATGGGGCAGCTGTGAAGTGGAACTGGACTGTGACAGGCTTCTTTCCTTCCCTGGTACTGCTGCTGATAAAGCAAGCCTTTTCTGGACATGGGCTAGAACTTACTGTACCACCCAGAAGAGTACGTACACACCTAAATGCTTTGAAATGCAGTGTTTCTTCGAACGGCCTTCCAGGCCCAAACAGCTGCAGCTGCAGTTCTGACAAGGCCCTGTGAAAGGCTTAATTCATTGAACAGTCAGATAAAGTCTCTGCATCCTAGAGGTTGGGGTTTCCCCTCTGTTTCTCAGAGCAGATGGTTAGTGGGGAAATTCCTCCAGCTCCCCGGCACACAAGTCCGCTGCGGCTTCGTTCGTTTGGTGGTTGTGCAGTTTTAGTCATACTGAACCATTTATCTTTCACATCTAGAGTTGTACACAATTCTTGAGTCAGATCGCAGTCCTCCTGTTCCACAGTAAATAAACATTGTAGGATGTCTTCTGTATCATAGCCTGGGCCATGGTCATGGATAAGATTGAACTGCTGTTATTTTCCTCCAAGTTTCCAGGATTAGATGCTGAGGACTATTTTATGCATTTCAGTTCCAGCGTCTCACCAATTGCCAGTGCAATGACATTGGATACCTATTTATTCTTTTTGTCACTTTACCTTTAAGATACTTCCCTAAAAGTTCTCGAGCTGTACGTGTTTCCTTTTACTAATGTATTAATGACAGGATTTATTGGAGTATTGTTGTCAGCTCCTTATTTTTCTTTGTTTTACACTTTTATCGGGAGACGTGCAGCTGGGCAGCCTCAGGTTCTTGGAAAGGTGCACGCTCACCAGCCTTGGTCCCTAATCCGCTCATTGTGAAGCTGTAGAGCTCTCTTACCACCATCCTGTTGCCTCTCGAACTCTACACTAATTGCAGGTGTGCCAGCCTCTCATCGGTCTTTATTTCCTGTGAATTCTTGGAGTAAAGAACGTATCAAACATTTCCAGGGGTCACTGAAGTGGAAGTCCATTGTTTTATTCTGGTTTTGAGTGTGAATCAAATATATAGGCCTATAGACTGTTGATCGAGTCACGACAAGCCTCACATTTCTTCAAGGCAACATCAGTGATGTGGCAGCCAATTCCTCCGAGCCCATCTGGTTTTATTGTGCAAAGTTTTTTCTTAGGAAAAGACGCGATATTTAGCTTTGTTGTGTTAAATATATGTAATGGTAGGTTTGTAGCTGGAAAACACCAGGTGTTCATATGCCTTCATGTTAGGACCCTATCAGAATGGAATGTTAGTACCTTACCAGGCTATTGTGCCAATGTATATTCTGTTCTATAGAAAGGGCATTTTCAAAGGCATTTACCTGGATCAAATGGTGGCTAAAAACTCACCTCGATATGGCTGACTACCACTACTACTTTCATTTAATGTAAAACATTTATATTCTGCTTAAACAAGCAGTTCTAAGTGGATAACAAAGTAAACTGCATTTACTATTAAAAATAAAAATAACATTACAATCTCCCTACCGCATTTTCAACAGCACACTTAAAATGGCTGACTATTGACGCTTTAATTTTAACCTAGATATTCAGCGTTAGGGCCATATCCAGCCACCAGCATTGAATGTTCGGATTGGCTAGATTGCTTGCTTGCAAGTCAGTCAGTAGCGATACTCAACTGCTGGCCAAATTGCAAAACCAGCTAAAGTTAGGATAGCCATCTGGCTAACCCCTGGTGCCACCCCTGCCCCCAGAATGTTCCAACTCTGTGCGCTTAGTGTCAGTGGGGGTCATTCTGAGCCACGAATAGCGGGGTTCACTCTTTCCCATCTATGGTCTCTTAATATACTGTAAGTTTTGCTGCTCTGTTGTACTGAACCTGAAGCCGTAAATGAGATTTGCTGGATACCCCTAAATATAAAATATTGCAATAATATTCCAACTGTGTTAAAATCAACAGTTGAACCACTATCTGAACATCCTCGATGTCAAAGTATGAGTGGTTCTTCCTGACACAGCACAAGATATCATTTCTAAAGCAGTACTAGACATACTCCGTGCTGTCTACGTATACACATAAGAGACAGTCCCTTCTCCATGCAGCTTTCATCCTACTCAAGACAGACAAACAGGAACAAAGACGAGAAGTATGAATTTCCTTTTATTATGAGAAATGGTTAAAAACAATATACAGTAGGTATGAACAGGAGACTAAGGATTTAAGTGGGCTTTCAAGCTGGATTTGAATGAGGACAGAAGTGGAACCGGATGCAGCCACTAAGCAGTGCAAAAGGATGCACGAGGTCCAGATCGAACGTGCATTTCTCCATTAGTGAAAGAGCTGTTCCTGCATGTGTGTTCGATCATCAAACGAAAGCAAGCTGTGGAGATCAGATTTCCTAATGTACTTGTGCTGTTTTTTCTCATCAGTCCCTATCCCTTTGACAAATAACAGGTGCATCACTTGTGAACGAAAGACCACAATTACATTGGGTCCAAGGGTCCATTATGCCCAGTGTCGTGTTTCCAACATTGGCTCTGCCAGGTTATATGCACTTGACAGGATCCCAAAAAATAGCAAGATTCAATGCTAATTGCTTCCAGGAATAGACAGAGGCTTTCCTCAGATCTAACTAATAAAGTCTATTTCTCCAGGAATTTTTCTAAAGGTTTTATAAACGCAGCTATTCTAGTTGCTTTTACCACATCTTCTGGCAATGAATTCCAGAACTTTGTTATGCATTGAGTGAAAATATATTTTCTCCTATTTACTAACTTTATGGCATGTCCCCTAGACTGTGGTGTATCCCCTAGATTTTATAGACCTCTATCATATCTAAAAGCACTAATAGCTATCTAGTGCCTTACCCTATTGGCTCAATAGCACTAGGAACGCACTCATACCACTCACTGACCTAAACCGTCCCTACCAAAAGGCTCAACCTGAACTCCCTACCATCTACTGATGCCATGGCGCCTCCCGACACGGCCGCACTATCACACACATTTATCAGCTGCTACATATTACTCGCACTGACACAAGTCTCCCAATCCCTCACTTCCACCCATAGCTCCATCCCAATCCTTCACAACTCCTGGAAAAGATACCATGACCGCACCAACCAACACACAGTCAGACCCATCCACACGACACACCCTCACCTCATCTACGTAGCCCTTCTCCAGGCTAGACCCTCTCAGCACAACCACGACACCCCCCCTCGCGACCTGAAATGTGCCCTAATAAACGCCCGCTCTATCAGAAAGAAATGGCCTGCCATATCTGACATCCTAGCCTCCCCTGACATCGACATACTATGCATCACAGAGACATGGATGTCAGAGGCAGACGCGGCAATCCTCCACCAGTTTGTCCCCCCCAACTTCACTACCCACTCGTGCCCCAGAACTGACAGAAGGGGTGGAGGTGTACTCATTCTAAGCAAGACCAGTCTACAAGTCCAGACCATTACATCAAGCAGCACTCCCCACCTAGACCACATCGCTATAGCGAACAAACATCTTAGCATCAACCTACTATATCGGGCACCCTCACCATCACCAGATGAACTCTCCTCGATTATTAACCTCGCCTGTAACCCCATCAAGACACATACCTCAAACT
The DNA here is from genome assembly GCA_033557465.1 of Ichthyophis bannanicus. Taxonomy (NCBI): domain Eukaryota; kingdom Metazoa; phylum Chordata; class Amphibia; order Gymnophiona; family Ichthyophiidae; genus Ichthyophis; species Ichthyophis bannanicus. The sequence goes on along the minus strand of CM066038.1, from coordinate 489,294,663 downwards.
GGATACTAGGAGATTTCAACCTAAAATAAAATCTAAAATCTGCCGTTGCCGGGGCTTCTATTGAGCGGCGCTGTGATCCGGGGTGAGAGCAGGAGCTCCCCCTTCCTCCCCGAGCAGCCAATCACCTGACCAGCTCAACGGCATAAAATCTGCCGTTGCCGGGGCTTCTATTGAGCGGCGCTGTGATCTGGGGTGAGAGCAGGAGCTCCCCCTTCCTCCCCGAGCAGCCAATCACCTGACCAGCTCAACAGCATAAAATCTGCCGTTGCCGGGGCGCGCCCGCGCCTGAGGGCCTCGCAAGAGGGCCCTTTGGCGTGGCCCTTAGGCGTTGGTCCATGGCGTCGGTGTCTGGAGGCTAGTTTGATGTCCTGCTTATCTATCTGGGTAATGTGCTGTAATGTGCTGTTCCATGTCTCTCTCCTCTCATCTGTTTGACTGTTTCTTTACTCTGCTCTGTCCTATCTTATAATTGGCGTTCCTTTCTTTTTCACTAAATGATGTGGTATTGTAAACCGCTCTGATGCCTTTTTAGTCTGAGCGGTATATCAAATTCGAATAAATAAATAAATAAAACCTCCCCTCACTCCAAGACACTCAAGCCAGAGCTTTCCTAGACGCTCTCGAGACGGTGGGCTACACCCAGCTGATCAACTCCCCTACCCACATCAAGGGAAACACACTTGATCTCATATTTGCACCACAATAAGCTCTCTGTCCCACATCCAAGATCAACCTCTCACTATGCTCAGTACCGTGGTCGGACCATAGTCTAATCAGATTCGCGATGCCCACACATAAATCACTCTCTAACCCTCATTCCTCAAACAAACCACCAGAACCAGTTTCAAAACGATATCGCCAGTTCAACAGAGAGGAGATCTTAGAGAGAACACAATCTCTCCACAACACACAGGGACTGAATCTTGATGACATGGTTTCCACATGGAACTCATGCCTCAATGCTGCATTGGACCCTCCCACCATCAATGCTTCTCATAACAAAAGAAAGAAGGCACCGTGGTACTCGCCCAAGCTCAAGACCTCCCTCCGACAACTCCGACAGCTAGAGAGATGCTTGCGACGCTCCAGATCGACCGAAAACCAAGAAGCCTACTCTGCCCAGCTGTGCACCCATCGATCAGCAGTTTCGAGGAGAATGAGGCAATACCACGCTGAGGTTCTACAACGATCCCTGAATAAGCCACATGAGCTGTTCAACATTGTCAAATTCTTAGCTAAGGAACCCTCCACTGATCGGGCAAACCTACCAGACCCACAGAAATATGCAGACTACCTGCAAACCAAAAGAAACCAGACCACCCTACCCGCTAGCTCCGGGTCGCCAGACATTATGCTGGCCCTTTCCCCCCCACCCTCACCCATACAAGTATTGCCAATTACCCAAAGTACCATCTCCACCTTTGCTACCCCAACTGACAGAGAAATACAAGACATCATTATGAATATAAACACCACCACAGCACCAAGCGACCCATGTCCAGCATTCTGGATAAAAACCCTACGTACTGAGCTCAGTACCTTCCTGGCTAAACTGATTGGAAACTCATTCCAGACAGGCGTCTTCCCCCGAAGCCTAAAACAAGCCTCAATTAGACCGCTGCTCAAAAACAATAAACTTGACCCCACAAAGATGGACTCATACAAACCCATCTCCAGCATACCGCTTCTAGCTAAAATCTCAGAGAAAATAGTCCACCGTCAACTGAGCCAACATATCGAGGATAACTCACCCCTCGATCCCTGCCAGCACGGGTTTCGTGAGCAACATGGCGTGGAAACCTTGCTAACAATCCTATTCAGCACTCTGATAACAGGGCTAGATAACGTCAAACAGGGTTTCGCCCTCATCTTTCTCGACATTGCGGCGGCTTTTGACTCCGTCAACCATGATCTACTGCTGTCCCGCCTTGCCGAGAAGGGAATCCACGGCACCGCCCTCGCATGGTGTACCTCATACCTAAATGATAGATGGCAGCACGTCTGATCCGGTACCTCAACCTCCACCCCATTCCCACTAACGAAGGGCATCCCTCAAGGTTCCTCACTCTCTGCCCTATTTTTCAACGTCTATATGCAGCCTATCTGCTCTATCATCAGGTCTTTCGGTGTAAACTGCCTAATTTATGCCGACGATGTTCTCATGTTAACCCCATTTCATACTGATCACCCAGACGTATCCCGATTATCCTCATGCTTCAACGCAGTCACAGACTGGCTACACTCTCAGAAGCTCAAAATCAACCTCAAAAAGACGGAGGTACTTTTCATCAGCAGAGACCAAGCATTCACCCCGCCATCTTCATTGAAAGTATGTGATGCTGAACTTCTCACGAAGACAACGATCCGTTACCTTGGAGTAACGATCGACCAACATCTCAACTTAAACGCCCAGATAAGCAACATCTCAAAAGCAATTTACTACAAAATCCGGATGCTACGTCACATCAGACTGTTACTTGAGCCAGAGGACTTTCGAACAGTCTTTCAGTCACTGGTGATGCCCCACTTCTATGCGAACTCCATTCTCCACGGCCTTCCGAAGTGCACTCTACAACCTTTGCAGCTAGCAATGAACACTGCAGCCCGAACCCTTCACCAAGCATCTAGAAGGGAGCACATCACCCCTATCCTGAAAACGCTACATTGGCTCCCAGTACGCTACAGGATCACCTTCAAAATCCTAACAATAACATTCAAAGCCATTAATAAATGCACGGCCAGTGCCCTCTCTGAACTTATCCAACTCACCCCCCCCAACAGACTGAGAAGATCTGTCGCCACCAACTCCCTGATACTCCCGAAAACCATCACCAAATGCAACGAAGCCTCTAGAAACCGCGCCTTTGCTCTATCCGCACCTTCATGCTGGAACAACCTACCAACCAACATCCGTGCCATAACCAACCTTCACCAATTCAGAAAGGCTTTGAAACACTACCTTTTCCTTCAATGCTTTCCCAACTCTGAAGACATCACGTAGCCACATCTCATTCATACCCTCCCGACCAACCTCGATTCTACACACCAAAGCAACCTTTAAATAACATGCATAGATATACTGAAGAGTTATGTACATAGTTTTCCTGTTTTCTCCAAGTTTAAATTCCTTGTTTTACTGTAAGTCCAGTGTATACCCAACACTGGACATTTACGTTACTTGTGAACCGCGCTGATGTTAAATAGTGCGGTATATAAACAATGTTAAATAAATAAATAAATAAATATCTCTCCTCAGCTGTCACTGCTCTAGGCTGGAATCTCTGCAAAATGCAAGACATTAGATGGCCCGCTGTCTCCACAAGGTGACCGCCTAGCTGGGGTGCAGCGCCACAGTATCCTGTAATTCCCTGAATCTAGCTTCCAGAGCAGACAGTCTAGATGCCTGCGGAGTCTGCTTCTGAGAGACCCAGATAATGAGTCCTTCACCAAAGATAAATCCGAGGAAAAAGTACCCATTTTAACCATTGTGGGTTTTTTCAGCCCTCCAGGACCCGGGAGGTGAGGCATACTTCCCTCAGATACCACCTTTCCCTCCACAATAATGGCATCCGATGACACAGCTCCCCCAACAATAGGAGATGATGCCACTGCTGAGGATCCTCTAGAGCTCACGTTGGCTCCCCCACTCTGGTTCAAAGCCAGCAATGGCCACACAGGCGGACTGGAAATACTTCTGGGTTGCAAAGGTGCAGTTCTTCCAATGGGGAAGGGGTATTGCAGCAATGAGGTAGCTTGATTGCAGCAATGAGGTAATCTTGATTGGAGTGTCTTTGAGATTAATTCAGATAGCGCTACCAGCCCCGCCGAGGTGCTGCCACCACTTCCAAGGCTCAAAATGCATTCGTTGAGCATTCTCTGACTGCCCGGGATAGAAACCATCAAACCAGAGAGCTGGCTCTTTGACTTTCTCTTTCTTCCCCCCATCTGAGGCCAGGGAATCTCCCAGAATCTGCTGCACATTGAGAGGAGAGAGCTATGGCTAACGGCCAGACACCATCTTGCTCTATATCCCATATTTTGTGTGATCTGTATGTCATCTAGAACTGTAAATAGTGTGAGTAATAAATTTTAGAAAAGTGAATAAAGAAATAAATTACACTTCTGATCACTCTGAACAGATGGGAAACACAGAGGTTGGGGAAAGTTTGGAGCCCAAGTTTTCGGCTCATTTCAAAATTATTTATTCCATTTGCATTGTACGAGATTTTCTGAAGTGCATTTTAAAGTACTTTTCCAGGAATGTTGTGGGAAGGATGGATTGCACGCCGCTGGTTGTTTGGGTCCGGCTTCTGTTTGTGTGCAGAGCGTGCCGCTTTCACCAATGCTTTGGCATGAGATAAAAGTAGAGCCGAGATCAGAGTTTCAGAATGATTTCATACCTCATTGCTGCAATGGTCAAGTACAATGGATTTTAACACATTTCTAGGCTTTAATAATTTTCCTTAAAACAATAAGTAGCCCAAACATAGAGTGTCATGAAGTGGTTAGAAGAGTTGGCATTTAATTGGAAGATAAACCATATCTTACAGCGTCACACGCAATATTTGCAGGTTATCCTCTTTGAGGTTGCTATATTTTAGATGATCTATGAATAAACATGAAACTTATGACCTAGATTGGCCACTGTTGGAAATAGGATTCTGGGCTTGATGGACTTTGGTCTGACCCAGTATGGCAGATCTTATGTTCTTATGTTCCCTTCCTCCACTCTGGAGGCACACCCCGGATAAAGGTTAGGTAATGGATTCTGGGACAGTGCGAGCAGATATCGGGAGGCTTTAGGCCAGTGGTTCCCAAACTTGGGATAGGGACCCCCCAAATGGGGTCACATCATCACCCCCTGAGAGCATGCATAGAAGTTGACTGTTCATAGTTATAAAGCTAAAATGTTATAATATTCCAAACATATGCCTTCCCCAATGTTCTCTGTAAACCGCTTTGACAGCTTGAAAAGTGATATATAAGAAAGTTTAAATAAATAAATAAATCATCTCTAGATGGGGTCGCAGAAACAAGCCATTTCTCTTTCACTCTGGACTTTCTCTTTCTCTCTGGACTTTCCCTGTGACCTATGCTAAGTAGTGGCAGTCACCAGTCAGCATGTGGCCTGTGAGCCAGTGAACATTCATAAACTTCTTGCCCCCTCTTGTTAGACTGGAAACACATTCTGAGTACTGGGGTCTGTAGGCACATAGTGTGGCCCTTGTGCTGACTGCTGCTGCTATTGCCACTCTTGTTGCTGCCATCTTCCTGCTTTATGTGAATGGAGGAGGAGGCGGCTGGAGACCTGCAATTTTGATTTCATCATCATCTGGGGTCACGGTTATTTTCAGTTGTTAAAATGGGGTCATACGGGATAAAAGTTTGAAAAGCACTGCTTTAGACCTTAAGGGATCACTCACTCTTCCTACTCTGCCGCAAAGTATATGCTACCCAGTCTAGCTTTTGTTCCAAACCAGAAGCTGTTTGCTGATAATCCATAAAATAAATACTCGTAGGACAGAAAAAAAATAGCAAAATAATACCGAGTACGACCATCTTCAAGATCACGTTTTAACTCTATGGCGATAGAAACCTGGAACATTGATAGGCACACTCTACTTCAAATTCCATGAGCACTTTCTATCTAGAAACCCCTAGGTCCCCTATTGTTTTCTCTCAGGTTTCTTCTCAAAGCTTCCAGAAACTTCAGCAAGTCTTTCTTTCCTCTCTTCTCAAAGATAAAAATCCCAAATACCTCTGTATGAGACAAGTCTTAGGATTTTCCCTTTGACCTAGGGATCTTCACCTTCCTAGAACTGAACTCCTTGGAGTATCCTGACTCTTCAAGGGGAAGGAAGAACGCCCTTCTTCTCCTCCTGTGGAACTTCTTGAGAAGAGAACTCCTGTGGCTGCCTCCCTGGTTCCTCACAGAAGCACATGAGAGTGGAACCTACCTGACTGCCTCTTACCCTTTCCTGGGGTGATGACTCTCAAGGACGTCCTTTTTATATTCGAGCTCCCATCTTTGTAAAAAAGCCTAGTACCTCTGTCTCTGACTTCACCATTGCTGAACCCTTCCAAACCTGGAAACTTCTCAGTTTAGAAAATATCAACCATATACCTGGTAGAGATCTCTACAAACAAAAAGTCAGTACAAATAACTTTCTTTGAGAATGTATTCAATAAATACAAGAGGTTCCCAACACTAATATGTCACTTATAAAACCCAAAACTAGGCTTAGAATAAAAACACCAAATAAATATTATAGAGGTCCTAGAGTAGGGCTAATCAAGTGTAACAGCACTAATATACAGCCCAATGACCCATCATCGGTCTCAATCATGCGTGTGTTATTAAATCCAAAACTTTTTTATTTTTTTATATATATCTTATAAAAATCTTAATTTAAAAATTCAAAGATGCTACTTATCTGCCTGAAGAAAATCCTCGACATCTCTTCTTTCAGGTGGGCATCAAAGCTGTGGACACTGTTCCGTTTGCTCCATAATGTAGACTTGTCAAGTTTTTTGTCATAATCAGCGTTCTTATCGCCTGTTTAAATCTACCTCCTGCAATAGTTCAGGGGTGGTGTATTTGCTTCGCTGTCCCTGTGGCTTAGTATATATTGGGAAGACTACTCGGACTTTAAGGACACGTTTGATAGAACATCGTAGTCGCCTTGCTCATGCAGTGGAGGGTGCACCTTTAGTCCAGCATTTTCAAGCTTTTGGACATGTGTTTGAAGACCTTAAATGTCTAGTAATCACACAGTGTGCTTTGTCTTCCGGCGACTTGGACAAGACTTTAATTCGTTTGGAGCAACGATGGATTTTTTTCTTTAAACACAGTGGTTCCCTACGGATTGAATGAGTCTATCGAATGGAAGAACTGTTTGTAACTCTCTTCATTTCTGGATCAGTTTTCTTGGGGTGGGTTGGTGGGTTTTTTACAACTTTCTTTTTTTACAACTGTTTGGCTATGATGCTGAGCTGTGGCTATTTTGGTTTTGTTGTTTCTCCCCTCTAGTGTTTCCCCTGACGTCATGAGGGTTTGCCTTTTTTAAGCGCATGCGCATGGCTTTTTTTCCCGGTGTCTTTTTGCTTTTGGGGTTACACTGACGCCATGATCTGGCACAGCTTATCGCTCCATGTAGCATTTATAGTAAGTTTTTGTGCTTGCCCTGCCTGGGGTAAGGTTTCTTTATTTGTTTTTTTTACTTACTGATGTGAGACAGAATTGTTTGCTTTTTTGCAGGTCAGCGTTCTTCTTTCAAATGCAGTTCCATACACGTTGAAGCTCCCTGAGGAAGCCGTAAGGCGAAACATCTGGTGTCGGAGCTCATGTCGGGGCTCGTTTGATATTTTTTCTTCATATCCGGCCTTCAGATAAGTTTGGACTGGAGCTCATGTCGGGGCTCGTTTGATATTTTTTCTTCATATCCGGCCTTCAGATAAGTTTGGACTTTTTTTGAGTTCTTTTGGCAGATTTTTTAAAAAAACGCTGAATGCTTTCTTCTTTTTTCTGCTCTGCTTAAGCTATACCGGTTGGTGGTATGTTAGAGGTTTTTTTATTGACCTTTGATGTAAAGAGAGTCTTTTCATGATTTATGGGACTTGTTCCCTTATGTGAGACTCGTTTCCTCCATTATCTACCTGGAGGGCTACTGAGGTCTTTTTTCCTCTATTATACTCATTCCACCTGGTTGTTCTGTCTCACGTTTTGTTTTTGTTTTCTGTTTTTTTGTCTGCCTTGTTTGGGGTTTTGGATGTGTGTTTTTGTTATATTGGCTCCTTGAGGATTTTTTGTATATAGTTTGAAGAAAATCCCGACATGAATTCATGTTTCAGGCCCATAAGCAGACCTAGCTTCAGGGGTTACTATTGAAAAACAGAGCTCATAACATCAAAAGGTGATGATTCACCAGTGACCGCTACAAAAATGCTTTCAAAGTCACCGACACCAAGCAGGAAGTGACATCACACTATAAATAGTGAACACCAGGCTATTTAGCTAATCAAGATTAGAGGCAGGACATTCAAATCAGCTAATCAAAAACAGGCAGGATATGCAAATCAAGGTAGGTCATTCAATTTCTTGATTTAAAACATGTAGAGTCAGTAAATGAGGTGGTAAGTCAAACTACAAACTACAAACCCGGATATGACTCCCACAACTCGATGCCTCAAAGATATGAACAACTGGTTCACTGAGAACAACCTGAAGGTAAATGTTGACAAAACGGAAGCAATAATCATAACCAGGAACCCTAAATTTAACCCACCTCCAACCATCAGCATCCTCAACCGAACAATACCAATAAAGCATGAGGTGAAATACAATCTAGGTGTTACCCTAGACTGTAATTTAAATCTTCAAACTGCTACACAGGCATACCAACGAATGAAGCTCATCCGGAGACTCAAGCCGATCCTAAATCAGGATCATTTCCGCACTGTGTACCAAGCAGTCATCACTCCAATACTTGACTATGGAAACTCCTTATATCAAGGATTACCTAAGCAGGCTACCCATCTGCTCCAACTGGTGCAAAACACTGCAGCCCGAATCATAACCGGCACAGCCAAGCACGAGCACATTACACCTGTACTCCGACAACTGCACTGGCTGTCAATCACTGCACGAGCAAGATACAAAACAACTGTAAACATATTCAAGATCATACATCTATGCACGGTAGATGTACTCCACAGTTTGATATCCAGGGACACAATCCACAGACCCAAAGAAACAATAGCAGCAAAAGACTCCGTGTATCCACTGGCTACCACAAAACAAAACAAAACAAGTAACCTCCAACAGAGCCAAATCCCTCTCCGCACCAGCCCTCTGGAATTCCCTACCGGATGAATTGCGGGCAACAAATGACCTCAAAGACTTCCGTAAATCCCTTAAGACCTATCTATTCACAAAATGTTACAACCAATCATACTAAAGACCCCTTTCACAAGCCTAAATGTACAACGATCCCACCCATTAGTCTCTGTGTACATCCAGTCACCCCTATTTAATGTTGTCACAGCCTGTGTAATGTCATCCCAACCTATGTAAACAACCATTTTGATTGAAGGAAAAAGTAGTATACAAATCTGGATAAATAAATAAAATAAATTACCTTCCCTCCACTGGTCAGGCACCATATCAATTACACACCAATGAAATGACTTACTATCATGCCCACACATTGAAAAATGAGATACCAAAGGAGCAGTTAATGTTCCAGTATTCATTCTGCTCAAATGTCCTGTCAAGCGCACTTTGATGGACCTCTTTGTGTGACCAACATAAACCTTTGTACAAGAACAAAGGATCACATAGATCACATAAGTAGACACACATGAAGATTGATGTTGTTATTAAGTGCCATCAAGTCAGTGTCGACTCATGGTGACCCTCTGAATAGTTGTCCTAAACTGAGTTCGGTCTTCAGTCAGTCATCTCATTGTGGACAGAATGGCACCCATAGCTGCTGTTATTGTATCGATCCATCTCATTGCTGGTCTTCCTCTTTTGTGTTGACCTTCTACCTCGCCAAGCATGATGTCTTTCTCTAATTCTCTAATGATCTCCCTCTTCTCATGATGTGTCCAAAGTATGAAAGTCGAAGTCTTGTCATCTGAGCTTCTAAAGAAAACTTAGGATTGATCTCCTCTAGTACTGACTGGTTTGTTCTTTGGGAATCCGTGGTATATACAGTATTCATCGTCAGCACCATAATTCAAAGGCGTCAATTTTCTTCCTGTCCATCTTTTTCACTGTCCAACTTTTGCATCCATATGACATTATTGAAAATACCATGGCTTGAATGAGTGTATGGAGAGAGACATTTTTGCTCTTGAGAATCTTGTTTAGGTCCTTCATAGATATTCTGCCAAGAGTAACGTGTCGCCGGATTTCTTGACTGCTTGTCATTTCTTTATTGATAGTTGATCCAAGTAGGTTGTCCACTATTTCAATTTCTTCTCCATCAATGATGAACTTATTGATTTTACCAGTTGTCAGATTGATAGCAGGCATGATATACTTTCTGTGATACTGAATCAGTGCAAAAAGGGCCACAAAGGCTAGTATACCATTGAGAGCACCTACATGATGTATGACTACAACCACTCACTGTCAGTCACAAAGGAAGCTTCAGCCACTCAGCAATATTTTGCCCACAACAAAATGCAATTAAATCCTGATGCATGGATAATGTCCTCCAATAACATGCATATACAGTAAGACACAAGTAAATTGTTGATCATCTGTACATTGTCTATACAATAGAAGATGGTCACAGTATACATGTTTGGCCCTCTGAAATGCTTTCCATATTACTTCTTCAGGATATCCTCGTTCTAATAATCGTGATCGCAAAATTTCAGTTTTTTGCAAAAACTGATCCTTAGTTGGGGAAAATTTCTCTTAAAATGGAGAAATTGCCCCACAGGTAAGTTTCATTTTAAACTCACCGGCTGAGTAATAGCTTATTATGATCAACAGATTTTCTATATCATGTGGTGTGAAGTGCTTCATCTTTTTTAAAAACTAGCACATCCAAGGAGTCACGTGATGTGGTGAGCGCGAGTGGACACGTACCACTTGAGCTCCAGGCCCCCCCTCTCTGCGCCAGTAAAGCGCCGATTTTTCAGCCGAACGGCTGCACGTAAGGAAGCCAGCTGAGAGGGAGTTGAGTTCGGCGAGCGGCAGCAGGGGAAATGGCAACGGCGGTGAGAGCGGGACGCCGAGAAAAAGAGTGGCCTGCTGGAATGCCAAAGATGGTGGAGACGCCTTTGCAGCCTCGATCCCTGGCCTCACCAGAGCTGGTGGAGGAAATCTCTCTGGCAGTGGCGGGGGCGCTCTCGACAGTTTGAGGCCCTCCATGGGAAGATGGACCTGCTACAGACCTCAGTGGGAGCCCTGGGTAGCCGATTGCAGGAGGCCGAGACCCGGATCGGGCACACTGAGGACAAGATGGAGGAGCTGCTGCACGAGGTAGGCCGCATGAAGACGGTGCTGCAGGTGCAAGCAACTAAACTAGATGATTTGGAGAACAGGTCCCGGCGCAACAACTTGCGGTTTCTGGGTGTGCTGGAAAGTGTATTAGATCGGGAGTTGAAGCCTTATTTGGAGTCCCTGGTAGCACAGCTGGTGGAAGGAGCTGAGGAGAGTGGCCAGATCCTAATAGAGAGGGCGCATAGAGTGGGACCTTGGCAATCAAAGGATGGAGTCTGCTGTCTTGGTACATGTTGGTACCAATGACATAGGAAAATGTGGTAGGGAGGTTCTGGAAGCTAAATTTAGGCTTTTAGGTAGGAAGTTGAAATCCAGAACTTCCAGGATAGCGTTCTCCGAAATGCTTCCCGTTCCACGCGCAGGACCCAATAGGCAGGCAGAGCTCCGGAGTCTCAATGCGTGGATGAGACAATGGTGCAGAGATGAGGGGTTCGGATTTGTTAGGAACTGGGGAACATTCTGGGGAAAGGAGGGGCTCTTCCGAAGGGATGGGCTTCACCTTAACCGGGATGGAACCAGGCTGCTGGCATTAACCTTTAAAAAGGAGATAGAGCAGCTTTTAAACTAGATAATAGGGGAAAGCCGACAGTCGCCCAAGAGCGCATGGTTCGGAAGAATGTATCCTTGAAGGATACTACAAAAAGCAGAGAGGTTCCAAAAAAGAGTAAAGTAGCCCAAATGCCCTCGAGTATGGAGCAGACAGAACTTAAAGATCCCAAATTACCCATGTCTACCAATAGCCAAATTAATATGAATAAAATACAGTCTCTAAAATGCTTGTATGCAAATGCTAGAAGTCTACAAAACAAGATGGGAGAGTTAGAATATATAGCACTAAACGAGAGGTTAGATATGATTGGAATATCAGAGACATGGTGGAAGGAGGACAACCAGTGGGACACTGTGATACCTGGGTACAAGCTATATCGAAATGATAGAGCTGATCAAATTGGTGGAGGGGTTGCGCTCTATGTTAGAGAGGGCATTGAGTCAGAAAGGATTAAAGTTTTGCAAGAAACAAAATTTGCTGTAGAATCTCTATGGATTGAAATTCCATGTAAAAAGGGGAAGGCGATGGCAGTGGGGGTGTACTATCGTCCGCCTGGCCAGAATGAACAAATGGATGATGAAATGCTCAAAGAAATCAAGGAAGCTAGCAAAAGTTACAGTGCAGTAATAATAATGGGTGATTTCAATTACCCCGGCATCGACTGGGTCAGTGTCACAACAGGACATGCTAGGGAGATAAAGTTCCTAGATGAAATAAATGACTGCTTCTTGGAGCAGCTGGTTCATGAACCGACCAGAGGGGAAGCAATATTAGACCTAGTCCTTAGTGGAACACCAGATGTAGTGCAAGAGATAAGGGTGTTGGGGCCACTTGGCAATAGTGATCATAGCATGATCGCCTTTGATTTAATTAGTGGAGGAGGGATAGTAAGGAAATCCACAGTACTACCCTTTAACTTTCGAAAGGGAGACTATGATAGAATGAGGAAAACAGTTAAGAAAAAACTAAAAGGAGCAGTTGCAAAGGTTAAAGACGTACATCAAGCTTGGGTGTTGTTGAAAAATACTATCTTGGAAGCCCAGACCAGCTGTATTCCACGCTTTAAGAAAAGTGGAAGGAAGTCCAAAAAATTGCCAGCATGGTTTAAAGCTGAGGTCAGAGAGGCTGTTGTTGCCAAAAAAGCATCTTTCAAGAAATGGAAAAAAGAGCCAAATGATGAAACCTGGAAACAGCACAAGCACTGGCAAGTCAAATGCAAGGCATTGATAAGGCAGGCAAAGAGAGAATTTGAGAAGAAGCTTGCTGCGGAAGCAAAAACGCGAAATAAAGACCTTTTCAAGTACATTCGTAGCAAAAAACCCGTGAGAGAGTCAGTTGGTCCATTAGATGATAAAGGGGTTAAAGGAGCACTAAGAGGCGACAAGGCGATAGCGGAGAGACTGAATGAATTCTTTGCTTCGGTCTTTACTGAGGAAGATGTAGGGATGTTACCCACGACTGAAGTGGTATTTAAAGGTGTGGAAGAATTGAAGGAAATATCGATACATCGGGAAGATGTCCTACAACTATTAGATAAACTGAAGAGTAGCAAATCACCTGGGCCGGATGGTATACATCCAAGGGTGTTGAAAAAACTGAAATTTGAGATTGCAGACCTGCTATCAGTAATCTGTGAACTATCATTAAAATCATCTCTAATACCTGAGGATTGGAGGATCGCCAATGTAACACCAATTTTTAAAAAGGGTTCGAGGGGTGATCCGGGAAACTACAGACCGGTGAGCCTGACATCAGTACCGGGAAAAATGGTAGAAACCATCATAAAGAATAAAATTACTCAGCATATAGATAGTCATGACCTAATGGGAGACAGCCAACATGGCTTTAGACAAGGAAGATCTTGTCTTACTAATCTGTTATGTTTTTTTGAAGGAGTGAATAAACAGGTGGACAAAGGTGAGTCGGTTGATATTGTGTATCTGGACTTTCAGAAAGCCTTTGACAAGGTCCCTCATGAGAGACTTTTGGCAAAACTAAAGAGTCATGGGATAGGAGGCAGTGTACTACTGTGGATCAGGAACTGGTTAAAAGATAGAAAGCAGAGGGTAGGGCTAAATGGCCAATTTTCCCAATGGAGAAAGGTGAATAGTGGTGTACCCCAGGGATCTGTGCTGGGTCCGCTGCTTTTTGACATATTCATAAATGACCTGGAAAGTGGAATAACGAGTGAGGTTATCAAATTTGCTGATGACACAAAACTATTTAAAGTTGTTAAAACCCAGGAGGATTGTGGAAAATTGCAAGAGGATCTTGATAAATTGGAAGACTGGGCATCAAAATGGCAGATGAAATTTAATGTGGAGAAGTGCAAGGTTATGCACCTAGGGAAGAACAACCCAAACTATGGTTACACGATGCAAGGTTCCACATTAGGAACCACCACCCAAGAAAAAGATTTAGGCGTCCTTGTGGATACCATGTTAAAACCCTCGGCCCAGTGTGCAGCGGCGGCCAAGAGAGCAAATAGAATGCTAGGTATGATAAGGAAAGGAATGGAAAATAAAACAAAAGATATTATAATGCCTCTATATCGTTCCATGGTGAGACCGCACCTTGAATATTGTGTGCAATTCTGGTCGCCATATCTTAAAAAGGATATAGCAATTTTAGAAAAGGTTCAGAGAAGAGCCACCAAAATGGTAAAGGGGATGGAAGGCTACTCCTATGAAGAAAGGCTAAAAAGGTTGGGGCTCTTTAACCTGGAAAAGAGACGGCTGAGGGGAGATATGATAGAAGTCTATAAATTAATGAACGGAGTGGAACGGGTAAACGTAGATCGATTGTTTACCTTATCAGAATATAGAAAGACTAGGGGACATGCAATGAAGCTACAGGGTAAACTATTTAAGACTAATAAAAGAAAATATTTTTTCACTCAACGTGTAATCAAACTCTGGAATTTGTTACCGGAGGATGTAGTAAAGGCTGTTAGTGTAGCTGGGTTTAAAAAAGGTTTGGACAAGTTCCTGGAGGAAAGGTCCATAAACCATTATTAAGAAGGGACCCAGGATATCAATGCTTGAACCAATACAAGCATTGTGGAACCTGTGTCCCTTGGGGAAACTGCTAGGTACGTATGACCTAGATTGGCCACTGTTGGAAACAGAATACTGGGCTTGATGGACCTTGGTCTGACCCAGTATGGCATATCTTATGTTCTTATGAAGACCACGGGTGGTCCTGGCCAGGATTCGGTGCTTTCCGCAGAAGGAAGCAGTGCTCTAGGAGGCGCGGAAGAAAGGAGCTGTTCTAAATGACAACGTCAAGCTGAGAATCACAGGACTACTCGGCAGCACTGGGCCAGCACAGACGGGCGTATGCCACCCTATGCCAGAAATTGATCCAGGCCAGTGTTACATTTCTGGTGCAGTATCCGGCCAAACTGGTGATCACTCACGAGGGAACAAGGCGGACTTTTGACTCTGCAGCGGAGGCCTCTCCTTACGTGGAGGAGCTGGCACGTGGGGCAGCGGTGCCACCCGCGGGGAGTCCGAGCAGTCGGGAGGTGGTGGCATGAGCAGGGAGCACAAGAGTGACAGAGAAGCGGAGTGCTACTGGAGGAGCATGGACTTGAGTTCCTGCAGGGACATGGTGTGGCAATACACTTGGCCAGGGTGGAGTGATGCAAGGGTTGGCTACTCAAAGCTTTGGAGTATCGGAGTGGACTTGCAGCTGAGTGCGCCTGCCAGTATGAGAACCTGGACATTATGTTGCATGTTTGTTCTGTTGTTTTGTTCTGCTGATTAATTGCGAGGGGCTTGTGTGTAGAAGGGGAAGGCTGTAGGGGGGGGGAGAGACATGACTGGGTTATTGCGGGTGGAGATAGAGTATTAATTGAATGATGACCAGGGGAGGGGAGGTAAAGTGGTTAAGTGGAGTGGAACCTCTGATGTATAAGGGCTGTGGAATAAGAGGGGGGGGGGGTAACCACACACATCTTAAGTGACTCAGTGGGCGAGGAGGGTAAAGGAGACAGGATGAGGTCTGGGAGGAGATGGAGGAGGGGGAAATAGGGGAGAGGGGGAAGGGAGGAGGGAGTGGGGGGGAAGGGAGCAAGGGCGGGGGAGGGGGGAGGGGGAGGAGGGGGCAGCCATCACAGAGTATCAGGGTCAGAGTGGGGGAGCATACTAGAGATCAAGGAGAGACCTCAGGCTGGGGAGTTCTATCCTTGTTCCAACTGGAGACCCTGGAGAGGTTTGATGCTAACTGGCATTTTCCAACCTGAAGATTATTTCATGGAATGTATGTGGGATAGGTAACCCTATCAAGCGATATAAACTGTTGAAAGCCTTAGCCAAGCAAAACTGTGATATTGCGATGTTACAAGAAACCCACCAGACATCTGAGGAACATGCTAAATTACAGAGGGAGTGGGTGGGGCAAGGATGGGGAGCCCCGGCAAAGGGAAAAAAAGGTGGAGTGGTCATTTTGATAAACAAGAGGATTCGATTTGATTTGGAAAAGGCGCAAGCGGACCCGGGGGGTAGGTATGTGTTGCTATATGGGATGTTAGAGGGGAAGCCTATTGTGTTGGGCAATTTGTATAGCCCTAATGTTCTGGACAGGGCGTTGTATGCCCGATTGGCTTCTGGGGTGGAGCAATTGCCAGATGCCCCCCTGATCCTAGCCGGAGATTTTAATGGGGTGCTAGATATTGAGGTGGATACAACCCGAGGAGGGGGGAGGGAGCACGAGTACATACCACTAGAGCACTGCAAGGTTTGCAGCGCCGGTTGGGAACGGTAGATCCCTGGTGCCTGCTGCACCCAATGGAGAAAGACTTCACCCACCAATCATGTGCGCATGTTTCGAGCGCTAGGATCGACTATATCTTGGTATCAGAGAGGCTCTTTGCACAGATAGGGGATGCACAAATTGGTCCTACGGAGATATCCGATCATGCGCTGGTGTGGGTGGACTTAGCATGGGGGGATCCGGCTGCACAGACTAAAATCTGGCGGTTCCCAGTGGAGTTGTACAGGGATACCGAGTTTCATAATCATCTTAAGCAGCGATGGTAGGAGTTTATGAATCATTATGAGCGACATAGAGAGGAACCCGACTTGCTGTGGGAGACTGCAAAGTAGGTTTTGTGCGAAGATATTACTGAGTCTGTAATATCTGGGTAGGGCAGCGGCCATTGGTATGGTAATTTTACCACGGATGCTTTATTGGATGCAAACCCTACCAGTGTGGTTACTGTGACAGGACCTTAAGTCTATGGAAAGAGAGATCCGACGGTTTCTCTGGAAAGGGGCAAGAGCGCGTATACCGCTAAACCGATTGCGAGGAGGGTGGGGAACCGGAGGGATTGGAGTTCCAGACTTGTGGTTATATGCCCTGGCTTGTCAGGCAAGACATGTAGGGGATTGGCTAGGGAACACGGAAGTCTATACCCCCAGAGCGTTAGAAGAAGCCTTCGTGGCCCCGCAGGCATTGACGGTGGTCTTGCACTTGGAGCGGTCATCCCTGCCAGGACGAATGATGAGTAGTGTCTTGGTGCTATTGGCACGGCGTACATGGCAACAACTGAATAAATACTGGGGTAGTTCCCCTGAGGTCTCGTGTTGGCTGCCTATACAGGGCAATGCTCGGTTTACTCCGGGGTCAGACTCGACTCTTTTTCGAAGGTGGGAAATGTTGGGGATACGGAACCTTGGGCATGTAGTCGATCAGGAGGGGAGATGTAAATCTTTGAAGACGCTATGTACGGAATATGAGCTGAACATTGGGAATTCCTTCTTTGCGTATTTGCAACTCTCTCACTATGTTGTCTCTTTGCCACATGGGAGCTAAAGGTTGAACGTTCGGCGCAGATCTTGGAATTCTTTGCCTTGGGGGCGGACGCTCCACTCACTATAGCGGACTTGAAGACAAGGCTCGACAGATATGGTACGCCCCCTGATTACTCGGCAGAGGAGGCACGATGGGGGATGGAGCTGGGTCGGGAGGTTGCCCCAGGCTCTGTTCATAGTGCATTGGGTAGGATTGCATGGCTGGTGGAAGGAGCTTGATGGTGTGAAATACAGTTTAAATGTATTACCCGAGCCTATTTCTCCCCGATGCGAGCGTTGCGCAGTTGCCTCACTTCATATGGAGGATGCCCAAAGTGCCCATGTTCTTTGGTGGATTTGGGACACATGTGGTGGGGGTGACTGTATACTTACCGGTTTAGGATGCGGATTGAGACCTATATGAGCAGCTTATTACAGCAGCGAGTCTGTTGGATGGGGCCGCTGGTTGTATTGGATCAAATTGGACCACTCCACCCGAAGGGGAGATGGGAGAGAATATTATTGCGGAAGGCTTGTCTGGTGGGCAAGGGTCCTATACTTCATCGGTAGAGAGAGCCTATAGCCCCTACCTTCTGGGAGTGGCGTAATAGCTTACACCAACTCATGCTCCTGGAAAGGAGAGGTGCGAGAGGGAATGTCCAGAGAAGGGCCTCCTTTCTGCTGGTTTGGATGCCCTACATTCAAAAACTGGGACCGAAAACCCGCAGTGAGGTGCTGAGGGTGGGTTAGCCTAGGGCTGGTATGAGGATAATGGGGGTTGGACAGAGGATAGGGGGTATGATTTAGTATGTGGTAGGTGAAGGGGCTGCTCCTAAGGGAGGGGGTGAGTGTACAAGGCTGCGGGGGGGAGGGAGGGGGGAGGAGGGGGAGAGAGGAGGAGGGGTTGGAGGAGGGGAGAGGAGGGGGTAGGGGATGGGTCGGGGGGGGGGGAACAAAATATTGATTAAAATAATTTGTACCGTTTGCCTCAAACTGTGTTGTTGTTCTGAAGCCCTAGGGTGGTGGACAAGACACAGCCCTGCCCGGGGCATTGTAAAATTGGTGTATTGTTATATGATGTAGTGCGGTGAATTAATAAACAGAGTTAAAAAAAAAAAACTAGCACATCCAAAAACTCAATACTAATATTTGAACACGTCATAGTAAATTTTAAATTTTAAGCACAGCGGATCCCTTTACAGCAACAGGATAAAAACAAAATTAACTGAACCATCTAACTTCTCAACAAATAGGGGGTGTCCTACATGGAGTGGTGGGTCCACCCCTAAACAAAGACAGGGGAGGGGTGACCTGCACAGAGCGTCAGGTGCACCTACTCTTGCCGTATTGCTGGGCAGACTGGATGGATCATGCTGGTCTTTATCTGCCGTCATTTACTATGTTACTATGTTATGTTAAATGATCATCTGCTCAATTTAACCAATCAATAATTTCAATTAGTAACTGGGAACTGCCTGACTATAGGAAGAAAATATCATCCAAGAATCTGCTCCAAAACACCACATTTGAATAATATACTGATGGATAAACAGACTTTTCTTCAAAATCGGCCATAACTAATGTTGCTAATGAAGGTACTACTGAAGCACCCATAGCGATGTCGTGATGTTATATATAAGTCTCCTTCATACTAAAAATAATTTCATGTCAGAACTAAAGTTAGCAAATTAATGAGAAAGTTAGCTGAAATACAATGATCCATCTGAGATAAAGTCAAATGATGACTAAACACTTCCAACGGCCATTGTTGAAGGATCATGGTATAAAGTGAATTGACATCCATTGTCACAAAAGTCAACAAATCCACTGGTCTGGGAATTATAGCAAATAACTGCAAAAAAAGAGAGGTATCTTGTATAAATGAAGGCACTTGACTTGCAATAGGATTTAAAGAGAAGTCAACAAATTCTGCCAGGGGTTTATTTGTTTATTTATTTATTTATTTAACATTTCTTATATACCGCCTTTCATGATATCAAGGCGGTTTACATTGAACAAACTGAAATTACATTGAACAGGGCATTATAACTTGGAGATAACCCTCCATTGTCCATGTTCCCTGTAAAATAGTTAAGTGGCTTGCCCAAGACCACAAGGAGCACCTGTGGGACTAGATACCCCAGTCCTTCCGGCCCAAGGTTGCTGTCCTCTAGTGGGATATGAACCCCTGACCTACCGGCCTGAGGTAACTTCTAGTATAGTATAGTATAGTATAGTATAGTGTTAGGTAGCAACACTATATTCTCCCCAAGATGCCTTGCATCTTATGCATCTTGTGGAGCATATAGATGTAAGGCATTTTAGGAAATTTTGCTATCAAAAGCTCATATTCTTTATCTAAGAGCATCCCCGTTGATTTTGCTTCAACCACTATCTCCTTAATCCATTTAGCAAGATCATTATTCGGATTTATATCTGATTTATGATAATATCAGGTATCTGAAATTTGATGAATCACTTCTTGATAATGCTGTGATTGGGTTTTCAACTCAATGCTACCCCCTTTATCCACTCGTTGGATTATCACATCAGATGAATCCTGAAACCTATTCAATGCACGCCATTCAGCCCCTGTCAAATTACAGTAGTGCACCATGGGTGTTGTTTTTTTCATATTCCTCCAAATCCTTTAACAGCAATGACTGAAATTTAGCCATTGCTGGATCCAACACGCTAAGAGGAAACCATTTTGACTTGTTACACAAAATAGCTAATTCACTCACATTTGGGGTTATTCTGAGACACGAATCGTGGGGACGTCCATCCCTGCTATTCATTCCGGCTGCATTCTGGCTGCATGCCCTAACTAACTTCCCCGCCAGTTGTGCGGGGAAGTTAGTCGGTGCGGGGAAGAGGCGGCACAAGGGCGGAGAGTGGGCGGGCAGTGGGGGGTCGCCGGCCCTGGACATACAGGGCCAATTCTAATTTTGGCCCTGTATGTCCAGGGCCAGCAAAATGGCCGGGGAAGTTATTCTACCCTTAGGGTGGAATAACTTCCCTGGCCGTTTCTTTTTGGCAGACTCGGGGTGCGGAAGGGGCTGGGGGGCAAAGTTAATACTCCGCAAACTAACACTGACTTTTTGAGGCAGGATCAGAGGTTGGGTTGAAGGGAATTAACTTTTTTAGCAGTGGCTGGCATCGTGGCTTTTAAATGGAGCCATGGCGCCATAGCTCCATTTAAAAGCCCTGGCTGAGTTAGCCGGGCTATGGCTGTACGTGCAGGCCGGGACTGAATCACAGTCCCGGCCTGCACATACAGGCCTGTTCGCGATTCTGATCCCGCAAGGCTAGACATGTCCCGCAGGATCAGAATCGCGATCTCCTTTGTATGTCCGGCTCAGCCCGGACATACAAAGGAGATGGATGTCATGATCAGAATTGAGCCCATTGGATTTATCAGCAAAAAAGTCCCCCATGTACTTGTAATTGTAGTTTCTGAATGTGCATAAAACAGCTAGATTCATGATAAATATGAAAACGCTTATTTTGGGGTGCACATTTCAGTACCAGGACAATAAAGCATAACATAGCATTTCTCAGCTTAAACAGAAACATAGACTGTGTTGGCAGGTAAAGACCATAAGGCTTATTTCCATTTCCAGTAGACCGTCCCTTAGCCCTTTTTCTGTCTTTGGATTTTCCATCCTCTTGCCCATTCCTAGAGATCACCTGTGCTCGTCACACACTTTCTTAAAATCTGGTCCTTTTTGTTGTCTTCACCACACCACTGGGAGATTGTTACAGGCATCTAACACAACATTTCATCAAGAATATTTTCTCAGTTTTTTACAAGACTTACTCTTTCCACTCTCATCCAGTGACTCCTTGTTTTTGAGCTTCTTTTCCTTTGCAAAAATCCTATCTCCTGTGTATTTATTCCTTGAATGTATTTAAAAGTTACCACCATAACTCCCTGTCCTCCTTTCCTCCATCTTAAGTCTCTCCCCATATGTTTAATAGTAGAATCCACTAATTCACTCCTGCTTCTCATTTCAGAAGGCCCTGGTTCAAGAGCAGTCCTAACAATAGAGGGATGAGATAAATGTAGGCTTATGTAAATGAAGAAACCTGCTGAGAACAGGACCAGCTATCATACCTCTTAGGAAATGAATTCTCTGATTGACTTTGAAAAGTGATTGCTGCAAACAAGGGGTTCTAGCTAGCAAATGGATGGCTGTGTGCACCACAAAGGCTCCCCATCATCCACTAAGCCCCCAAACCCGTCCAAAGCTCCTCCACCCACTTGGCCTGTACCTCCTGCAGACTTCTTTAAAAAATCTATAGCCTATAAGGCAATCCTACAAAGAAATATGACCGTAAATGTGGCCTCCAACCAGGGGCAGCCCAAAGATGCTATGGGGTCATGTGTGGAGACTCATTGCGGGGTCTCATTTGCATAACCACTGTACCTCATTTGCATACGTGTAACTTGCATAAACAAGTGTAGGATTATTTTTTTAAATTCATGTCTTTGTGTATCTTCCTTTTCCAAAAAGAAGCACAGAAAGTGTTCTAGCTGAAAGCATGGTAGGCAGATGGTTAGCGTTTTCTTTTCTGCCTCTCATCCATCTGTAGGTAACACAGGTCTAAAACGGTAAAACACCTCGCCTCAGGAAGGTCTTAAATATTAACTTTTATTGGGTGCATGAGAAGACCACACAGTGCTATTTTCTGTACACTTGCTAAATCCTAGTTTGCATAAAACATTCCCTTATTTATATGCATGTCTGTGCTAATTTTAGCATATGCTTTCCATGATACTTAGTGCACTATGCATTGAGACCCTGGAGGGCATGCTAGGGTCTCAATGCATAGTGCACTAAGTATCATGTACTCCCGACCTTTAGTTCATAGGTCCCTAACTTTCCTTCTCATCCAGTATAGTGTGCAAATGCAGCTATATATCAAACCGATGCTCGTCGATAGCTCTCCCTGGACACTACCTCATATCCAACAGGACTCCGTGCATATAATAAAGAGAAGAATGTTTCATATGTCCTTTTAACCAGCGGGATATAATAGAAGTGGCAAAAGGTTCCAGCTGTCTTCTGCGCCCAGGCTAAAAAAGCGAATGAGCTGCACACAAGTCCACCTACACACACGCATAGTTTTACTGGCTCTGTGATTTCTCTCCTGTCAACTGCTCAATCTCTCAGCATGTCAGGAGATGGAAGGGTGGGATGGCGCTCCGAGTAACACAAGTGCTGGATCAGAAAGATCATGGAACAGTCTTTTAACAATAGTAATCAAGGGAGCAGGAACCGATATCTGAAGAGAGGGGCTGGCTGTCCTCAAACAGGTCTGCATCCTGCTACATTTCAGGGACATACGAATGAGCCCATAACATTTTTTCTCATGGTCTAGCTCAGGGAGACATTGAATTCTGTCCCATGGATGTATCGTTTGATAAATAATTTTTTGCATGCTTTCAAATTTATGGTATGCATTAAAAAACATGTATTCTGCAGATCTGGGATGCTATTCAACAAAACGGGAAAAACGGACAAAACCCTTTTGTGTGCTAATGCCAAACACTTGCAGAAACAGAAAGGCTTTTAGACCCTTCCCGAATATCTAATCAGACTTTTAATAATCAGAGAAGAGCTCAAAGGAAACGGGAAGGAAGTCACTTTTCACCAAGGTCATTTAAAGCTTTATTTTGCATAAGTGGGAAAGTGGACATCGATGACAGGATGTTCACACATTCCCATGTATTTTACAATAGGCTCTGTTGAATTCAGATCCTTTTGTAAAATATCTGTAAAGCAATGGGGTCCTGCACATCCTGCAGAAACAGCCATATCACTTAGAAATGTTCAAAAAGAGTGGCATCACTTGGGATGTTCTCCATGGAATTGCCAATGTTTACTCATCTAGGTACTGATTTTGTAACCTATGCATGCAAATGTTGGCTCTTCCATAGCTAGGTTCCAGCTTTTACAAACCAGATGGTCAGGAACAGCCACTAAAGTGTCAAATGCCATAACATTTTGATGAGTTTTTATGGGGGGTTTAATAAAAAGAAAAACAAAAATGGAAAATAAGGTGATACCTTTTTATTGGACTAACAATACAATCTAAGACTAGTTTTCGAAGATTAAACCTCCTTCTTCAGGTGAGGACAGTATGAGCGACAGATGACAATAGCGTAATATATAAGTGAATCAGAAAAGCATTCCACTGACAGTCTCAGGGGGAGAGGGTGGGAGTGGAAGGGATGGATGGGTGATCAGAGGGGGACCAGCCTGTAAATATTTATAGTTTATAATGTGACAGAAAACTCATATCTTTATTAAGCCCTATCTGGTCCGATTGAAAGTGTTTGTGCTGATTTGAACCTTCCTCTTAGGAATCTCACCATGAAATTACTGATGCTGGTTCTGGTCCTGAGAAGTGCTCTCTGACGACACCTTGGTCTGCTCTGCGATGTGTGATCTTATGTCTGTTTTTAATCCCTGGTGAAGACCCAAGGTCCCAGCAAGCAGTTAACTGCAGTTATGCAGGATTAAATGCTGATGTCCCGGACAGACTACATAGGCCATATGCTGTCATGTTTTTATATTTATTTCTTTGTATTGTCATTGGAAACCTGTACATATATGCATATTTTTCTGGTCCAGTCCAAGCATATGCACAATATGCTCCTTCCAAACCATGCATTTGAAGGCTTTTACCTGTATAAACAGTGGCTTCCTAAAATCATGTTGCATGTTTAGAGCATGCCCAGGTGCAAATGCCACGTCAATCTCCTAAAATGACCACTTTAGAGGTTAATTTTCAAAATCATTTCTGTGGGTGAAGCATTGCATTGCTGTAGAACATTTCCCATCCTATTTATAGGTTAAATTTACCCATGTACAGACTTTATATGCAAGTTTACCTGCAATCTGACAAGACAATTCTGAGGGCCGAGTTACATAGTAAATGACGGCAGATAAAGACCAGCATAGTCCATCTAGTCTGCCCAGTACAATGTCAACAGTAGGTGCACCTGCCGCTCTGTGCAGGCCCCCCTTCCCCATGTCTTTGCTTAGGGGTGAACCCACCACTCCATGTAGGACACCCCTATTTGTTGAGGAATTTGATAGTTCAGTTTATTTTGATATTTTCTTGTTGCTGTAAAGGGATCCACTGTGCCTGTCCCGTGTCCTTTTGAATTCCGTCACTGTGTTTGCCCCACCTTTTCCATCGGGAGGGCATTCCAAGCATCTACCACCCTTTCAGTGAAAAAGTATTTCTTGACATTGCCTTTCAATTTACCACCTTGTAGATTCATTTTATGCCCTCTAGTTTTGCAACTTCTCCATCTTTGGAAGAGGTTTGTTTGTTCATTATTTTCCTTTAAATATTTAAAGGTCTGAATCATAGCTCCCCTGTCCCTCCTCTCCTCCAAAGTGTACATGTTTAGGTCTTCAAGTCTCTTCTCATAAGGCTTCTGATGCAGGCTCCAAATCATTTTGGTCACCTTCCTCTGAACAGTTTCCAGTCTTTTTACATCCTTTGCAAGATATGGTCTCCAAAACTGAACACAGTATTCCAAGTGAGGCCTCACCAGTGACTTATACAGCGGCATTAGTACCTCTTCCTTTCTGCTGCTAATCCCTCTTTGTATGCAGCCCAACATCCTCCTGGCTTTTGCCACTGCCTTGTCGCACTGTTTTGCCACCTTGAGATCTTCAGAAATAATTACTCCAAGGTCTTTCTCCTGATCCATGCACACCAATCTCTCGCCCACTATCGCGTACGTTTCCCTTGGATTTCTGCTAAATCTTAACTGCCAAGCATCAGACCATTCTTCCAGCTTTTGTAGATCATTCCTCATGTTAACCACTCCCTCAGGGAAGTCCATTCTGTTGCAAATTTTCGTGTCATCTACAAAAAGACAGACTATTCATGCAGTCCTTCAGCATTATCCCTCACAAATACATTGAACAGTGCCGGGCCCAGAACCGACCCCTGGGGCACCCTGCTAATCACCTTCCTTTCATCCGAATGAGCTCCATGTACCATCACCTTCTATCGTCTGTCAGTCAACCAATTTCTGATCCAATTTACCATCTTGGGATCTATCCCCAAGCTACTGAGTTTATTGATAAGCCTCCTTTGAGGAATAGTATCAAAGGCTTTGCTGAAATCCATGTAGATGTCATCCATTGCATGCCCCTGATCTAGTTCCCTGGCCACCCAATCAAAGAACTCAATCAGATTTGTTTGGCAAGATCGTCCTTCGGTGAAACCATGTTGCCTCGGATCATGCAACCTGTTGGCTTTCAGAAAGTTCACTATTCACTCTTTCAGGAGCGCCTCCATTACTTTTCCTGCCACCGAGGTAAGGCTCACGGGCCTGTAGTTTGACACTTCTTCCCTGTCACCACTTTTGTGTAGAGGTACGACATCAGCCATTCTCCAGTCCTAAGGAACCTCTCCTGTTTCCAAGGATCTGTTGAAAACATCCTTTAACGGCAGTGCAAGAACCTCTCTGAACTCTTTCAGTATCCTGGGATGTATCCAATCCGGTCGCATGGCCTTGTCCACTTTCAGTTTTGCAATTTGTTCTAACACTTCATCTTCTGTGAATGGTGTGGTATCTACTTCATTCCCATTTTTATATTTGGGAGTCACAGGTGGTCCTTTTCCAGGACTTTCTATAGTAAAAACAGAGCAGAAGTATTTGTTTAGCAATTCAGCTTTTTCAATGTCACTTTCCACAAGTCCGTTCCCAGCACTTCTGAGTCCTGCAATTCCAACTCTGATCTTCTTCCTTTCCCCAATATACCTGAAGACAGTTTTGTCGCCACACTTCACATCTTTAGCCATCTTTTCCTCTGCCTTTGATTTTGCTATCCTTATTTCTCTCTTTGTCTCTTTGAGTTTGGTCCTGTATTCATTTCTGTGTTCCTCTGTTTGCAAGCTTTTGAATTTTGCGAAAGCTGTGTTTTTTGCCTTTATTTGAGCAGCCACTTCTTTGGAAAACCAAATAGGTTTTCTTCTCCTCTTCTTTTTATTTACTTTTCTTACATATTTATCTGTTGCCTCTTTTATTGCCACCTCTAGTTTAGCCCATTGCAATTCCACTTCCCTCATCTCCTTCCACCCTGTCAGCTCCTCCTTTAGGTACTCGGCCATTTTATTGAAGTCGGTGTTTTTGAAGTATAGGACTTTGAGCTTGCTATGATTGGCCTGTACCATTTATTTTATTTATTTATTTATTTAGCTGTATTTATATCCCGCTTTTCACAGGGTCAAAGCGGTCAATTGGGGGATACATTTAACACGAGGGGATATGAGACACATATGCTAATACAGAGAACATGGCTTTTATCTCAAACTACATCATCTGATGATCGTTGCTGCTCTCAGGGGCACTCACACAGACATTCGACACACTATCGCCGTTGGTGAGCACTAAATCCAGCGTTGAGCTTTCCCTGGTTGGTTCCAACACCACTTGTCTAAGTAATGCATCTTGGAGAGCATCCACAATTTTTTTGCTTCTTTCCAGATTTGCAGAAGGAGTTATCCAATCCACATCAGGTAGATTAAAGTCACCCAATATGATCGCTTCTCCCTTTGTGGCTATCTTGGCAATATCTATAATAAATTTGTTATCTATCTCTTCAATTTGTGCCGGAGGTCTGTAGACTACAGCAGTATGGATGACAGTGCCATCTCCTCTTTCCAACACAATCCAGAGCGCTTCTTCTTTTCCCCATGCTCCCTGCTTTTCAGTAGCTTTAATATTGCTTTTGACATACAAGGCTACTCCTCCTCCTCTTCCATTTCCTCTGTCTCTTCTGAATAGATTATAGCCAACTATGGCTATATCCCAATCATGCGATTCATTAAGCCAAGTTTCTGTAATGGCCACAATGTCCAAATCCATTTCCACCATTAGGGCTTCCAGGTCCGGAACTTTGTTGGCTAAGCTTCGAGCATTTGTGCTCATTGCTTTCCAGGATTTAATTGGCTTGAGTGTATTTTGCTATGTGTTGAAGCAGAATTTGTACTTATGTGTGTACATTTGAAAATGCAAGCGTATGGTCATATTCTAGCCTATAAACATTGAACCGTCAAAATAGTAGATGAAAATGTAAGCGCATAATTTCCTTGGGGAGATTTTCAATGTGGAAATACACTTATTTTAAAGCCTAGCTGGGTGCACACAGTGAAACGTTTCACTGAAGCAAGCAATTATAAAATTACCCCCTAATACCTAACATGGCTAGGGATGTGCACGGCCAACCCTTAAAACAAAGTTTTAATGGTTTTTTTTGTGTTTTTGCACATTTATGTATCTTAATTGCGCATCTTCTATGTTTGCTACAGTCGTTTTGTGAATGCAGATCAGTTGTATGTGCGTTAATTTGTGCGCACAAAAGATTTGCATGCACTTTTAATTTTTAGGAGTCCAAATGAGTTCAAAATGCACACTCCTACTTGCTGCGCTATGTATTCTACCATAGCCAGAAGATACTTTCTTTTCTATAGTATTTAATGATGGGCATGCAATGGGAGAATGATGGTTTCTACTAGTGGACACAAAGGAGTTAGAATTGTGGTCAACATTATTGGCACCCTTGCAGTTCAACCCCTTAATGTCTAATATCTCCTAAAAAAAGTGGCCAGTGAATTGAATTTGAACTCTATATGCACACATATTTGACACATAAAAGAATCAAATAAAACAAGACTAATTTAAAAAGGAAATAGTATAAAAACTGGGACATTGCCAGGACATGATTATTAACATCCACAAAAAATATCTCACTCAACTCTACATAAAGACATCAGGGTTTGGACAGGTTCCTGGAGGAAAGGTCCATAAACCATTATTGGGGGAGGGGGGGGGGGACCCGGGATGTCACTGCTTGACTCAATGCAAGCATTGTGGAACCTGTGTCTTTTGGAGAAACTGCTGGGTGCGTATGGCCTAGATTGGCCACTTTTGGAAACAGGATACTGGGTCTTGGTTTTACCCAGTATGGCATATCTTATGTTCTTAGATGGGACATTTCTAATAAGGAGAAAAGGATCTCAGACCATTAGAGTGGCTGTCATAGCTCAGTTGTATCAATGATCCAGAAAAACTCCTTATATAAAGGTTAACAGATTTATTCTCTTCTTCAATTCACAATTCGATGAAATAGATTATTAATATATAACAATTGTCTTATGAAATCCTTTAACCCCACAGAGCACACTACACTTCTTCAGTCCTGCCAAGCCCATGTAAGTAAGCCACACATGAAAACTGTATCAGCAACAGGAAAGTAAACTTATCATTGCTCTTGCACGTTCCCCAAACACTGTTCCCGCTAAGCTGTGCGCGTGTGCGCGCACACACACCTCGCCGAGCAAGCGCACATACTTTACAACAAAGCGCACAAAAATTACGGCTCTGATTCTGATAGAAAACAACACAGACGTCTTAAAATTTAAAAGTTAGGATTGTAATTACTAGAAATTTCCCACTTCATTTAGTAATCATCTATTTTCATTTAATTTGATTAAAATCAATGTGGTGTACATACTGTATTCTGACGTGTAGTCAAAGTTTAAAGTATATAACTCTGAGTGTCGTTATGTGGCGCACAAAAATTTTACCTTCCTTCAAAAGCTGCACACAGCTGATATTTTATGCGCACACAGCCTACAGAAAATTAGAGGGAACATTGTCCCCAACGCTAATCAAGACACCGTCACTAGCGTTTTGCAATTGCTTCTTCAGGGAGTCATACATGCAAATGTTATTTACTGTGTCCTATGTCCGCTTGAGTGTATGGCCCCATGAAGAAGCTGATGCGAACACTAGTGACATCGTCTTAATTAGTGGTGGGGGGAATGTGCAAGAGCAATGATGCTGGAATGAAGCAGATAAGTCTTCTTTCCGGCTGCTCGATGATTGATCCAATTGAGTTATGGGTCTAGAGAGCTAAGTTAATTCATGCATATGACTGGGGCTCTAATGGTTTGAGATCCTTTTCTCCTTATTAGAAATGTCCCATCTAATGTCTTTATGTAGAGTGGAGTGAGATATTTTTTGTTTATGTTCATATCATTTTTTCACTCTGTGAATGGTCAGGTTTTTGTGTGATCAGGACATGATTATTGGCACCCTTATAAACAATTCAAATTAGTTTGAACAAAAGAACTACATTCCCACTGCAATAAAATTAGTCACACCTGTCAGTACTCACAATTGTCAGTACTCATATGACTTGAATCAACCAATGAATGATGGCTGACACATTCACTCCCTGTTCCATTTTCACAATAGTAAAGACAAGAGAGCTGCCTGAAGCCATCAAAAAAGCCATTATCACCAAACATCAAACTTCAAAGGGGTACAAGGCCATCTCCAAAGACCTTGGGATTCCTGTGTTATTAAGATGTTTTCTGCTCATGGAACTGTCAAGAACCTCCAAGGACATGGTAAGGAGAGAAAATTAATCCAAAAAGTCTTTGAAGGTTAATGTGAACTGTTGAAAAAACCCAACACATCCAACCTGAAACAATCTGCAGTGGTGATTTCAACCCATACCATACGGCATGCACTAAACAAAGAAGGACTTCATGGGCGAAGACCAAGGAGAACCCCACTGCTCAAAGACAAACATAAAAAGGCACACCTGATCTTTGCCCATACCCACCTTGAGAAACCACAATCCTTTTGAGAAAATGTTCTCTGGACAGATGAAACCAAACTTGGGCTCTTTGGCAATGCAGACCAGCGATACATTTACAGGCAAAGAAATGAAGCTTATAGGGAAAAAATACACCCTTCCTACAGTTAAATATGGTAGAGGTTCAAGAAATGTTTGGAAGCTGTCATCACTGCCAAGGGTTGTGCAAGCAAATATTAGTGAAGGGTGCCATTAGTCCTGTTCAGGTCATATTTTGTTTTTTTCTCAGAAATTACTACGTCTATGTTGCAGAGACATCTTTTTTTGTTGCATACCTTTGAACATACTATTAAAATATTATGATGACATACAGTTGGACTATTTCCAATTAGTTCTCAAGATACTGTATACAACATACCTAAAATGCAAGGGTGCCAATAAGGTTGACCACAACTGTAAGTTTGGACACATATGTGTGTATATGACTTCTTATAAAATGCTGAGTGATGAAAAAGTGCTTGCTTTGATATGAAGGCATATCTCTGCCAATAGATGTAGCCAGGAGTGTGGTCTGGGCAGAGTATGGGTGGAGTGTTCATCTATATGCAGAGATTATAAAATGCCTTAATTTTCATGCATGCTTGTGTAAAGTACATGCAATCATTTATATGCGCTCACAAGTGATCGTGTCTAGATTCAAGGCATTTCTCTGCCTACCTGTCTTTATAAAGTAGCAGCTACATGGTGCCCTGTTAGAAACCTACCCTCACAGGGTCTCTTTTACTAAGTGCATTAATGGGCAACATGAATGTGTGATAACTTCAAATCCTTTGTGTCAACTCTTGCGGACAAGTCCAGCATCTTCCTACACAGTTAATGCAGAGGTAGTACACTTATCGCATGTTATTTCCGATAACCCAGAGCATTTAACGCCATCTACTCAGGTACTGTTAAGTGCCCTGCTGCGTTAACAGTTAATGCATGGTACCATATCATACAATAAGTGTAATGCGCGTGGTACCATACAATACAATAAGTGTAATGCGCGTGGTATCATACCACATGTTAAGTGTAAAGTGCAGCCCCCACCCATTCCCTACCCCATTTCATGTTTGTTAGTTAACACAGGACTTAGTGTGAGCATGGAAGGTAATTTCATAAGAATAACGACTGGTCAATATGCAGGTGGAAATGCTCATTCACATGTATAAATCCACGAAAATAGCACATAACTATTAGCGTGTCTCTTAAAAAGTCAGCCCCTAAGTGTCAAGCTGCTGCATTAACTGTTATCACAAGCATAAACATACGGTTAACAAGCACTAATTCCACCGTTAAATGCCAAAGGCATTTTAATAAAAGGGGTTACACATTGTTACAGTAGGTAATGACAACCCATCATGAAAAGTAATGAGCTGCTTCATTTAAACAATAACTGATTTCAGCATCTTAGGAACAAGGCAGAAAGGTGGAGCACTACCGTCCTATCTCATTGACCAGTGCGAAAATCCGTGTGAGCCACCGGAGCTCTCAGTAATGTGCTCTAAGCATGCTTGAAGCATATGTGTATTGTGGCTTGTCTGAAGGTCGGTCAGGGATAGGAATGAAGTTGCTATTACTGGATCGTCAAAGTTTGTGAGTAACCTGGATCATATGCATTGGTTTTGGGAAAGCTGTGCTATTGTAACTCCAATTAACAAAGCTATTATTCATTATGAAGCTGATATGTTAGCAAGCTCTCCATGCTGTCATGCAAGCCCTTTTAACCATCTTCTCTTCAGGACTGCAAGTTGAGTTTATGGGATTCACAATTCACAGATGTTAAGAACTATCAGTCTGAGTGTGGGTGGAGAGGAGGGTGTCAGGTTTTAAATAGCTTTCCCCTACTACTCTGGCACGGACAGCTAACACAAGTTTTCCATATGACACCTTCCCCTCAAAATTTGCTGTAAGAAAAAATGGTAGAAATCATAGCCATTGCTCACGAGTGTGGTATGCTGCTGAAATCACTGGGCTGCAGGTGCATTGTGGGGAGGTGAGTTGCGGATTACTCCTTCTGCTTGAAGATACAGCTCTTCTGTTACTTGGATACTCAACTGCTTTTTTTTTCCTGCTGGAATCTGTTTTAATTTAGCTCCTGATTCATATTTCATTTCATTCTGCAAAACCACAAGCCCAGGATCTGTTTACAGCTTGTACTATTTGGGTGTGAGAGTCGGAGGAGGGACTCGGGTAAGGGGCAGAATGTACAGAAGGCTGTTTGTGTGATAGTGGGTGGGAAATGGAGAAAAAGAAGGTGCCGTGGCTATTAGGAGGGTACTTTACAGAAAATATTACAGGTTTTAAATCAAGAGGTTAAAAAAGGGGCAACAATTCTATGGAAATTAGTCTTTGGCCTTGTGGTACTGCACCATCCTAACCATGAAGAATATTTTCTTTGTTTTCTTCTTGTCTTGTGGTTTCCAGAATTGGACTTTTCCACCACACTGGCCTCTTCCCCAGAGGTTTACTTTTGATATGTCTCTGGGTCTTGCTTTAACCATGAAGGCCTGAAAATCAACTGCACATTTAACTATCTACTTCATAGTTTCTTGGGCTTTGGTCAATAAAATAGTTTCAAGAGCTTTTCATTCAGCTTATTTATTGTCCAAAAAGACACAAGCACAGGACAACACTGTGTTTTCCTATTCAACCTTTTTCTTTTATCTGAAGAGATGGAAATTTAGAGGTTTTTATCCTCCTCCCCCATCAGTTGGGGCTTGCTGAATGAAATTTAGTAAAGGAATTTCCCCATCTATTTTCTTTCTACTTGAAACCATGACCACAAGTAGTTTATCGACTCAAGACACGCCCAGAGAAACAAACAGAAAAAATTTCCCCGGATCACCCTGTACTCTGTTGTACTCCAAGACTGCAATAGTTATTCAGAATTAGAATGTAGTCATCTTCAACAACACAGGATAGTCATCTGGAGCAAGGCGCTCAATGGATACAAATGCCCAAAGATGCTGAAATTAAACTATGATATCACCAAAGAGGCAACTAATTGCTGGAGAGATCAGAGGTTCAAACACCACCAAGTACCCAAACAGCAAAATGAGATTAAATTGTGCCAAGGTGTACTCAGTCACAAAGCAAATGAGATGCCCAGCTGGGAACAGATGCCTGCTTATGATGCTCCTGTCACTTGAATCTGATTGGATCAGACATCGGGAAGATCCCACCCATTTGCAAATGTAAAAGAAGTCCAAGCTTCTATCTCTTGTAGCACTTGACCTCTACTGCTTTGAGTGTGCTGGCTTTAAATACAAGTCTATCTAAATATATAGAATTTTTTCAAATGCTGAAAGAGCATGGAAAAGGAAATGAACTGTGAACCTTCACCATACACAACCTTACAGTACTTCGCTGACTCCCCCATCCAGCGGTGAGTTAACAGGGATATTATTGTTCTATAGGCTATTAATAAGAGATTTGTTAGTGCAGTAGGGATTAATATCTGGTTCTAACTGCATGCCCCAGGAGTGAGAGCCTATGCTGATCTTTTGCTACTTAACAATGCTGGGGGCAGCAAGTTCTAGTAGGTGGGGGGCACCAGGACAGCATAGGAGGTGCTGGGAAAGGATTGCTCAGCTATACCTGAGAAGTGATGGTTTAATGCTCTACAGTGGTAACAAACCGAAGACCTCTAGCTACATGAAGTGATTAGTTCATTCATCCTTTAGTAGTTTCATTTGGAATTTACCTGCATTTTGAATTGAGAAAGAGTCATGATTACTTTTCTGTTTTCCTGTTTGTATTTTTAATGAAATATCAGTTGCTTTTATTATTTAGTGTATCATACTAAATTCACTCCAGTTACAATAGTCTCTCAGCTTCCTAGATGGTAGACAGAGAATGATTTTCAAGTGCCTTTATAGCTCTCAGTTATTGTGATTGCAAGACACAAGTGAGGCGAATACTCCACTGAGATGTAGACTTACGGGGATAAATGTGATTTCCTCTGCAGTACGGCACATCATCTTCAAAGTTTAAGCTTTTTGCTGCCTGTATTTCTTTCTCTGCTGGGTCAAAGGTTAAGCATGTTGCATTAAGGTTAAATAAAATGGATTTATCTTGAAGTACAGCACACGGAAACTTCGGCATTGCCAAGGGTTAAACCGTGTTCCAGAGTTAGCATCTATGGAAGCCGCTAGCCTGCCATTATGATGCTGGAAAATCTTTTCAAGCAGGTGTCTGGGCGACTCTCCCAGAGTCCAGGGAACTATGATGGTGCTGTGATCCCTTCTCACGTTAATGGTTTTTACTGCAGCTTTTTGACTTTCATCTCTTTCGTGGTAATGCATACGATTCTTGTCCTACTTTCTTTTTCTGGCAGGGGGGCGGTATGGCAGGGATGAGGCAGAGAGAGAGCGCAATGGAAACAGGCAAAGAGTGAAATATTGGTAGCTGGATAAGAATGTTCATTTTACCTCTGAAAAGGTTTCA
Source organism: Ichthyophis bannanicus (assembly GCA_033557465.1). Lineage (NCBI taxonomy): Eukaryota > Metazoa > Chordata > Amphibia > Gymnophiona > Ichthyophiidae > Ichthyophis > Ichthyophis bannanicus. The sequence goes on along the minus strand of CM066038.1, from coordinate 489,260,166 downwards.
GGATACGCATGGAAGAGAAAGTCATTGCTCCATCCAGCCTTTTAACTTACCCATTGAAGTCTTTTTCAATAAAAAATTTCAGTACGGCTCTCTATAATAGGTCGGGGCCCCATTTCTGTATACTTTGAGGGAGTTTTATTTAACAGTACACCTGAATTTGATAAATAAAGCTAGCAGTGGACAGTTTAATGCTTGATTACAATAGCAATTCTGTGCACGTAAGGAAACTACTAGCTAAGGATGCTTTTCGCTCATCATGTATTTACTTTCTTATTATTCGAAAAAGGCACCGTTAATTCCGAACAGAACATCCATGCGCTCAAGCCAGCTAATCTGACGTGTAATAACTGCCCCTTGGCACACATGAAAGTAGACTCAAACCTAATGGAATTACGTCATAGGTAGTGACTCCATCTGCACCGTTTTGCATTAGCATATATTACTGGCTCTTTTTACTAAAGGGTTAATGTGGGAATTAGTGTGTGCGGTTAGTGTGCCCTTGTTATCAGTTATTTATTTATTTATTTATTTACAGTCTCTTATATACCGCACTATTCATCATCAGCGCGGTTTACATGGAACAAGATGCTCATTACAGTTAACACGTATGAGTTTACAGGTAACAGTTAACAGCGTAGCTTGACACTTTGGGGCATGTTTAATAAGCCCTGCACCGGTAATGTGCATGTGGGCTGCGCTATCGGCGCGGGGCTTCTGGTGGGTGGGTACATCCGTCCCCTGCATTTACCATGTTTCAGTCATCGGTGCAACCAATGCCAGCCGCTGAGGTACTGTTCGTTGCACCCACACTACTGGTGAGGTGTTGGTAGCAAGGGTCTCAGACATCTATGCTAGTCGTTCCATGCTGGGAATGCTCCCAGTCCACGGAGTTGCTGCTCCAACGCATGCTACCATGGTAGTGTGGGGGACCCTGGGCTACTATTTAGTGCAGCGCATGAATCCCATGCTATCCTGGGGTAAATGATTTTGGCGCATAGGTACCAATATGACTTTATGAGATACTAGCGTAAATCCAGCAGCAATAGCGCCTATTTTCAAGGTGTTAGCGTGTACTTTATGGATGTGCACACACATGTTATAAAATACTCAGGTAATTCATGTCCACCCATGCTCTGCCCAAAATCCACCCCCTGTGCACACATTTGCCGTGTGCAATTTTAAGACATGACCTAACTTTATAAGAGAGCTTTTACTCATGAAAATGGTTCATAAAATGACCTTCTCAGAGAGCACCTAGGTTAAGGTAGCCAAGACGTTCCTACTTTAAGCCTATATTTAAAATACACATAGGCACCTACTTGCCTTATTGAAATGCTAATGTAAGTGGCAGAGATCAAGCCTTAAATTCAGGCGCAGACATTTACAGCTGTTCTATAGCATGTAATATTTGCATGCATGCATGTTCATTAAAATATTTCATAATCCATACGTGTACCTGCACACACCACCCATTTTGCATAGACTAGAAAAGTAGGTATCGTCATGTCAAAGCACTGGTAACATGCATAAACTGCCGCATACATGCATCATGGCTTCATACAATGACTCTCTTAACATGTTCTAAATGCATTGTCTCTACACTGGCTGGATGGGAAGATTCTGGGCATGTTACAGCAACTACAGCAGAAGCTTTGCGGTTACTGGGGTTATTTTTGACTACTAAAATGCAGTAGCTGCAAAATGTTGACACACTTTAGTAAAAGCCTGCAATGTATAATCTAAAATATTTTAATACATGGCATTTTAGATTATACATGCTATTTAGAAGGTAATTCTACAAGGATGTTCCTAATTTTAGGTGCTAAGAACGCGTGCAGATGTCAATATTTTCATCATTTATACATCTACCTAGCCACTTCCATGCGTAAATGATCTCGTAAAAGATACCGGATAGCGTGAAATTATGTGTGCTGTTTGCATGGTTTGTATTTTCATTGTGGGTGTGCCTATGGGCGGCGTTTGGATGGTGTGAGAAACTATGTGCCTTAATTATTGAATATGATCATTTACGTGGGTATTTTCCAAAAGCAGACACAGACATTTACACCAGCACTGGTCTGATGTAAGAGAAGGCCCTTACTGAAAGCTGTTTCTCTGCCCTTTACATTAGTATTTTAGAGAGTCACGTAAGCATAAAATTGGCACCTGAAAACACGCCTAGCTGCACATACTCTCTCTGTGTGCACTCATTTCATTCCCCTCTAAAATGTTTAGCAAGCACTAAAATGAAATTTCATGAGACAACACATAAATGCACACCCCTAATAAATTGTATTAAGAAACTATGCTGGTTTTGTTAAGGGAAATCTATTCTAATGGTATCATAATAGAGGGCAGGGCATTAACAGACTGCACTGACACTGTCAAATGGAGGCCCGGTATTTTCAGATTTCCCTCAATAAGAAATTGTAATGACAGGAAATGAACAAAAGGGATGCAAGCCCTAACCTAGGAACTGGTCATTATGCAGAAAATGCAAAGGACCTGGTCGCCTCTCAGACGTGCATATTTATTTATTTGTGTGTTTTATACACTGCTATTTCAGGTAATCATAGCGGTTTACATTTCAAACAACGGATACAAAAAACAATATAACTGGTGGTGAACAATCAAAGATTTACATAATTATGTATATTTAACTTATTTACAATTGAGATAAAAGGGCGTTGTTCAGAGTGAAGGGTAGTTCTAGGGGAATGAGGGGAAGTTAAAGGGGAATGGCAAAGTGCTAATGAGTGGATTAAGAGATTGAGGGCCTCGATGTAGAGGAGACTGTAGTTTATGTGGGGTCTTCATAGGTTGAGGTTTCATTATGGCCAAAATGTTCAGTGAAAAGGTGAGTTTTTAGATGAGAATGAAAAGATAAGTCTGTAATATTTCTGAGGTAAAGCATTCCAGAGTTTTGGAGAAATATACTCAAATACTCTACTGTTTGTGCATTCTTTGGACTTCCGGAATTCGGTTGGTGTAGTTAGGGAGTTGATCGTATTCTCTCTTCTTTGCCGATCGTTGGATGCAGTTTTAACTAATTGGGAGAGAGCAGCAGGGGTTATTTTTCTAATGATCTTGAATGTCATCATCAGCATCTTGCATTTTATGCGGCCATCTGTGCTGTTTTGCATTAGTATATATTATTGGATCTTTTTACTAGTTTTAAAGGGTTAACATGGGAATTAGTGTGTGCAGTTAGTGTGTCCATCTCCTTCAACATCTAAAACCCCTACTCCAAAGTTCTGCAAGCCATGATCATCCCACATTTAGACTATTGAAATAGTCTACTGCATGGGCTCCCCAAAGTGTCCCTCCACCAGCTAATAATGGCTCAACATACTGCCGGAGGAGTTGGAAGAACCGGAGGAAAGAGCTTTAGTTTGCAGTGTGCAGTCTTTTCAAATCGTGCTGCTGGCTCCCGATTGGATCTTGTGGTGGGAGCAGGTGTGGCTTAGTGCTGCTGCTGCTTCTCCCGATGGCCGATCGGGGTCTGCATATGAAAGAGTTTTAGTAGAGATGCTTTTGGTGTACAAATCTGGCAGAGCAAGGGATCATCCAATCAGAAAGAAGGCGGCTCAGTGTTCTTCAGAGGAAATGTTGCTTTTATATTGACAGTGGGAAAGGTAGGGTTGCAACAAGCTGCTGATTGCATTGGCTTTAGCCCATTCAATGAACAGTTTGAACATGTGTTGGATGAGACCCTACAGACTAATGATATCACCTGGTAATCACAGGTAATCAAAGTTTACAAGACTTTGCTAAAATGTTACATAAGAACATAAGAAATGCCATACTGGGTCAGACCAAGGTCCATCAAGCCCAGTATCCTGTTTCCAACAGTGGCTAATCTAGGTCACAAGTACCTGGCAGATTCCCAAAAAGGCACACGGGTTCTACAATGCTTGTCCCAGGGCAAGCAGTGAATTTCCTGGGTACTAATGGTTTATCGACCTTTTCTCCAGGAACTTGTCCAGGAACTTGTCCATCCTTTTTTTAAACCCAGCTATACTAACAGCTTTTACTACATCCTCCAGTAACGAATTCCAGAGAAAGGTTTTGTAAATGGGTTACACTGTAGCTTCATTGTGTGCCCTCTAGCCTTCTACTCTTTGATGGCATAAACAACCGATCTACATTTACCCGATCCATTTCATTTATTTATTAATTTATAGACCTCTGTCATATCTCCCTTCAGCTGTCTCTTTTCCAAATTGAAAGCCACAAGCTTTTAAGCATTTCCTCAGAGGTGTATCCTTCCAGCCCCTTTACCATTTTGGTGGCTCTTCTCTGTACCTTTTCTAATTCTGCAATATCCTTTTTAAGATATGGCGACATGGAACGATACAGAGGCATTATAATATCCTTGGTTTTATGCTCCATTCCTTTCATGATTCTTAGCATTCTATTTGCTCTTTTGGTCGCCCCTACACACTGGGCAGAGCATTTCAACGTATTATCTACAATGACACCTAAATTTTTTTCCTGGGTGGTGGTTCCTAATGTGGAACCTTGCATCATGTAACCATAGTTTGGATTGTTCTTTCCTAGGTGTAGAATTTTGTACTTGTCCACATTAAATTTCATCGACCATTTAGACGCCCAGTCTTCCAATTTATCAAGGTCCTCTTGCAATTTTTCACCATCTTCTTGCATTTTAACAACTTTGAATAATTGTATGCCATCTGCAAATTTGATCACCTCACTCATTATTCCCATTTCCAGGTCATTTATGAATATGTTAAAAAGCAGTGGGCTCAGCAGCTTTCTTAACTCTATACTCTATGCTCGCCTTGGCCCTAGACTCTGTGGTTACCTTGTATTCCCTACCCAACTTGTCATATTCCTCATGTCCTTGGTACCATTCTGGGCTTCACACTCTTAATGCCAATTGCATTGTTTTGAGCGTCATTGGCACGTGTCCCGTTCCTCAGCTTCCCTACTGGTATATTGCTCAGCTTCGGCTCATTATTGTTCAGCGATGATTTAGGCGAAAAAACTTTATTTCTCATCCCTTATTCCTCTTGGCCTCTCTTCTTCAGCTTTATGTCCCCTCTGGGTCCCTCCTCTGGCAGTCTTGGGTCCCTGGGTGCTTTGGTCTGACTCTGCTTGGAATTCTACCTTTTGTGCGGTGGTATCAGCTCTCTGGAATTCTTTGCCTCATCAGTTACGCACTCAGCTTTCTTATGGCTGTTTTAAGGCTCAGCTGAAGGCCTATTTCTTTGCACGGGCTTTTCCTTCAGTGACTCCATGACTTTGCTTTCCATGCTTGACCCTTAGGCCGTTGCTGGGCTGTGTGGCACAGGAGTTGCGTTAGGCACCTGTTTCCCTGTCCTTCTTTTGTCTTTGATGGTTGTTCTGGCTTTGTAACCTAAGTTTCCCATCCCCTTTGTCTTGCTCATTGGTCTTGTTCCTGTGTTGCTGGTTTTTGTGCTTTTTGCTTTTATTGTGAACTGCTTAGATATATGGCTTGATTAGGAAGACAAGACTTTTCTTGGCTAAATACATGTTGGCTTTCTCCCATTAAACCATAACTATCTATATATTCAGTAATTTTATTCTTTATTATGGTTTCTACCATTTTACCCAGTACTGATATCAGGCTCACTCGTCTGTAGTTCTCCAGATCACCCCTGGAATCCTTTTTAAAAATTGGCATTACATTGGCCATTCTCCATTCTTCAGGTACTAGGGATGATTTTAATGATAGTTCACAGATTACTAATAATAGATCTGCAATCTTATATTTAAGTTCTTTCAACACCCTTGGATATATACCATCTGGTCCAGGTGATTTATAACTCATTAGTTTATCAAATAGTTGTAATATATCTTTCCGGTTTATTGATATTTCTTTCAATTCTTCTGATATATCACCTTTAAATACCATTTCAGGTATGGGTAACTTCCCTACATCATCAGTAAAGACCTAAGCAAAGAATGAATTCAGTCTCTCCTATGGCCTTGACCTCCCTTAGCGCCCCTTTAACTCCTCTAACATCCAATGGTCCAAATGACTCTTTCCGCAGGTTTTTGCCTACAAATGTACTTTAAAAAGTTTTTATTGTGCATTTTTGTTTCCAAGGCAAGCTTTTCTTCAAATTCTCTTGTTGCCTGCTTTATCAATGCCTTGCATGTAACTTGCCAGTGCTTATGTTGTTTCCAGTTTTCATCCTTTGTCTCCTTGTTTGATTTCCTCTAAGATGCTTTTTTGACCACAACAGCCTCTCCAACCTCACCTTTAAACCATGCTGGCAGTTTTTTGGTTTCCTTCTACTTTTCTTAAAACGTGGAATACATCTGGTCTGGGCTTCCAAGATAGTATTTTTAAACAACATCCATGCTTGATGTAAATCTTTAACCTTTGCAGCTGCTCCATTTAGTTTTTTCTTAACTATTTTCCTCATTTTATCATAGTCTCCCTTTTGAAAATTAAAAGGTAGTACTGTGGATTTCCTTGCCGTCCTTCCTCCATTTATTAAATCAAACATGATCATGCTATGATCACTATTGCCAAGTGATTCCAACACCCTTATCTCTTGCACCAGATCCTGTTTTCCACTAAAGACTAGGTCCAAAATAGTTTCCCCTCTTGTCAGTTGAAGAACCAGCTGCTCCAAGAAGTCATTTATTTCATCTAGAAACTATCTCCCTAGCATATCTTGCTATGACACTGACCCAGTCGATACCAGGATAATTGAAATCACCCATTATTGCTGTGTTGTAATTTTTTTTTAGCTTCCCTGATTTCTCTTAGCATTTTGTCATCCATCTGTTCATTCTGGCCAGGCGGTCGGTAGTATACCCTCACTGCCATCCCCTTCCCCTTTTTAAATGAGATTTCTATCCATAGAGTTTCTACAGTATATTTTGTTTCATGCAAAACTTTAATCCTTTGTGATTCAATGCTCTCTCTAACATAGAGCGCAACCCCTCCACCAATTTGATCTACCCTATCATTGCTGTATAGTTCACAGGTATTAGTGTCCCATTGGCTATCCTCTTTCCGCCAGGTCTCTGAGATGCCAATCATATCTAATGTTTCATTTAGTGCTTTCTATTCTAGCTTTCCCAGCTTATATTTTAGACTTCTATCATTTGAGGTTTTATTTATATTAATATGGTTATTAGTTGATGGGGGTAATTTGTAATCCTTCAGCTCTGTACTTAAGGGCACCTGGGTTACTTTTATCTTTATTGGAACCTCTCTGTCGGGATGTCCTAACTTCCCTCTTTTGCTAGTATCCTTCAAGGATACGGCCTTTTGAACCATGTGCTCTTGGGTGACTGTTGGCTTTCCCCTATTATCTAGTTTAAGAGCTGTTCTATCTCCTTTTTAAAGGTTTATTCCAGCAACCTGGCTCCATCCCAGTTAAAGTGGAGCCCATCCTTTCAGAAAAGTTCCTCCCTTCCCCAGAATGTTACCCAGTTTCTAACAAATCCAAACCCCTCTTCTTTGTACCATCATCTCATCCACACATTGAGACTCTGGAGCTCGGCCTGCCTTTTGAGTCCTGCGTGTGGAACGGGAAGCATTTCAGGGAATTTTACCCTGGAAGTTCTGGATTTCTTCCTATCTAAAAGCCTAAATTTGTCCTCCAGAACCGTACTCACATTCTTTCCTATATTATTGGCACCAACATGTACCAAGACAGCAGACTCTTCCTCAGCACTATCTAAAACCTTGTTTAGGTGCTGCGTGAGGTCCGCTACCATCACACCAGGCAGGCATTGCAGAACAAGGTTTCATTACCCTGAATATGAGACCCACTGGAAGATCTGCAGGATTTACCTCAAACACCTGCCTTGAATATCAGATATGAAGAAGCTGCTAACCAGACCACTCCAGAGGTCTTGAACTTCCTAACACACTCCTGCTGTGTGGATGCGGACAGTGCAGCATTTGCTTAGCAGAGCTATATAAATGATAAGTGGGGAGGACTGCGGAGAACACCATCCACCTGCCGATCTGCTTCACCTTCTCTCCTTGAACTAAAATGTTGCTTTAATTCACTCAATGGGTACCTACTGATAATAGATAGTCTAAATCCTGACACTGTCTGGAAGACTAGACAGAGAACCACTACAGTACAGATTTGTAGAGAAACTCCTAATAAGCTTAGCTGATGCACCAAGAATATCATGTTGTTACGAAAAGCTGCAGATTATTTAGCGTAAAGATACTTGGAATTTTGACAATGAGATCACTGTTTTGAAACTAATTCATGTGAATGATGCCTGAGAAAAAAAGACCTTTAAAAGACCTATAAAAGATGTATGTATTTGTGCAACCATTCTGAAAGAAGCCCACTCCCAGGGTTATAGAGCCTACAATCAAATATCTAATCACTCATTATACAGCAAGTTACATACAATAAGAACAAACACTAAAAAGAGGCAAAGTCATTTCATCACAGTAGAACAAAGTACATGATGTTGATGACCTTACAGTCTATCCCTTCATACTGCTGTCTTATATTTAGACTGATGATGTTATCCATTAAACCAGTGTTTATGATTTGGAGGATCTGGGTACAATTATAGAAATTAAAAGGGTGTTTTATGACTATTGACCTGCCAAAACATTTCTTTAGAGAGAATGTGTGATTGTTCTTGAAAAGAGAATTCACAAAGGAGAGAATTTCATCCAAGCCAAATGATCTGTGAAAAGCCCATCAGGGTTTATCAACTTCTATAAGGACCCTTGGCAGGGCACATCTGAATACATATAGTTTTTGATACCTCCCATTATCTACTCTTCCTGTGCCTTTCCCAAGCCACTTTGTATGATGTAAGACCACAAACAGGGCTCTTCTTAGCCAGCAGGAGTAGCCCAAGACACTCATTCAACTCAGAAAGGACCAAAACATTTAGGGGGCTAGATACTATGGTGAGGCTAATGTTCGCATGCATTAATTCACAGTTAATGCATGTTGGAGTGAAGGAGTAGCCTAGTAGTTAGAGCAACAGCTGGTACCCAAGGGATCAGGGTTTGATTCCCACTGGCACTCTTTCTGACCTTGGGCAAGTCACTTTACCCTCTATTGCCTGGGAAGAAAAGGCCTGGCAATCTACTTCAGTCACACCTTCACAAGAAAACGCAAGAGTTGCTTGGTCATCAGGAGTTGGCATTGACTTGATGGCACTTGAAAACAAAGCATGTTATCAGTAACTAGGCACTATTGAATAACATATGATTTGAATTAAAATAACGTGTTGTGTTATGCTATGTTAACCATTGTGCACCTTAGTAACTAGCTCTCTAAATCTCCTAAACTCGCTTGGATTCCACAAGCCTCACATATGTGTCTCATTACTTTATTTACGTGATTAACCATTTTTCACTTGTGTCTCACTCACCTCAGTGTGCAGAGCTGCTGCCAATTCTGAATCACAGCCAGAAACAAAAGGGTTAAAGTAATTACCCAGTTAGGAAAGACGACCATTATCAAAATAATTGTAGGTCTTTCTTTGGTGTTTGTCAATGTTTGATATTGTTCAGGTGCTGGCAAGCTATTGTTTATGAAGTTGTTTGCCATTGGTTTATGCTTTATCTTGGTATCCACTTTGAACACTTGTGGAAAAGCAGGTTGTAACTTTCTAAATCAATAAGGTCAAATAATTCCAATATGTCTCTTATCTCTAAATAGCTAACCATACACAATGTTATTAAAGAAACAAGTATAAGCTCTACTTCAGAGATAGTACGACACATCTTCCAGTCAACTCTTCAGAGTGAAATCTCTGTGTTGGGCACACATTCATTACCACAGAGCAGAGTGGTTCAGTCATAGGGCTCTGGAGGGGATAGTCTTACATGGCTAGCTGCCGTCACTGAACTTTAATCCCAGATATTCTAACGCTGCCCACTCAGCTTCCACGGCAAATGTTTAAGCCGGCCTTTACTGCGCTTGACTTTTGCCACATGTCGATAAGCGGGCAGTGGCTAAATATCACCATTGTCCATTTATTAACAGGTGCCATCTGCAGAATGCCCGCAGCTGGTGAGCATTGGGGCATGCAGTCGCAGCACCCGCGGATGGTCAGTGGCATTAACTGCTGAGTATCCCAGATAAGGGGATTAACGTGATTAGCAGGTCTGCTAACCATGTTAATCCCTTTGAATATCCCCCTCAGATTCTATGCCCCCATCCACTACACAGCATATCAACACCACGCAAGTCTCAATGACCTCATGGTCATGGCTTTCAACTCTTATAGATGAATATTTAAACAGTGGCTGCAGCTTTTAAATAACATGCAAATATTCAGCAACGTGCCGCACAGAATGTACCTATACAACAGTGATAGTAGATAGCAGTGATACTTCTGGATAGCTATCTAAAGTTCTTCAGAGAGTTGCCCCGATAGCGGACTGAATTCATAGCTTGATCATTTCTGGGAAGGTTCCTCACTCATGCTCCTCGCTCTTTTGTCCACTACTTATGTGTATCTTACCATTTATTTATTTATTTAGACAGTTTTGTATACCACCTTATCCTTCAATCAAAGTGGTTACAACACAATCGGGGGATACATTTAACACGAGGGAATATGAGACACATACACTAATACTTACAGGGAACATGGGCAATGGAGGGTTAAGTGGCTTGCCCAAGACCACAAGGAGCATCCATGGGACTAGAAACCCCAGTCCTTCCAGCCCAAGGTTGCTGTCCTCTAGTGGGATTTGAACCACTGACCTTCTGGCCTGTGGTACTTTGCCCCAGCCACTAGGCCACTCCTCCCCATACTGTAGTCTCCATTTTCACTATGGCCTCGATTGTGCAAGGTGACTTGCAGGGCTGCACGTCCCAGAGGGATGTGGAGCTCCGCAAGCCATCCTGCCTGTATTCGTACTTCGACTCTCCCCACACAGACAGAGCTGCAGTACGAGGAGAGCCAGCGGGTGACAAGAGGCGGCGGAGTGTGGGCGGAACATGGGCGGGCCAAGGCAGCAGGATGTCCCGGCCCGATTCAAGTCACAGCTCTCTATGTCCTGCGGGTCAGGGGGAATGTGCTGCTTATTCCACCTCTGAGCTAGAATAAGCAGCTTGGATCAGAGCCAGAAACCACGCCCCCCCCCCCCCCAAAGGCCGGGGCCAGTGGCAGGTAGGTCCCTGCCTCCGATCCTGGCCTTGGCTGCCCAGCCTTGGATCAGGCAGCAGGGAAACAGGGAGTTGGCCCTGCAGGAATCAGGGGGGGCAGGTGGGGAGGATGTCCCCACGGGTATGCAGAGGCACTCTGGGCTGTCTCAGGGCCTGATCCTGCACCCATGGCAACGTCTGGCTCCCGTGGTACAGAATCAGGTCTTAATGGGCCAGTCCTGCTCGGGGCTGTCCAGACAGCCCGGATGTGCCCGTAAGAGAATTGGGCTCTATGTGTTTTGTCTTGATTAGATTGTAAGCTCTGATGAGCAGGGACTGTGTCTTACATCTATATGTACAGCGCTACGTATGAATTGTAGCTTTATACAAATGATAAGGAGTAATAGTTATACAGATAGTGCTGAGGAAGTCTGGAATGATTTTTAGCAGAACCATCCATATAATTCTGCTGAAATCCACAGAGAGTGGCAGTTACATCAGTGTCCTATCTGTGCTTATCTAGATATTTGACTTTGAATATCGGGCCGTAACTTTTTTGGGTCAAAAATCTTTCAAAAATGTAATTTCTCTTCAGTGGAACTCCGCACATGAAAAATACTTCATCTCACTTTCTCATATTAACACTGACAGAAACACAAAGTTAGTTGACTGAAAAATGCATTTGTGCACTGAAAATCTGGAAATCTTTGGCTTTGCCAAAGTCAATTATACTCCATGATACTTTTCAAAATTTAGATCCAGATCTGCCATCCTGTTTTTTTTAGGCTTATAGTTGAAGCAAAACCAGCAGCTATTAGACTACAGTGTCACGAGCCCACATTCACGAGTACCTGAGATTTTTCTCCTTATTTTTATTCTTTTCCAACTCCCCTAGCTCTTCCACTGAAGCAACAACCCTCAACAAGGGCGCACAGTCCACAGCTTCCTCAGTAGAGGGTAAAGTGGACTGTGCAAATGGCCATGGGAATAGCTAAGAGTCACTTCTTTCAGGTGCTGTGAACAGTCTCTGTGCCCCCAGGTAACCTAAAGAGAAGGAGCCAGCTTCAAGAATGCAAACCAGATCTTGTACACTGTGATGCACAACACTTCTACTGTGTCACTAGGCTAACACTATGCTTGGAATAGTTTAAATAACACAACAGGAAACGTGATAGATTTACTTCCCAAGCTGCTGCTTCTATAAAACAATTACTTGTAAAATAACAGCTTTGTGAAGTTGTTTTATGTGTAGCAATTTTAGTCCTTATTTGCATACGAAGGGAAATTTAATAAAATCCCACACGTGTTTTTCTAAGCATCACTAGTTCCTGTTTTATAAAATCAAGCACCCATGCACTTAATTTTATAAGATAGGGGCATCAGTGGTGAAAAACGGATGCTAAAGCTCAGTGTGAGCATGTTCATTAGCCATATGGCTGGCGTAAATGCCTGCGTTAGATTTTTTAAGAACAAGCATACATTATAGCTTTTTATACATTGCTTAAACCAAGCCCATCAAAAATGGAAGGCTTCTATTAAGCAGTAAGGGCAACAAGTTGCAGTGGGGGGGGGAGGAGAGAGGGAAGAGATACAATCGAAGGAGGTTATGAGCAGTCTGGGAGTGAAGCTGGATGAGGAGTTCGCCATACAGCAATACTTTTCAAAAGTGATGCAGGCAGCATCTATGCAACATGCAAGAGATTGCAACAGATATGCCCTTTTCTTTGTAGTAATTCTTTCAGTTGGTCCAATCACTGATTAGTATCAAAGCTGGTGAGCAGAGACTAGGTTTGGAGTTTTTAAATGGTTGAAAACACAGTGTCGAAACTGATCATGGGCCCAGGAAATTTCATTATCAGTTACACTGGCTGCCAATAGAGGGAGGGTCAGGTTACAAGATGTTATTTGAAATGAATGCATATCCCTAGTGCTAATATCTTAATGTAAACATTTCCCATGTCATTTCATATTGTTTTTAACTCAAAATAACAAGAAGCCCCCTGAAATTTCAGGTTCCTGTCCAGGTCTGTTAACAGTGCACATTAATTTGCTGTAGGCACCTATAAATGCCTATTGCTCACCAGAGACTATTGATAAATAGTGAACCTATCGTACAGTGGTGCACACTGGGATATATTTACTAAGCCCTGCGCCAATAACGCACATGTGAGCAGCATTACTAGCGCAAGGGTCAGTGCTAACTTCAAGGGATGTGTGTGCTTCCATCTCCTTGCAGTTAGCATGGACCCTAGATACAGCACCGTGCAGGCTGGCATGCAGGGGCACTGAACACCAGCTATTGAGGTGCCAAGGACGCTTAGCAAGGACCACTAACACTGCACTAGCTGCAGCATGCTGGCAAAGGCTGTGTTCTGCCCACGTCTCTACCCAATTGCCGCCCCAATGCATGATACCAGGGTAGCATGGGATTTTTAGTCTGGAGACCCAATGCTATTTTTAGCATAGCACGCAAACCACGTACTAAACCCCTCACTACCCTGTAGCACACTTTAGTAAAAATGCCCCACTGTGAACAAAATTTCCACAAAACAAAAATTAAAAACAAATAAGACAACCCCCCCCCCCCCCACAAATGATACAGGAAACTAAACAAAATTAATTTTTTTGCCTGCAAACCACTAGTATCAATGCTGTGCCAGGCTATTTGCTGGGGTATCTGCATTACTTTGCATCTGCACTAAAGTGGTATGTATCTGGCATTTTCTTTGTGTGAAAAGCATGTTTTTACACACAGAAAATGGCTCCTTTAAAACTGCATGGGTGGAGATGCATGTAAAAGGATGCATGTCAACAAAAGCATGCATATTTGAGCCATGTATAGGCACTCCCAAGGGTGGCATCTTTAATAAAGACACACGGGTGCCCCCCTGTCTTTCTAAAATCCTGCATAAATAATTGGCTAAAATGAAGCTGCAGACATTTATGTCTGTCCAAGAGTAGCAGTCAGTATTTTCATGTGAGGTATGTGCAAACGCATGTATTTTGTGTATAAATTGGGATTCTGCCCGTGCTGTGCCCCAGAACATGTCTACACCTGGAATAATTTTATGAGCAGCATTTCAATGCATATACGCTTGCACCTATGCCTTTGTTTGAATGAGCCCCTTAAAGTTACATAAGAACATAAGATATGCCATTCTGGGTCAGACCAAGGTCCATCAAGCCCAGTATCCTGTTTCCAACAGTGGACAGTCTAGGACACAAGTACCTAGCAGTTTCCCCAAAAGACATGGATTCCACAATGCTTGTAATGGGACAAGCAGTGGATATCCCAGGTCCCCTTTAATAATGGTTTATGGACCTTTCCTCCAGGAACTTGTCCAAACCTTTTTTAAACCCAGCTACACTAACAGCCTTTACTACATCCTCCGGTAACACATTCCAGAGTTTGATTATGCATTGATTGAAAACATATTTTCTCTTATTAGTCTTATATGGGTTACACTATAGCTTCATTGCATGTCCCTAGTCTTTCTACATTTTGATGGCATAAACAATCAATCTACTCCATTCAGTAATTTATAGACCTCTATCATATTTCCCCTCAGCCATCTCTTTTCCAGGTTGAAGACCCTAACCTTTTTAGCCTCTCCTCATAGGGCTATCCTTCTATCCCTTTACCATTTTAGTGGCTCTTCTTTCTTTGTTTTCTAATTCTGCTATATCCTTTTTAAGATATGGAAGACCAGAATTGCACACAATATTTGAGGTGCGGCCGCACTATGGAGTGATACAGCAGCATTATAATATCCTTTGTTTTGTTCTCCATTCCTCTCCTTATGATTCCTAGTATTCTCTTTGCTTTCTTGGCTGTCACTGCATACTGAGCAGAGGGTTTCAACGTGTTATCCACAATGACATCTAAATCTTTTTTCTGGGTGGTGGTTCCTAATGTGGAACCTTGCATCGTGTAACCATAGCTTGGGTTGTTCTTTCCTAGGTTCTTAACTTTGCACTTGTCCACATTAAATTTCTTCTGCCATTTAAACATCCAGTCTTCCAATTTATTAAGGTCCTCTTGCAATTTTTCACAATCTTCTTGGTTTTTAATAACTTTGAAGAATGTTGTGCCATCTGCAAATTTGATTACCTCACTCGTTATTCCCATTTCCAGATCATTTACGAATATGTTAAAAGGCAGTGGACCCAGCACAGATCCCTGGGGTACTCCACTATTCACCTTTCTCCATTGGAAAAAATGGCCATTTAACCCTATCCTCTGCATTCTATCTTTTAATCAGTTCCTGATCCACAATAGTACACTGCCTCCTCTCCCATGACTTTTTAATTTTGCAGAGTCTTTCATAAGGGATCTTGTCAAAGGCTTTCTGAAAATCCAGATATACAACATCAACCGACCCACCTTTGCCTACCTGTTTATTTACATCTTCAAAAAAATATAACAGATTAGTAAAACAAGACCTTACCAGTTCAGAAAGACCTTGAAACCAAAGTATGCTCATGGAACTCAACCATCTCAGCTGCTGCTATAGCTCCGACAAACGCCTTTACTAGAACCAAGCGATCACACAACCCCTGGTACTCATCAGCCTTAAAAACACAGAAAAGCAGCTTGTGCCATCTTGAACATCTCTGGAGAAAGACCCAAAGCTCACAACTCAAATCCCAATATCTACAGGAATTCAAGCTATACTATGAATCTACCATCCAGGCCAACAGGAATTCAAGCTATACCATGAATCTACCATCCAGGCCAAACAACAATACTACAACAATCTCCTCATACACTACATCAACAAACGTAGAGAATTCTTTGAAATTGACAAATCACTCACCTAAGACCCATCTCATTCAAATCAGATCCACATTCTCAATCCAGAAGACATGGCTTCATATCTACTAGCCAAGAGCAAACCTACTCCATTCACCAGCCTCCACATTCCAACTTCAAATGAGGAAACTACTCAAGACTACTACTGGACTATCTTCAATACTTTCTCACATGAGAAGCTCAACAAAATCCTCAGCAATCTCAACACTAAAACCTCCTTGCTCAACCCATGTCCAGCCTCCTGGCTGAAAGTCACAAAGGACCAATTCCTATCATTCATATATGACATTGTCCACTCCTCCCTCGGCCAAGGATTCCTTCCTCCCTCCCTCCCTCAAACAAGCATCAATCAGACCGCTCCTGAAGAAACCAAACCTGGATCCATACTCTCCATCCTCCTACAGACCCATAGCCAGCATACCCTTCATCTCCAAAATCATTGAAAAGCTGTACAAACACAAAGACCAGGATTCAATTCCCACTAGCACTCTTTGTGGCCTTGGGCAAGACAGTTAACACTCCACTGCCTCAGAGGAATCCAAGTTATCAATGTCCCTGTTTAATGTATATTACCAAATTTAAGTTACAATGTAAACCACTTTGACTAAAATGAGAAAGCAATATAAAAAAACCTGTTAAAAAAATAAACAAACTCCAAGATCACATGGCCACCATGCACCATTAAACGCACAGCAACATGGATTCCGATCCAATCAGGGCACAGACACCCTCATGACCTCCCTCATAAACTCACTTATCACAGGCGAGTCACTCACCCAAGGCTTCCTCCTGCTCTCTCTGGTCATCTCTGCCACTTTTGACACTGTATCCCACAGCTACTCCTTAACAAGCTCCTTCACATTGAAGTCTATGGCACTCCCCTCAAATGGTTCCATTTCTATCTCACTAACTGAAATCAGCATATAAAGATTCAAACATATACCTCAACTCCTTTCACCCTTAACTAGGGTGCACCACAGGGATCATCTCTCTCCTCCCTACTGTTTAGCATATACATTTGACCTCTAATAATTCCCAGTTTCTGATATATGTGGACGATATAATGATTTTCACACCATTCTCCACTTCCATTCCAGATTACTCCACACTCTCAAGTTGCCTCACTGAAACCATCAGCTGGCTTCACTATTATAATCTATCCATCAATCTCAGTAAAACAGAGCTACTACACATAATAAAGGACCAAAACTTCATCCCCCCTGCCTCTGTCAAGCTTGGCAACACTGAGATCCAAGTCAGCTCCCACATAAAGTACCTCGGAGTCATACTCGATCAACAGCTGACCTTCAAGGAACCAATTCACAGCATCACCAATGCAGTATATTACAAGTTAAAAACTATCCGAAACCTACGCTTCCTCCTATCCACCGATATTTTCCATACAGTTTGCCAGGCCACCATCACTCCTCTATTTGATTACTGTAATTCCATTTATCAAGGACTACCCAAATATGCAATCCATCCATTGCAGCTCGCCCAAAACATCTTTGCTAGAACCATCTTCCAAGCTTCATGGAAAACCCACATCACTCCCATCCTCAAACACCTCAATTGGCTCCCCCTCAACTCAAGAATACAGTGCTCTGGATGGAAAATCAGCAGAGTAATTATACGCCTTAATTCACAACTCAAACTTTAATAGATCAAGGAGAAAGAGCACACAAAACCTCCTCAGTATCCCACCACATACTCGCAATTGCAAGCAGGCTACAAGAGCGAGAGCATTCTCACTATATGCCTCCACCCTCTGGATTGCATTACCCCCAGCAATTCAAACCATCAAATCTTCCATGAACTTTTGTAAAGAATTCACCTTTTCCAGAAGCATTTTGGCAATGAGTAACCAACAACGTAAAATCAGCAGAAACTCATGCCCACCAGCACTTATTCCCCCTGTCCCACCTCATGAAACCCCTATGACCCCACTTCCCCCACCCCCATGAAACAACTATGACCTCACACCCCCTACACCCACAATCCTACATCCATTTGTATATAGTTTCATTTGTTCTAAGTTTCACAAAATGTTCATTGTTATGAGTTCACTGAATTATCTCTATATTCATTGTAAAAGTTCTAATGCTGTTCATAACTTGTTTATTGTAAAAACTCAGTTCTTTGTAAACCGCTTTGGCTTGAAGGAAAGCGGTATATCAAAATTTGTAAAATAAATAAGACCTTCCCTGGCTAAACCCATGTTGGCTGTCTCACATTAAACCATGACTATCTCCTGGTTCAGAAATTTTGTTCTTAATAATGATTTCTACCATTTTTCCCTGGAACTGACATCAGGCTCGCCAGTCTGTAGTTTCCCAGATCACCCCAGAACCATTTTTAAAAATTGGCGTTACATCGGCCATCCTCCAATCTTCAGGTATTACAGATGATTTTAATGATAGTTCACAGATTACTAATAGCAGGTCTGCAATCTCATATTTCAGTTCTTTTAACACTCTTGGATATGTATACCATCCAGTCTAGGTAATATGCTACTCTTCAGTTTATCAAATAGTTGTAATATATCTTCCTGGTTTATCGATATTTCTTTCAATTCTTCTGCTGCATCAGCTTTAAATACCATTTCAGGCAAGGGTAACTTCCCTACAAAATCTTCAGTAAAGTCCGAAGCAAAGAATTCATTCAGTCTCTCCGGTATGGCCTTGTCCCCTCTTAGTACCCTTTTACCCCTCTTTCATCTAAAGGTCCAACTGGCTCTCTCACAGGTTTTTTGCTATGAATGTACTTGAAAAGTTTTATTATGTGTTTTTGCTGCCACAGCAAGCTTTCTTTTCAAATTCTCTCTTTGCCTGCCTTATCAATGCCTTGCATGTAACTTGCCAGTGCTTATGTTGTTTCCAGTTTTTGTCATTTGGCTTCTTTTTCCATTTCCTGAAAGATCCTTTTTTGACAACAACAGCCTCTCTGACCTCACCTTTAAACCATGCTGGAAGTTTTTTGGCCTTCCTTCCACTTTTCTTAAAGCGTGGAATACAGCTGGTCTGGGCTTCAAAGATAGTATTTTTAAACAACACCCATGCTTGATGTAAATCTTTAACCTTTGCAGCTGCTTCTTTTAGTTTTTTCTGAACGGTTTTCCTCATTTTATCATAGTCTCCCTTTTGAAAGTTAAAAGGTAGTACTGAGGATTTCCTTGTCATCCTTCCTCCATTTATTAAATCAAACGCGATCATGCTATGATCACTATTGCCAAGTGGCCCCAACACCCTTATCTCTTGCATCAGATCTTGTGTTCCACTAAGGACTAGATCCAATATGGCTTCTCCTCTTGTCAGTTCATGAACCAGCTGCTCCAAGAAGCATTCATTTATTTCATCTAGAAACTTTATCTCCCTAGCATGTCCTGCCGTGACACTGACCCAGTTGATACCGGGGTAATTGAAATCACCCATTATTATTACTGTGCTGTAAATATTGCTATTTATGCATGTCTTATTAAGGATCTGATTTTATAACAGGACACCCTGGGGCAGGGTCTGTACTGCCTAAATGACGCCTCTTGGAATATTTACATGCAGATCGCATACCATGTTTGTATTCACATATGCGGTAGCGCGATTTTACAAAAGTCCTTTTGTGCACGTAAATCAGGCTTTGCCTGCAGAAAAAGCTTTATTAAGCTATCCCCCACATACAGATACTATCAATTCAGTGGCTGAATTTCATCACCAAAGAGATAAGAACATAAGAACATAAGACATGCCATACTGGGTCAGACCGAGGTCCATCAAGCCCAGTATCCTGTTTCCAACAGTGGCCAATTTATTTATTTATTTATTTACATTCTCTTATATACCGCGCTATTCTGCATCAGTGCGGTTTACATTGAACAAACTGAAATTACATTGAACAGGGTATTATAACTTGGAGATAACTATTTTACAGGGAACATGGGCTATGGAGGGTTAAGTGGCTTGCCCAAGACCACAAGGAGCACCTGTGGGACTAGAAACCCCAGTCCTTCCGGCCCAAGGTTGCTGTCCTCTAGTGGGATTTGAACCCCCGACCTTCCGGCCTGAAGTACCTTGCCCCAACCACTAGGTTATACGTACCTAGCAATATCCCCAAGAGACACAGGTTCCACAATGCTTGTACTGGGTCAAGCATTGATATCCTGGGTCCCTTTTTAATAGTGGTTTATGGACCTTTCCTCCAGGATCTTGTCCAAACCTTTTTTAAACCAAGCTATACTAACAGCCCTTACTACATCCTCCTGTAACAGATTCCAGAGTTTGATTACACGTTGAGTGAAAAAATATTTTCTCTTATTTGTCTTAAATAGTTTACCCTGTAGCTTCATTACATGTCCCCTAGTCTTTCTATACTCTGATAGCGTAAACAATTGATCCACGTTTATCCGTTCCACTCCATTCATTAATTTATAGACCTCTATCATATCTCCCCTCAGCCGTCTCTTCTCCAGGCTAAAGAGCCCTAACCTTCTTAGCCTCTCTTCATAGGAGTAGCCTTCCATCCCCTTCACCAATTTGGTGGCTCTTCTCTGTACTTTTTCTAATAACGCTATGTCCTTTTAAAGATACGGTGACCAGAATTGCACACAATATTCAAGGTGCGGTCGTACCATGGAGCGATACAGAGGCATTATAATATCCTTTGTTTTGTTCTCCATCCCTTTCCTTATGATACCTAGCATTCTATTTGCTTTCTTGGCCGCCGCTGCACACTGGGCGGAGGGTTTTAACATGTTATCCACAATGACTCCTAAATCTTTTTCCTGGGTGGTGGTTTCTAATGTGGAGCCTTGCATCGTGTAACTATAGTGTGGGTTGTTCTTTCCTAGGTGCATAACTTTGCACTTGTCCACATTAAATTTCATCTGTCATTTGGATGCCCAGTCTTCCAATTTATCCAGATCCTCCTGCAGTTTTCCACAATCCTCTTGGGTTTTAACAACTTTAAACAGTTTTGTGTCATCTGCAAATTTGATAACCTCACTAGTTATTCCCTTTTCCAGGTCATTTATGAATATGTCAAAAAGCAGCGGACCCAGTAAAGATCCCTGGGGTACTCCACTATTCACCTTTTTCCATTGGGAATATTGGCCATTTAGCCCTACCCTCTGCTTTCTATCTTTTAACCAGTTCCCGATCCACAATAGTACACTGCCTCCTATCCCTTGACTTTTTAGCTTCGCCAAAAGTCTCTGATGGGGGACTTTGTCAAAAGCTTTCTGAAAGTCCAGATACACTATATCAACCAACTCACCTTTGTCTACCTGTTTATGCACACCTTCAAAAAAACATATCAGATTAGTAAGACAAGATCTTCCTTGTCTAAAGCCATGTTGGCTGTCTCCCATTAGGCCATGACTATCTACATGCTGTGTAATTTTGTTCTTTATGATGGTTTCTACCATTTTCCCTGGTACTGACGTCAGGCTCACCAGTCTGTAATTTCCTGGGTCACCCCTGGAACCCTTTTTAAAAATTGGTGTTACGTTGGCGACCCTCCAATCTTCAGGTATTACAGATGATTTTAATGAAAGTTCACAGATTACCAATAGCAGGTCTGCAATCTCATATTTCAGTTCTTTCAACACTCTGGGATGTATACCATCCGGTCCAGGTGATTTGCTACTATTCAGTTTATCAAATAGTTGTAATATATCTTCCCGGTGTGTAGCGATATTTCTCTCAATTCCTCTGCAGTATCACCTTTAAATACCACTTCAGTCTTGGGTAACATCCCTACATCTTCCTCAGTAAAGACCGAAGCAAAGAATTCATTAAGTCTTTCTGCTATAGCCTTGTTTCCTCTTACTGCCCCTTTTACCCCTCTATCATCTAATGGTCCAATTGACTCTCTCACAGGCCTTTTGCTACGAATGTACTTGAAAAAGTCTTTATTTCGTGTTTTTGCTTCCGTAGCAAGTTTCTTCTCAAATTCCCGCTTTGCCTGCCTTATCAATGCTTTGCATTTAACTTGCCAGTGCTTGTGCTGTTTCCAGTTTTCATCATTTGGCTCTTTTTTCCATTTCCTGAAGGTTGCTTTTTTGGCAGCAACAGCCTCTCTGACCTCATCTTTAAACCATGCTGGTAGTTTTTTCTTCAGGGGCATTCCTAAGCCCATAATCAAATGGATAACTCTGGTCCCTGAGCAAGGGAAATAAGCAAAGCTCTCCGTATTAATGCAGCAATGTCTCTTCTTAATGAAGCACTTATGTGCTCGGCATAAATAATCAGAACAGAGTATGAATCACATTTGTGAAGACTGAATTGTTGATACTATGGTGGTTATTTTGGAAGCCCTAGTTGTGCTTTGGACATCTGAAAATAAACATAGAGACGTCTCCAGAGCCATTTTAGCAGACAGCTCTGTCAACATCCCCAGCGTGAGGACATCCAAGTCTGAACAGGGGCGTGGTGGAGGCATGTCTGGGGCGTTCCCAGGAACCTGGATGTCACCGCTTGATCTCGGAAATGTCCTGCACATTAGGAGTTATATCTAAGTTTAGAACACGAATAAGCATCTGAAAAGTGCTCGTTTTGGCTGAAAAACATCCAGAGGGTGTAGAGAAGATGGTTCTCCATCATCCCCGGTACTCAGCACAATTACAATGATAGCAGCAGTAGGATTTGAACCCTGGTTTCCCTGGTTCTACCCATTGCTTTAACCATTAGATTATTCCTAGACATCCCAGTTCTGAAATACTTTTATGGGGATGTCTATGAAGATACCTTGCAGACGTCCATATCGAGCACGTCCGCGTCTGTAAAATCATGTCTACACCTAGACGCACCTGCTTTTTTATCTGACATTCTGGCTTAAACATCCCAAATTGCAATTGAACGTCCTTTCTAAAATGTTTCTCCACATATTTTGGCATCTGTGCTGTGAAATTCAAGGTGTGCAAAAAATGATGAACAGGTGTTGCCTGGAATAAAAAAAAAAAAATCTTTTTTGGCAGGATGAGAAAAAACTGCTAGAAATTGACCATGTGCTAATATTCTGCCGTTTATGAAACTCGGGGACTTTGTAGTACTGAGGCTTTAATGTCTGCATATGGCTTCACTGAGACCTGAGATTGGACGTGTCCTCTTTTCCAACTGTGTGTCACTATTTTTTAAGTATTATGGAGGGCAATTTCATAAACCCCCATGGAATTTGCATGTTTCACCACATGCATATTTGGGGCCTATTTTATTCAATAGAATGTAAGTGGTATTGAAAAGCTCATCAAGCTAGTCGCAGCTGTTATGCAAATAGCTAGATTTTTTGGGAATGCATGTTAGCATTTTACAGCTCATGTGGGTAAATTTGTGCTGTACCTGTGCCCAACCCCTGTGCACACCCACATTGAAAGTACACAGGATAGGATTTACAAGCGCCCTTACAGAATAGTGACCACTTACGTTATGTGCGTAAGTGCACATTCATGCATGTCGTCCTTGAAATAATGACTTCCATTGATAAATGGCCCATAGCTTTACACGACCCCCTTATAAAATCAGCTCCTGAATGACTTCCCTCCATCAGTGTCTTTAGATCAACTTTTGATGTTTACACGTAGGAATAGATTGATCAAGACAAGGAGACATCTTTGGTAAGCCAGGACTTTAGGTGTAATAACAGAGTCAAGCAGCACCTGAAGCTTGTTTTAGGAAACAAATGGGCTTATTTATTTATTTAATTTGATTTAGAAGACAAGAAGTGATGAACATACACATGAAAATACATACAGTACCAAGTCAAACATAAAGCATATCCCCCCCTCCAAATCTCCCCCAACACACCCTTCCTAAAAAACCTGACAGTTCATCAATCTTTATCCCAGCTTACAAAAGCTCATGCCACCTCAGCTTATCCTACTGGGTAAGCTTGCCTAAAAAGCCACATTTCCAAACCCTGATGAAAATCTCATAAATCAGCTCAGCTACAGAGGTGTTCGGGCAATGCATTCCATTCTTAGGGGCTGCTACTGAAAAAACTAGCTGTCTAGCAGCTTCCAGACATGCTTCCCGAATACCAGATACTACCAAAAGCCTCCGACTTTGCAGCCTCAGCACTATCCAAGATAAAGTTGGCTGCTGGGTCTACCAATGTCGAAAATATTTACTGAACTTCACGAAGCATCTCGGGCCTCTGTAGCACCACAGCCAGACTGCTAGTCCAGTCAACAAGAAAGCGAGGTCTGTATTTTATTCACTCTGTCATAGAACAGCATTTCTTTTCCTGAAAAGATTTGTAAGACTGAATGTTGCATAATATAACAACCGAGGGTCTGTTGACATGATTTAAGTATCTATGTTTTCCACACCCATAGCATTTTTCTTGTACTACAGAATGAAATCAGGCTCTTCACCCACCCATCTCTTCTCCCTCTCACTCCCCAGATCCACACTGCATGCCTCTCCTAACTCCTAGTCTGTCAATCTGGCTCTCCGGTCACTGCCTCAGAATCTGAGGAATGCGGCCTGTCTTATGTGACCTGGGAGAACAGAATCTCAGCACCTGCTGCTGCAGTATTTGGTCACTGGGTCCTAATGGGGGAATCCTCAAGGCTTAAAATGTTTACCAAAAAAATCATTTGCTTCAAGGACTCTTCAGGACTTTCCAAAAATTGGGAAAAAATAGCTCATCTGATTAAACTTTAACCATGGATCTTATAACATGCAAATGTGTAAATCACAGACCAGAAAAGAAAGGAATCTTAAGCAACTGGGTTTCAAGAATTGGCAAAGTCAGAGGCTATTTGCAAGGAATCCCCCAGGATACCACGTGTCAGTAAAACACCGTCTCTGTTTTCATAACTCAAGAACATAGACTTTGAAATCCATCAGAAAAGACATAGATCTACTGTACTACCAACACATTCCTGGTGCCATGTTTTCCTTGTTGGTCTGATTCCTAGCTCTCCTTTGTTTTTATTACGGCCATATTCCAACATTCCCACAAAGCTGCACGGGTCGTCTCCACCCACACAACTGCCAGTAGGAGGGGGTGCTGCAATATCGTGCTTTTAGCACCTCCCCCTACTGACAGTAGGACTGGTGAGGACTCCCCTGCAGCTGCAAGGGAACATTACCATATTCTGTGTTTTTTGTAAATATCTTCCCGCAGTCCACACTGCCACTCTTTGCTCTGTTTTCAGACATCTCACTGATCATGGTGATATAGCCATGAGGGGCTTGAGAGAGATCAAGACATCAGGGCTTCAGTTTACTGAAGTCCAAAATGATAAGAGAAGCAATATTTATTTATTTTATTTATTTATTTTATTTACATTCTCTTATATACCGCACTATTCAGCATCAGCGCGGTTTACATGGAACAGAAACGCTCAGTACAGTTAACGTGTATGAGTTTACAGATAACAGGGCAAGTAACTTAGATAACAGGGGTAAACTATTTACAAAAACTTGCTACATAAGCTTGTAAACTATTTACAAATATTGCTACATAAGGTTGTATGATCATGAATTCTATAGAAACAAATGCACCACTAAGGGTTAGAGAATCTTTCTTGGCATGTTGTTGGGAAACCATATATTTGCTTAGTGGGTTGCATCTCTGTCTCGGTGGGTGAGGTTGG
This sequence comes from Ichthyophis bannanicus, assembly GCA_033557465.1. Taxonomy (NCBI): domain Eukaryota; kingdom Metazoa; phylum Chordata; class Amphibia; order Gymnophiona; family Ichthyophiidae; genus Ichthyophis; species Ichthyophis bannanicus. Next base: position 489,234,665 of record CM066038.1, on the reverse strand, counting down.
GTTCTATGAGGTACTTATTGAAAAGATGGTACTTGAGGGCTTTCCTAAACTGCGTAAGGCCCTTAATAGCCCGGATATCTGGAGGTAATGCGTTCCAGCATCTTGGTGCGCTGATACTAAACGCCCTGTTGGCTGTAGATGAAGTGCAAACTGTTAATGCTTTCGGGACTTTTAGGGTGTTTGTAGCTGTGGATCTCCTTGCTCTATTAGGAGATATGGTATGGATGGATGAGGGCCATTATTGATTCAGGGGAGAGCTTGTTAATAGCTTTAAAAGTGAGTAACAGAGTCTTAAAAACGATTCTAGCCTGGATAGGTAGCCAATGTAATTGTATCAACAGAGGTGTCACGTGGTCGCTTCTGGGGGCTCCATGGATGACCCTTGCTGCAGCGTTCATGGCGAGCTGCAGCGGGTGTAGGGTGGATAGGGGCAGGCCTTGAAGGATGGCATTGGCGTAATCAAAATGAGGTATGATCAATGCCTGGTATATAGTCCTGAAGTCATTTGGTTCCAGCATAGATCGTAAATGCCGAAGTGAGCGGATCTTGTAGTATACTGCTCTGACTGTGTTCCCTATGTGGGCTTTCATGTCTAGGCGCTGATCCAAGGTGACTCCCAGGTAGCGTATTGATGGTTTAGTTTGTAGCTCTGCTTCTTTTACTTTAAGGAATTGTGGTGGTGTGAAGTTAGTGTTCCTAGTAATGAAGAGTACTTCCGTTTTCTTATGTTGTATTCGGAGGTTTTGGGAGAGAAGCCAGTCAGATATTGCGTTGAAGCAACTCGTCAGTGGAGAGAGGTCCGGATGTTCCGTAGAGAAGGGTATGTACAGCAGGACATCATCAGCGTATAACATGCAGTCGACATTGAAGGATCGGATGATCTTGCAAATTGGTTGCATGTAAATGTTAAACAAGAGGGCCGAAAGGGAAGAACCTTGTGGGACTCCCTGGCTTTGGTGGAAAGGTTCTGATGTCATCCCTCCAGAACGCACATGCTGCCATCTTCCAGACAGGTAAGATCTGCACCAATCAAGCGCTCTGCCAGTAATTCCTTTCTCAAATAGTCGACCTAAGAGAAGCTCATGACTTACTGAGTCAAAAACTGCAGCGATGTCCAGAAAGATGAGAGCAAATCCTTGACGGATGTCATCAATGCCAGTAATTATCCTGCAGAAGAGGGTGGTAAGAAGGGTTTCCACTCCGTGGGATTCCCTAAAACCATGTTGGCAGGGGTCTAATGGTGAGGCAATGTCGACGTGATCTTGTAGTTGTCGTTGTACCTCTTTTTCGATGATCTTCGCAAGTAACGGAATACTGGATATAGGTCTATATGAATCCACTTTTTGGGGGTCGAGTTTGCAGTTTTTCAAAAGCGGTCTGATAGAGGTGTGCTTAAGAGCGGAGGGGAAGGAACCTGTTGTGAAGGAGAGGTTCATTATATTGGATAGTATTGGGCTGAAGTGGCTGCGGAGCTCCTTAATCCAGAAGGCTGGGCATGGGTCAGACTGAGATGTGGTGGTGTTGAGGGCCATAATCGTGTCTTCAATTCCTTTTTTGGTAGGGGTATAGAATATGGTTAGAGCTGTGGGGCCATCTCGTTCAGGGGTGGTGGTTGTAGGCGAGATGTTGATAATCCGGCATATCTTGGATTGTGCATAGTTAGCAAAATCTTGTGGGTGAATCTCAAATTGCGGTCCGGGGGTTGGTTCCTTTGATAGAGTCTTGACTAGGTCAAAAAGATCATGGGGTTTATTAAGTGATCTCTTTAAGGTCTCTGAGTAGTATTGTTTCATTGCATCAGTGGTTGCCTTGCGGTGAGCAGCCAGATGACAGTTGTATGCAGTCTGGTCAATTGAAGAGTGGGATCGGCGCCAACGCTTCTCGAGTTTCCGTAATTGGGTAAGAGAGGCTCTAAGATCGGCTGTGTACCATGGAGCGTTCATTCTTTTCCTTGGGGGCTTGTTAGTTGGTGTGCGTAGAGCGATTGCGCTAAGGCACTTGTTCCAGTGAGTAATCAGGTCGTCAAGGTTCATGGTGGTTTCGCTAATGAGTTGTTGCGTTTCCATGAGGATAAGGTCTCTGTTGAAAGGCTTGAAACATCTGGAGTGAAGTCTTGTAGTGTTGCTTGGTATCTTATTGAACTTTGACTCAGTTTTGTGCGAAGGGATCTGGAGGATGATCAGTTTGTGATCTGACCATGGAACAGGAGTTATGGACGTTATCGGGTCATATGATGTGTTAAGAGATATCTGAGGGGCGAATACTAGGTCCAGAATATTTCCTTTAGTATGGGTAGGTTCCTTCACTAATTGTTTGAAGCCGAGATTTGTAAGGGCATCAAGGAAGGATAACACTTGATTGTCCTGCAGTGTTGGCAGGTTGAAATCACCTAGGATCCAGTTTGAGATGTTTGGGTTATGCGTGTTGGAGGCGAGGTCAATTATTGCAGCAAGATCATCCGGAGAAGCTGAAGGTGCTCTGTAGAGCAGGTTGATTGAGCAGCGTTTGTTGGATATGGTGACGGTTTCAAGGTGATTAGCGTTGGTGGCGTCAACCGTCTGGAAGTGGAGATCTGTTCTGGTGATGATGAGCACCCCTCCTCCTCTCTTGTCTCGTCTATGACTTGTGTGAGCTGTGAAGTTCGGAGGGAGGAGTTGGTTGAGTATGACGTTGTCCTCATCGGATAGCCATGTCTCAGTGACTAAGAGTATATCAAGGTCGTGGAGGGAAATCAAGTCGATGACAGCTGGCCACTTCTTTCGGATAGAACGGGCATTAATGAGGGCACATTTTAGGTTATGAGGGTAGGAGTTTTCCACCTTCTTGGATTGCACAGAGTGCTGGAGCGCAATGTGTAGCAGATGCGGGTGACGTGCGCGGGCATCCCAATTTACATTGTGACGGGATGCACCAGACCATCTTCTTCCATGGCTTTGTAATATTGGAATCTGGTTGGAAGGAGGGGTTAAGGTAAGAGAGCAGGAGAACCAACTAGCAAGGATGATGTAACATCCTATTATGGTGGTGAAGGGGGAACCCATTGTGGCCGGACACTGTGTGATTGTGAAATGGGTAGATTAGGGCAGAATTCCTTGTGATTGTGGACAAGTATTGTGGGGAGAATTACTGACAACAATGCAATGTTAACTAGCTAGATAGCATTAAGGAATTGTTAACCATAGTACTATGGCTAGATTGTAGTAAGGAATTACTGACAACAGTACAATAGTAACAAATACTGACTACAGGACAATGGTAACAGTACAGTGGCAAGATGGCAGTAAGAAATTACTGACTACAGTACAATAGTAACAATTATTGACTACCGTACAATTACTGACTACAGTGCAATAGTAACCATTACTGACTAAAGTACAATGTTAACAGTGCAATGTTTAGATAACATTAAGGAATTACTGACAACAGTACAATGTAAACTGTTATTGATAAGGCTGTTGATGTTAGTATCCGGAGGTTAGGATTGTGGGACTATACTTGCGGTAAGCAGCATGAGAGCAGGATCATCTGATGAGAGAGGTTTGAGAGGTTTGCTCGGTTCCTATCACTTGGAGACTTTCGCTAGCACTGGCTTTACTATAAATGGAGTTATCAAAAGGATGGAAACACAGAGGTGAAACAAGTTAGAGTAAAAGGTAATTTTGCTGGGGTTCTGGATGATTTTGAAACTTGCTGGTGAAGAACTGCCCAGCGTAAGAATGTAAAATAAGAGAATTATTCACACAAAGGCAAATATTTCAAAGATTGGAGGGGGGGGGGGGGGGAGGATATTCAAAGGGAATGACATAGTTCGTAGACCTGCTAACTTTATGAATTATCTGATCTGGGATATTCAGCGGCAATAACTACTACTACTAGTCATCATTTATATACAGTAGCACTAGTGGTTAGAACAACTGCCTAGTAGCCAGAAGATCAAGGGCATTCCTTGTGACCTTGGGCAAGTCACTTTAACCTCCATTGCTTCAGAAGAAAAGGCCTGGCAATCTACTTCCGGTGATACATTGCCAGAAAAACCCAGAGGCAGTTGGGTTACCAGGAATCAGCACTGACTTGATGGCACTAACCCCCCCCCCCCAAAAAAAAAAAAACCCCAACAAGGCATACACAGTGCTGTGCACATACACATATAAAAGATAGTCCCTGCTCTGCAGAGCTTACAATCTTATCAAGACAGACAAAACAATAGCTGAGAACAAGGGTACAAGGAAGTAAAGCAAGGGATCAGGATCCAACAGCGGCCTGAAAGAGGTGAGCATTTAGCATGGATCTGAAAAGAGGGAGAGATGAAGCCTGATGTATAGACTCAGGCAGTTTGTTCCAGGCATAAGGAGCAGCAAGGTGAAAGGATGAAAGTCTGGAGTTGGCAGTGGAAGAGAAGACCATAGAGAAAAGCAAGCTTGAGGAAGAGCGGAGTTCATGAGCAGGGTTGAGGGAGAGAGAAGAGAGGAAAGGTAGTGAGGAGCAGAAAAATAAATGGACTTATAGGTCAGAAGGAGAAATTTGAATTGGATATTGAAACGTAAGGGGAGCCAATAAAATGACTCGAGAAGAGGGGTTATATGAGTATATCGGGGCAGAAAATTAGCTGCGCAGCAGAGTTCTGAATAGATTGAAGGGGAGAAAAATGACTCAGCGGGAGACCAGCAAGGAGGAGGTTGCAGTAGTCTACAAGGGAGGTTACTAGGGAGTAGATGAAAGTTTTAGTAGTGTGCACAGAAAGGAAGGGGCAAATTTGTTGATGTTATAGAGCAGGCATGTCCAACAGGTAGATCGCGATCTACCTGTAGATCGTGGAGGGGTCAGAGGTAGATCGCCAGCCCCACTTGGCTCCATCTCTCCAGCAGCTCACCCCATCGCTAGGAGAGAGCTCTTGCTGGCAGGTCGTCTGCTGAGGGCTTGCTGCCGCTGCTGATCCTTTACCTGTCTTTTTTCACTGCCTGCGGGAATCTTGCCTGCGGGTGTATTGGGGGCCCTTGTTGTTTTCGTGCCAATAGTTTGTGGGTACCCCAGGGGGCCGCTGCCCGCGCCCCGCGACGAGACGCCACAGGCCCGGTGTCATACCTGGTCTCCTGCCTCTCAGAATCACCCATTCCTGCCTCCGCTCCAACACCCCTTAGAAGTGTGTTATATATCGGGCGATATCCATTCACCCGGGCTTTATCTGAATACACTTACTGTATTAGTTGTGTCGTGTGCTGGTCATTGGTCGCTTTATAGTTCGCTTTCATTGAACGTTTTCAGGCAGAAACAACAAAGTGTCAACAATTTGGTGATTTTGGCAGGCTTTTCCAATTTTGTTCTAACTTGCCTATGCTTTGCCTTCGAATTGGTTCAAACCACTATGACTTTTGGTTCAAACCACTATGACTTTTGCTGCAATTTTATTTTGCCTACCCTTTGCGTTGATTCTACACTGCAATTTTATTTCGCCTTGCCTTTGCATTGATTCTACACTGTGTGCAGAATTTATTAAATCGCGTGTGATGGTATTTGAACTTGTTTGGCGGTATTTGATTTTATCTGGTTTGCTGGACAGGTGTTTGAGTTTTTTTGATGATTGTTTGGTGGTATTTGATTGGTGCCAGTATGATGAATTCTTATTTTTACTTTTAGAACTGCACGTGTGGTTTTGGCATCTCCAGTCCTTGTATTGCACATCATCCAGAGGTCTTCAGTTCCTGTTGATCTTTAATACTTTGGTCCACTAAGCAAAGACAGCACACTGCCACGGAAGCAGCAGGAAAAAAACAGGATCAATAAAGTTTATTTTGCCCTTTCACTGCCACGTTTCTGGACTGGTTTTTCCTTTGGGACAGTGACAGTTTTGGACCAGATTCAGCCAGTGTTTATACTAACTTAGCAGATTTGGCCTTCTTACATCCAGCCACCCCAGCATAACGAAGATGAGTGTTCCAAAGAAGAGCAAAACCTACCACTTTCATGATGAATGGGAAATGGACTACTTCTTCATCATGGTGAAAGACAAGTGTTGTTGTCTAATTTGTAATGCCCCAGTATCCTTGCCCAAAAAGGGTAATCTGGAACGTCATTATAAGGCTCTGCATAGCAATAAGTTTGATGCTGATTTTCCACCCAAAAGTGAAATTCGTAAAGTGAAACTTAAATCGAAATTGGCTACTCAGCAACAGTTGATGGCGAAGCCAAGGTCACATTCGGTCAATACAACCATGGCATCCTTCAAGGTCAGCAACCTGATCGCAAAGAAATGCAAACCTTTCGCTGAAGGGGAATTTGTAAAAGATTGTTTTCTTGAAGCAGCTGACAATCTTTTTGAAGGATTTAAAAATAAGAAAGAGATCATAGCTGCTATTCAAAATGTACAATTGTCAAGAAACACCGGTGTGCGGCAAATAAAAAAGATGTGTGGAGACACAACTGAACAATTGTTGGAGGATGTTTCAAATTGTGTTGCTTCCTCACTCCAACTGGATGAATCTACAGACATAAGAGACATAGCCCAATTACTAGTCTTTATCCGGATGGTTTTTGAAGACTTCAGTGTTAAAGAAGAACTACTTGGAATGATTTCTTTAAAAGGGAGAACTACCGGTCAGGAAATATTCAGTTCTTTCCATTCTTTTGTGACAAAGTGTAATTTCCATTGCATAGGCTTGTTTCCATCACTACTGATGGAGCAAGAGCAATGACAGGTGAGGTTAACGGTTTCATAGTCAGCATGACGGCTTCCTAGATTTTCTTTCTTACCACGGCATCATTCACCAGCAGGTTTTGGCAAGCAAGAGACTCAATACAAGGACTGTCATGGACCTTACTTTCAAAATTTAAATTCAGTTCGTGGAAGATCACTTCAAAGATGGCTTTTCAATCTTACTCTTGATGAAGGGGCATCAGAAATCATTTTGCACACAGATGTAAGGTGGCTAAGTAGGCACAAATTTCTGCAAAGATTTCGTGATTTGCTGAAAGAAATAAGAAGTTTTTTGAAGGAGAGAGGAGATGTTGGAAGATGAGGAGTGGTTATGTGATCTGGCATTAACCGGGTAGTCAGACCCGGCGCTCCCTCCTTTCTTTTCAACCCTTAGCTCCCCCTTTCAACCCGCACCCCCTTTTCTAGACATTCCCCATTTCATTTTCACAGATTACACAGACTCCAAGTATGGTGACAACTGGTCGCAGCTTTATTTTATCAAATTTCAAAACAACAACAGTAACAATGATCTCAAACCCCCCCCCCCCCCCACCAGCGGAGCATTGCGTCACCAGCCATGCTACTAGCAAAGCGACCTTGCTTCCGCTCTAGCCAAGCTCACACCACCGGCAACGTTCCGACTACCCCTATCCGACTTCGCCATATTACTAGCAAAAGTCTTCCAGGGGCAGTCCGGGCCGAGGGCACCCCGCCCTCGTCCCGAGTCGCCAAAGGCTCCGGACCCCGGAAACCTCCGGGATCCCGCCTCGCTCCCCCCCCCAGCTGCGACACCCCGACTCCAGCCCCATCACAAAAAGGCTGGGTGGGCGGGTGGGCTGCCGAGCCTCCCGCCAGACGACCTGTGCTCCGACGCGATAACGCACTCCGGAGCACATGGTCGCCTGCCCTCCGATTGGCTCCGCTGGCTTGCTTCTCCCAGCGAAGCCAATCAATTCAAAGAATGCGCCCCATGCACGGCCCAGCCGCCGCCGTGCACGAGCAGGGTCCCGCGCCGGGCAGAGCACCCGGTTACGGGCAGGCGCCGGGACCCTGCCCGCGCCTTTTTACTAACCGGGTAGTCAGACCCGGCGCTCCCTCCTTTCTTTTCAACCCTTAGCTCCCCCTTTCAACCCGCACCCCCTTTTCTAGACATTCCCCATTTCATTTTCACAGATTACACAGACTCCAAGTATGGTGACAACTGGTCGCAGCTTTATTTTATCAAATTTCAAAACAACAACAGTAACAATGATCTCAAACCCCCCCCCCCCACCAGCGGAGCATTGCGTCACCAGCCATGCTACTAGCAAAGCGACCTTGCTTCCGCTCTAGCCAAGCTCACACCACCGGCAACGTTCCGACTACCCCTATCCGACTTCGCCATATTACTAGCAAAAGTCTTCCAGGGGCAGTCCGGGCCGAGGGCACCCCGCCCTCGTCCCGAGTCGCCAAAGGCTCCGGACCCCGGAAACCTCCGGGATCCCGCCACCGGCACAGGCCTAACCATACCTGTGCCGCCCCCCCCCAAAGGAAAACCTACCGGCAGCTGCGATCAGTGTGTCACACCTCGAAAACTCTTTCCAACACCTCTTGCCAGTCATTTAAGAGCAAGTCCATACCTACTGGCGAGAGGTGCACCCCATCCGCCCGAAACAACCCGGGACAGGCCACATCAACCCAGGGATGCTGCACCTGCCAGCCCCCCTGCTCACAAACCCATCTTCCAAGTTGCCTATTAATCTTGGTCAAACCTCGGGACCACCTGCGCTGGCCCCAGGCAGAAGGTCTCGGGATAATGTCTGACCAAATTAACTCCACTCCATGCAACAAACTGAGTAGAGTCTTCAAGTCCTTTTTCACCGCCCGTATCAGCTGCTTGCAGGACCACTCCGACAAATCGTTGCCCCCAAGATGGACGAGGACGATCGCTGGCTGTCCACGAACCCGCAGATGATGCCTCAGCAAAGGGAGCATCTGAGACCACCGCAGCCCCCGCTCACCCAGCCATGAAATCGCCAGCCGCGCCGGGTCCACTCCTAAATTCGCCCCGATAGGCCGCACAGCCGCTCTCTGCCCCGCCCAGTAGACAAAGGAGTGTCCCAGCATCCAGCAGCTTTTTGTAGCCTGCCCCACACCTGCAACAGAAAGTAAAAACATTAGTACCCCCCCCCCAACCCGCACGGCCTCTCATAGCCGCACATAACCCCGGAACGCTTTCGACCGCCATCGGCCAATAAGCTGAATCTCTTCCCGCGACAGACCCGCCGCTGCCGCACTAGTGGCTGCTCCGATACGAAACGAGTGTGCCGAAAACAACGCCGGATCGGTGCCTATCCCCCGCAGCGCCATGCGTAGCACCGCCGCCACCTGATACCTGGTCACGGGTGCAGAATTCTCATGCACGAACAGCCCTTTGCTACCCCTCGGGCGCACACCCAAGTAGTTCTCGAGGGCCGCCACTGGACACGTTATTCCCCCAATCCTTCCCAGTACCACCCACAAACCCCTTCCTGTTTGATCGGTTTTGGACTTAGCCAACAGCACGCGAATGCTCCCCGACTCACGCCACACGTGCTGCAACCGCAAAGAATGACCCAGCCCTGCCTTAACCGAAGCCACCGCCAGTTCACCAACCCGAAATGCCCCAAAAAACGCCAAACAAAAAACTGCCCGAAAGAGGACTGCCTCATATGGAGAGGACGCCACCCCCGGCAACCCTCGACACAAACGCTGCAACAAGCCATGGGATATTGGAAGACGGCGGTCCCTCTGCGGCGGTAGTTCCCGCTCCCACCCATGCAGTAACCGCCGTGCCAGCCTCCCCCTCAATGCGCTCTGCCAACCTACTGCCCTGGCAAAAAACTCAAACCCCGCCAGCTGCCCCCGCACCACCGATCTCGACAACCCCCGCGACTTCGCCCAGCCAACATACATGCCCAGCATATGCTCCGACACCGCACTTCCCACACACCCCGTGCCACACAGATACTCCCACACACTCTCACATCCCCGCCGGTATGTGTCCCACGTGCGCTCAACCACCGAATTCTTCAAGAGGCGCTTCATCTCGGCGGGCCACAACTCCACAAGCTCCACGGGACCCGGAGCCCTTCCTCGTCCGCCTCCAGTGCCAACTGCCGGAAACGCTCCAACTGTAAACGAGAAAGAGCATCAGCGATGTCATTAGTACGCCCCGGAATATGACGGGCTCGCAAATCCACATTTAAACGCAAACAAGCTAGTATCACTTGACGCATTAAGGCCGCAACCGAAAGGCAGCGTGGAGTATACCGGTTCACCACCGCCACCACCGCCTCGTTATCGCACCACCACACCACCCTACGGTTAGCCAATCTATCCGGCCACAATGAAAGGGCCACTAAAATAGGAAACAACTCGAGAAAAGTAATATTCCGCAACAGCCCCTCGACCGCCCACTCCCGAGGCCAACTGTCCGCACACCAAGCCCCGTTGAAATATATCCCCAGACCCACACCCCCTGCCGCATCAGAATACAACTGCAAATCGTGGCTGGATACCTCTGCCTCCCGCAAGACCGAAATGCCATTAAAGTCCCGCAAAAACAAATCCCAAATCCGCAAATCCTCCCTCATAACCGCAGAGACTCGAATACGATGGTGAGGCTTCCGTACCCCAGCCGTCGCCGCCTCCAGACTCCGGAGGAAAACCCTTCCCATGGGAACGACCTTACAAGCGAAGTTGAGGGATCCAATTAATGCCTGCAGCTCCCGCAAATTCAACTTAGAAGATGCCAGTGTATTAGCCACCAGTACTCTCAATTTCTTCACCTTCTCAGCCGGCAATCTCGCCTCCAAACTCTGGGAATCCAACTCCACCCCCAAAAAGGACAACGTCGTCGTCGGGCCTAACGTCTTGCTTTCCGCCAAGGGCACTCCTAACTCGCTCGCTAAACGCATGAAGCCCGCCAACAGCTCCCCACACCCCGCCGACCCTGCCGCCCCTACAAACAAAAAATCATCCAAATAATGGACCACACCGACTCGAGATACCACTAGCCAGTGCAAGAATGAGCTAAACTTCTCGAAGTACGCACAGGATACCGAACAGCCCATGGGCATACATTTGTCAAAATAAAAATCCCCCTCGAACTGGAAGCCCAACAACCTGAAGGAAGCTGGGTGAACCGGCAACAAGCGAAACGCTGACTCAATATCAACCTTCGCCATCAACGCCCCGCGTCCCGCTCTCTTGACTAAGTCCGCCGCCTTGTCGAACGACTCATAACGAACCGTGCACAACTCTTGCGGAATCGCGTCATTAACCGTATAGCCGACCGGGGCAGACAGATTGTGAATAATCCGAAACTTCCCGGGCTCCTTCTTCGGAATAATGCCCAATGGCGATACAACAAAATCCGCGAATGGCGGATGCCTAAAGGGCCCCGCAATTCTACCCAACCGCAGTTCCTCTGTTAGTTTCTCCCGCACTATATCCCCCCAGCGCCGCACACTGGGAGAGTTCCGTGTCGAAGACCCATAAACCACCCCTTGTACCGGAACCACAAAACCCAAACTAAAACCCCATTGCAAAACCAACCTATCCCGCCTTCGCGGATAATCCAGCAACCACCGGCATAAAAGCGGAACCTCAATCGGGGAAGGCGCAATCTCAAAGGCAGGCCCCTTACTTGAGCCCCGCCGCTGGAGGGGCACCAGGCACCTTTTTTGCACATTTTGCGGCCGAATGTGGACCCCCACAGACCGAACAAGCGTGGCGGAATTTACAGTCCGGGAAGGGACACATGGACCGATTAAATCTCCAGCAGACATCGCCTCCCGTCCCAAGAGTCGACTTGGCCGGCCCCGCGGCGAGCCCTCCCCGAAAGGACCGCGGAGCCCCCCCAACCGCTACTGTCCCTCCTTTTCCCCCACCACCCCCACCACACCCGCTTTTTAACGACAATTGCGGTAGCCACAGGTTAATATCTTGGGTACCCCAAGTCAACAACTTATTCTCCTCCATCTTATCTCGAAACTTCTCGTCATAATTCAACCACGACCATCCGTCGTGCATCTGAGAAGCCTCGAGAATCGAATCGGCATAGGACAACAACAGCCCATACTGGTGAGGAAAATGATGACCCCACACGCTGGCTAAACGTAAAAACGAGCGCACCCAATTCACTACATTCCGTGACACTTTCCGAAGCTGCCCCGCTTTCTCATCTTCTTTCCGTTTTTTCTTACTGTCCCCGGAACGCTTCCGCCCCTCCAGCAAGCGAAAAATATCAATATATTTCCGCTTGCGGATTTTCCGCCTCAGCTTCTTGGGGACCCCTTCCCACAATTCCGATAACGCCACCATGGACGCGGATCCCCCACCTGCTCTGCCATGAGACCCCCTTTCCAAATCAACCCCGCCCCCCCTCTCGGACCCTTCCGCCGTATCGGACGAATCAGACGACGACGATGAGGTAGACGACGACGAGGCGCGCCGGCGGCGAGACCCATGCCTCTTCTTTCTGCGAGCCTTACGAGACCCCACCTCCCCCGTAACACCCCCATCCGCCGCCCGCAACTCACCTGTCTCGTCCGCGACTTCGCCGACCTCAGCCGAGGGGCGCCCATCGGCGCCAGGCCCCATCGTCCGCTGCCGCTCCTCATTCACAGACGCCTGGACCCCAACTCCCGCGGGCCCCACCTCCGGGTGGAGTTGCGCCCCCATGCTCCTCTCTCCGCTTGACCTGCCCGCTGACAAACCTTCACCTGGGGAAGACATATACGGCACCTGCGAAGACAAAACAGGAAAACCAAAAGAGAGCCCAGGGGCACTCCCCGGGGGCCACGCTCGTGTCCAATCAGACCTGGACGAACCCTGCCCCCCGCCCCACCCGTGCTGCCCCCCCCCCCGCTGCCCGACTGCCCGTACCAACCCGTCGGTGGCAGCCCCACCCCCGTAGGCCCGCAACCCCCCGCCGGTGACCGCCAACCCCATCCCTCCCCCCCTGGCACCCCAACACCAGACCGCGGGCCCACCCCCCCTTGGCTCGTAGTGCTTAAGCCCCAGCTCTGCCCCTGCTCTTGAGCAACATTAGACCCCCCCACTCCCCCACAGTGCTCCATCGCCACTACATTGTCTGGCCCAGCACCTATTGAGGCTAATGCCTGTCCCCTCGGCTCAGCACCTACACTCTGCCCGGCACCACCATCACCGGGGCCCTCCACCAGCCTACTTCCCCTCTGCCCCCTCCCAGAACCCCGTGCACCTCGAACCCCCCTTTTTGAACCCCCCCCCGCCGACCCGGCCCCAGACCGCAGTGCTTTCCCCAACCCCCGGCCTCTCTGCCCGCCGGCCTGCTTCCCCTTGTCCACCCTGCCCCCCCCCTTTTTTGCTGGCTGCTTCCCCGCCATAGCTCCCCCGGGCAGAAACAAAGTTCCTGCACACACTCACCACCCGCTGCGGCGACAGCTGAGGCTCACGCGTATAGCGTTTTTTTTTTTTTTTTTAGTAGCCGTCGCCCTCGCGCCGCAGCTCCGGCTTGATCCCCGCTCCTCAGATCACCCCTCCCCCCCCCAAACCGTCCCGGACAATGCCTGCAGGCTGCCAAGCACCGCAACGGCTTCCCCAAACTCAAGCCCTTTCCCACTCGCCTGGTCCGACCGGGATTGGAGCTCCCGTGCTCCCTGCGCCACGACCTCGATTGGGGCTGATTCCTGCCCCCCAACAAAAGCCTTCCACGCCCGGGACAACGCCGCTTCCAGGTCCTCTCCTGCCGAGCCTCCCGCCAGACGACCTGTGCTCCGACGCGATAACGCACTCCGGAGCACATGGTCGCCTGCCCTCCGATTGGCTCCGCTGGCTTGCTTCTCCCAGCGGAGCCAATCAATTCAAAGAATGCGCCCCGTGCACGGCCCAGCCGCCGCCGTGCACGAGCAGGGTCCCGCGCCGGGCAGAGCACCCGGTTACGGGCAGGCGCCGGGACCCTGCCCGCGCCTTTTTACTTCACGCTGACTTTATAGGCGAACTAAGTGATATGAACCTTGAACTACAAGGTAAAAACAAATGCATTGGCGAGATGAGTACAGTTTCATCCTACAAGAGCAAATTTGAGCTAATGATGACTGACCTTGCAAACAACACTTTGATCATTTTCCTAATACGCAGGACCATCTGGGACAATATCCAGATTTTGTTTTTCAGAACGAGAAATATGTGACAGAAATCTGTTCTGTTATCCAGGAATTCGAAAATAGATTCTGTGACTTCCAAAAAATTGGAACAGTTGTGGAGTACTTGTCATACCCATTCAAAGTAGAAGTGGACATTAAAGAAACTGCAGCTGCTATCAGTAAAAATTACTCATTGAACAAGCCATCTCTTGAAAATGAAATATTAACCCTTAAAAATGACATTTTTCCCAAGACCCGTGCTGAGCAAGAATCGTTTTGGAAGCTAGTGCCTAGAGACAAATATCCCAACTTGAGAAGGTGCAGTGAAGCTGTACACTCTTTTTTCGGTCCAACTTATTTGTGTGAATCTACATTTTCCCATCTGAAAATGACAAAGAGTACACAATGTTCCAACATGACAGATAAACATCTCCAGGATTCCCTGAGACTGGCCCTCATGCAATATTCACCCAACTTCAAAAAGCTGGTGGATGAAATGCAGGCTCAGACGTCTCACTAATGAGCAAGAGCGAAATATTAAAGATTGTGCAAGATCAGCCTGGATCAATACTCGACCTAAATTTAACACAAATTACTCAATAAAAATTAAGGAAAGTTGTTAAGACAGTTAAAGAAAGTTATTACTCAATAAAGCTTTAAGAAAAAATGTACTTTCCATTTTCCCCTCACAGTTCTTACTGGATCTTTGTCTCTCTGTTTTGTTTTTGCTTAATTTGCTTAACAGCTGACCACATCCAAGTAAACGAGAGAAGGTTCATTAAAAATAGGGGGGGGGGGGAATCCTCCAACTTTATTGGGTTAAAATTTAATTTGAAACTAATTTGAAACTTAATTTTCATGGTGGTAGATCACCGGCACTTTTGGCCGGAAAAAGTAGATCACGACCTGTTCGAAGTTGGACATGCCTGTTATAGAGGGTGAAACAATAGATTAGTGCCCCTGAATCTCCCTGGGAGCTGCCGCTAACTGGTTAACATCGGGGTGTTCCAGGGGCACTGTCCAGCCATAACTGGGCAGTGGTGGCATTGAGCTGCTGCCTGGCTATGACAAAGCAAGAAAAGTCATGTGCAACAAAGACTGGCCGATATTTTGCTGCAGAAGCTGATTATTGTTGCTGCCCGATTAGTGATCTGGCGGTCCGGGAAACCTGGCTATTCAATGCTGGAGACGGATATGGCCTCAACATCGAATATCCGCGTTTAAGTTTCAGCAGCGACCGCTAGCCAGCCACCATCGCTAAATATCCCCTCTATGTTTCCTACCTAAAATTTTTCTCATGTTGAGAATCTAAATTTATGCCTCTATTTTCATTAGGAAAATTGGGCTGGGACAGGTCATATGAAGAACATTAGGCATCTAGATTGGAAATCATCGCTAAGTGCCTATCTTAAGTTCCTAAATGTAGGTGAGTGAATAGCAGGCCTAAATTTAGGATCACTGAGGTCAATATTCAGTGGGGCAGCTGCTGCAGTAAGATTAGTGGAAGATTTATCTGCTTATCAAACAGGTTTTCAGCCGGCTTCTCCATTCAACTGGGATGATTGGATTTGTGGCTCTAAATTGTCAAAGATAAGCTGTCTGTATGGTTCTATTTAAAAGGATAACGTTATTCAACATTGCTGAATATCGTCAGTTAGCATATTTAACCCCCCTTTCATAACAGACAGCTTATTTGAAATTTGAAACATCTTGTATTTTATAAGTGCAACATACAGTAGATGGGGACGTACAATGCAAAATTCCTCTTGCGCAAATTTCTCCCTGCTGCGGAGAAAGTGTATGTGTGCATGCACATATGTAGGTCATAAAATGCACAGGAAGCAGTTGCAACCAAAAACCACAAGATAGCCCTTCAGCAACCTGCAAGGAGCATAGTAACATAGTATATAAAGATCAGTATGGTCCATCTAGTCTGCCCAGCAAGGTGGCAAGAGTAGGTGCACTTGCCGTCCATGCAGGTCACCCCTCCCCATGCCTTGGTTTAGGGGTGTACCCACCGTTCAGTATAGGTCACCCCTATTTGTTGAGATATAAGAGATAGTTATGCTTATTTTGATTTTATCCTGCTGCTATTAAGGGATTTACTGTGTCTGTCCCATGCCATTTTGAATTCCGTCACTGTATTTGCCCCCGCCACTTCCATCGGGAGGGCATTCCAAGCATCCACCAGCCTTTCAGTGAAAATGTATTTCCTGACGTGCCTTTCAATAGCAGCAGTTATAAATTAAAGCCACCAGATCTACAAGAAAGCACTGGAGGTGAACCTCACTACTGGGCGTACTGGATGGGTATGTTGGTCTTTGTCTGTCATCAGTTACTAAGCTGCCCATATGGGTGAGCATATCAGCATATGCACTTAGGTACATGCCGTTCACCATAAGATTTTATAGGACCCGTTTTCTGGGTATAAAACCTGCTTTACATGCAGAAAAGGTTCTGTAAAATACCCCCTGATTAAAGTAAAAAACAGAAAGTAATAATAATATTTCAAATAAATTATAGGGTAAAGAGAGGACAATACAAGGGCAGTGTCCAGGTCCTGCTGCTGGTTCCTAGTGTCCCTGGCCAGGTCGTGTGTCTTACCCTGCTCTTCCTCTGGTTTCCCCTGCTGAATAGCGCTGCCACCTGCTTAGCCTCTCTGCCATCTGGTATCTGGTACAGAAGGCAAGATAATTGAATCAGTTAAGTAGTTTTGCTAGTGCTTTCTAGATCTGTATATTGCTATATCTGAGCATTTCATTTGATATTCCATAGGGGAGCTCCCTGGGCCGCCTCAATTATTAGGCAAGACTAGGCAATTGCCTAGGGCAGCAGATTCTGAGGAACAGTCAAAAGAGCAGCAGTGAAAGCAAAACAATAGATCCTGACAGCTAGACAAACACAAAGAGCAGTCAGCACTTTCTTTACTTGCAGGGACACTGTGGCCACCTATGGAGACAAAGCAAAATTTAACATTTAAGAGTATGTGCCGCGTCTGATACAGAACACACCTGTGTTGCATATGGGAATGTTTCTCACGTGAATTACATCTGTGTTTCACAACGGAACATTGTTTCCTGATCAACTTGCTTGGTTGCCGCTCCTGCTGCACAGCTCTCATGGATGTCAGCTCCGATTGCCAGCTAAGTACTCGTTACTAGAATTCATATTAACACTGTTGTGGGTTTAAAAAAATACAGGCCACAGTCAAATTATTTGCTCTAAACCAGAGATGTTTATTGATGAAATAAAAAATCAAACTATAGCACAGTAGGAAAAGCCTATGAATGATATAAGAACATAAGAAAAGCCCTGCTGGGTCAGACCAAAATCCATCGAGCCCAGCATCTTGTCTCCAACAGTTGCCAGTCTGGGTCATAAACTCCAGCATATCCCAAAAAGTAGATCAAGTTCTTATAGCTCATTTCCATTGATAAATGATGGGTGTCCAGGGTCTACCTGGCTAATAACATTTTCTTGGACGTTTCCTCCAACAGCTTGCCCAAACTTCCTATATTAGTTGCCTTGACTATGTACTATATGAAAAAATTCTTCCTATGGTTAGTTTTTAATCTGCTAGTAGTGTCTCCTGGGTTGTCACTTACTTTAGTATTATGCCTCAGTCATGATTACTAGCTTCTATGATATCCCCTCTCCAATGCTGCTTTTCCAAGCTGAAGAGTCCTATGTTGTGCATCCTTTCTTCAGAAGGAAGGTTCCCATCCTTTTATATGTCTGTTGCATGTTTTGGAACCTTTGGGGATGGGGCAACCAGAAAGCTACACAATACTCAAGGTCACAACATGGCTCATGCATGAACAAAAGTTACTTTTCATATTGGGAAAAAGCTCTTGTGATTTCCTTGTGCTTGTTTTTATAGAAACATAGACACATGATGACAGAAAAAGACCACATGGCCTAACTAGTCTGTCCTTCCATAACAACAACTACAACAGTCCACTTTTTACCTTTAGAGATCCTCTGTGTTGGTCCCATGCTTTTTTGAATTCAGTTACTGTCCTCATCTCTACCACCTCCACTGGGAGACTATTCCATGGATCCACTACTCTTTCCATAAAGAAATATTTCCGCATATCACTCCTGAATCTATCTCCCTTCACCCTCATCCCATGTCCCCTCATAGCAGAACTTGCTTTCAATTGAAAGAGGCTCTCTCCCTGAACATTTATGCCACGGAGGTATTTAAATATCTCAATCATATCACCTCTATCCCACCTTTCCTCTAAGGTGTACATATTAAGATCCTTAAGTCTGTCCTCATATGCTTAATAATGAAGTCCATTAATCATTTTAGTAGCAACCCTCTGCACCGACTCCATCCTGTTCACATCCTTTTGAAGGTGTGGTCTCCAGAATTGCACACCATACTCCAAATGAGGTCGCACCAAAGACTTATACAGAGGCATTATCACCTCCTTTTTTCTGCTAGCCATTCCTCTCCGTATGCACCCAAGCATCCTTCTAGCTTTTGCCGTCGCCTTTTCTACCTGTTTAGCTACTTTAAGATCATCAGACACAACCACGCCTAGGTCCGCTCTTCTTTAGTGGACAAAAGTACTTCACCTCCTATACTGTATTGCTCCCTTGGATTGCTGCAGCCCAAATGCATGACCTTACATTTTTTAACATTAAATTCCAGCTGCCAAATTCTAGACCATTCTTCAAGCTTAGTTAGATCCCTCCTCATGTTATCTACACCTTCCTGGGTGTCTACTCTATTGCAGATTTTGGTATCATCTGCAAAGAGGCAAACCTTACCCGACAGCCCTTCCGCTATATCACTAACAAAGATGTTAAAAAGAATCGGACCAAGGACAGATCCCTGGGGCACACCACTGGTAACATCCTTCTCCTCAGAGTGAGCTCCATTTACTTGTACACTTTGTCGCCTCCCACCCAACCAATTTCTAACCCAAGCAGTAACTTTAGGGTCCATCCCTAGGGTGCTCAGTTTGTTTATAAGTCGCCTGTGAGGAACAGTGTCAAAGGCTTTACTGAAATCTAAATACACCACATCTAGAGCTCTCCCTCGGTCCAACTCCCTGGTCACCCAGTCAAAGAAATCAATCAGATTTGTCTGACAAGACCTGCCTCTGGTGAATCCATGCTGCCTCGGATCCTGTAATCCGCTGGACTTCAGAAACCTCACTATTTTCTCTTTCAGCAGCGTTTCCAATAATTTACTCACCACTGAAGTTAAATTAACTGGCCTGTAGTTTTCAACCACATCCTTACTTCCGCTTTTGTGTAAAGGCACCATATGAGCCTCCCTCCAGTCCTTTGGCACCACTCCCGACTCCAACGAGGCATTGAAAAGGTCAGTCAGTGGAGTTGCTAGAACGTCCCCAAGTTCCCTCAGTATTCTAGGGTGTATCCCATCCGGTCCCATCGCTTTGTCTACTTTAAGTTGAGCTAGTTTCTCACGAACACAGTCTTCTGAAAATTGTTCAAGATGTCCCTCGCTTCTGTTCTTATTTGTGGGTGTTTTCTGAGGTCCTGCTCCTGGTTCTTCATCTGTGAACAAAGAACAAAAATATTTGTTAAGCAATTCCGCTTTATCCTTATCAGCTTCTACATATTCCCCCCCTGCACCCTTGAGTCTGACAATACCACTTTTGCCCTTCCTCTTCTCACTAATATATCTAAAAAATGTTTTATCCCCCCATTTTATTGCATTGGCTATTTCCTCCTCCTTTTGAATCGTTGCCTTCTTGACTACTTTGCTAGCTTCTCTAAGTTTTTCCAAATACAGATGCCTGTCTTCCTCTCTCTGTGATCTCTTGTATTTCATGAAGGCCTCCCTCTTTTTCTTCACTTTTTCAGCTACTTCCTTCGAAAACCATAGCGGTCTCCTGTTCCTTTTGCCTTTATTTACCATTTTAACAAAAAGGTTGGTTGCTCTTAAAATACCCCCTTTCAGTTTTGCCCACTGTTTTTCTACATCCCCAGCTGTTCCCATCCCACTAACGACTCCCTGAGGTATTGGCCCATCTTCGCAAAGTTAGTCTTCCTAAAGTCTAAGATCCTCACCTTGGAATGGATTCTAACAGCCCTAGTCCTAATACTGAACCACACCATCTGGTGATCACTGGATGCAAAATGATCTCCCACTACAAATGCTTTTGCACATTCGTGTTTTTTGGGCGCCTTGTATGGCAGCATTATTGTTCTAATTGTTTATTATGCTGATGTCTTTTTACTGTTGCTATGCTATTGTTCATGTCAAATTATAACTTTTTTACAACGCCTCAGGTGAATTTCTTCATAAAGGCAGTTAGGAAATCTTAATAAATATATATATATTTTTTTAATATTTTTGAATTTCAATCAAGCAACCAGCTTGTACAGAAAAGATGCTCATAAGAAAAAGAAATTACATTGAAACAATATAGTAACGAAGAAAACAAATATCAAATGAGACATCACTAGTCCTCAAGGAGGGAGGAGAAGCATTTGAACATAATACAGGAGGAAGGAGAACCCCCTGAATAAATCATGAAAATAGTAAAAAAAACAAAGATAACAATGGAGGTGAAGGAACATTACATATGATGAACGCTATACGCCGTGAGGTGGAGACGATATCACAATATGAGAGCTGAGATAATTAGAAAGATCCCCAGGTTGAAAAAATATAAACCGCTGAGAATTATGAACCACAATACATTTGCAGGGAAATCTTAACAAAAAAGAAGCTCCCAACTGTAGAACCCCAGGTTTTAATAACAAAAAGGCTTTACGCCTATCCTGGGTGTCCCTGGAAACATCAGGGAAGACAGACACCCTCTTCCCCATGAACAAATTACTTCTCCTTTTATAGTAAACTTTAAGAAGCCAGTCTCTGTCCGAGGACAGTGCAAAAGTCACTAATAAGGTGGAAACCACTATATCTTCTTCTTGAGGAGATTTTAGCAAAGCTGACACATCCAGCGAATCCATTTCTAGACCACCAAACACACTTCCCTTCTTTCTTCTTCCCAGTGAGTAAATAATATGCTTTTGCAATCGGTGGAATTAAATCAGAAGAAATCAATAGGGATTCTTGGAGATATTTCTTGAAACGTTCCACTGGAGCAAGTCCCGGAATAACAGGAAAATTCAAGAGCCTTAAATCCGAGGCCCTTGTAACATTTTCCAAATTCTCAAGTTTTCCTTTCAAAACGATATTATCCTTCATCAGTATTTCCGTCAATCCAGAAACTTGAGAGAGCTTCTAGTCGAAAACCCCCACTTGCTTCTTAGTTTCCACACATTCAACAGAAAG
Organism: Ichthyophis bannanicus; assembly: GCA_033557465.1. Taxonomy (NCBI): domain Eukaryota; kingdom Metazoa; phylum Chordata; class Amphibia; order Gymnophiona; family Ichthyophiidae; genus Ichthyophis; species Ichthyophis bannanicus. The sequence continues at coordinate 489,213,538 of CM066038.1, read as the reverse complement.
CTTCTTAATATTATTCTCAATTTTAACAGAATTGGAGAAAGATTCAGTTAATTGTTGATTAACTACCTGAGATAGCTGAGTAATGGCTTCCCAGATATTTTCCAGGGTCACCTTAGCCGGCCGAGCAAGAACTATCAATGGAGGGCTCACAGCAGTGGGAACTCCCAAATCCAAACTTCTTTCAGCAACCTCAAACTCCACACCGACGGCGGATTCCACTCCGGGAGATTGTACTACACCAGGAGTATCCCCCCGAACCTCAGCTCCGGCCACTCCAAAATCAGGGATAGGCTTCTTTGCGTCCCGCTCTGGCTTCACAGTGTCAGCTTGCCCGGGCGGCACCGCAGAGCCACACGCCGAAGAGTTTCCTGACGAAGCCGGAGCTGGAGGGGGAGAGCGTGCATTGGGGGAAAGAGAGATTTCATGGGCGGAAGCAACCGTGCCCTCCTCCGTCGGTGCTATCAAGCCCTGCCGAATCCCCCTTATCTGCTCCTCCGAGAGCTGTACGAAACGGTCCATTGGGCCAGAAACGGCAGGTACGGGCTCAGCGGGATAAACCCGAGGTTTGCCTTTGCGTTTAGGCATTCTGCTCGACCATCTCCACCGCCATCTTGGACAAACCACTCCCCATGGGTGTGTTTATATCCTTAATAAATATTTAAATAGATAAATAAATAAAAATGACTCTACAAGTATGAATTTGTAAGTCAACACACTGAGAAGCATACAAAATCTGTGCACACAAATGCTCACCCCTATCATGGACCTCTACAGAGGCCCATTGATATTCTGTTTTAGTCTTCATTCCCTTTGAAATAATCCCTAATATTCTGTTTGACATTTTGGCAGCTGCAGCACCCTGGGCTGACAGTTTGAACATATTATCCCTAATGACTCCAACTTCTTTTTCTTGGATGGTGACTCCTAACATGGAATCCAGCATTGTGTGCTTGCAATCTGCCTCCCACTGTTCCCTCTTAGTTTGTTCTCTCCTCTTCCCCAGAGCAACTGAAGAAAGTCCTTCTTGCCCTCTTCAAATACAAAAATCAATTCAATAACTTTTTCATAAACGACATCCCAGAACCAGGCTCCTGCCCCCCTAGCATAGAATCATCACCCTTCTGTACACTGTCTCATCAAGTTCCATTGTGACTCACTTCAAAAAGCAAATTGGAGAGGTTCCCTCTGTCCAAAAAAAAAGGAAAAGTCACTTCTCTTCCCCTCCTGAAGAGCACGTTGGAGCACCGCTTTCCATTGCTCTTTGATGCCCTAACTTCCTTGCAGATCTACGACCCTTCCTTTGGTCATGATGCTCAGGATTCACTGGTCCCCCTCTTTATTCCTGCCCCACCCCTAAGAATGGGCAACACCTTTCTCTCTCATATATCTTCTTAGAACCCTCCCTCCCAATTTTAAACAGTTCTCTCTCTCAAACATGTAAGGTATAGTCAGAAATACAGTACAATGAAGGAAACCAAAACGCCATCAATCCATTTTTAAGACCACATGTCCTCCACTTAGCTTTTTTGGGTTTTCTGTTTCTTAGGCAAATGTTCTCCATTTCATGAGAGAGGAATCGTTTGCTCATAAGCAAGATGCTTACCCACACGATGCGAGAAACTATCTGTTTTCTATTAGTCTAGACATATGAGGGTACTAAAGAGAGAGGCCCCAGAGGTCGTGGCCTTGTTGTACACAGCTGATCTCTCCACTCACTTGCTGTCTTCTCTGTGGCCGCAGCAGATGCTCTGAATCCCTGTAGGGCTACCACAGTGAGGTCTCTCCATCCAAATTTGCTCCTCTGCTGCCTCGATTAAAAGAAAGAAAGAGGACAGGTTAGGAAGGAAGTGACCATCACTAATCCACACGGTTCACTTTGGTTTAACGGCAGTTTCTTCAAAAAAGAAAGAAATGGAGCGGAAGCAGTGAAGTTCATGTTACATTAATCCGGGATAAAATGTCAAAGAGCAAGTGTCTCTTTACTGCGGAAATAAGAATACATTTTCCATGCTTTTTTTTTAAATTTTTTATTTATGCAATGTTATCAATTTGGTTACACGAATAAATCTTGCCTGGAAAAGGGCAACATCAAATTACATTACAAAATCTGAGAAAACAGAACAGGAAATATAGTAAAAGCTAGCGCCCACAAGCCCACTATATGGAGGAGAAGAAGACTCAAATCAAGAGGAAAAAAAAATTCCAAAAGGATGAATTCAGAGGCGAATCAGACAGACTTTATGGAGTTACTTTATCCTGCCAGAAAACTCACAGATGTAGGGCTAATTTGGGAAGGCTCTATAGGTACAAGTTGGACATCTGCAACTTTAGAAGAAATAAAGGCTGGTAACTGCTGTGGGTCAAAGAAAAGATAATTAATCCCAGCCAACTTGACTAGGCATTTGCAAGGAAAATGCAGGAAAAAGAGTCCACCCAACTAAAGTACCCCAGGCTTAAGGAAAAGGAACTGCTTCCGTCTTTTCTGTATGGCCCTAAACACATCGGGGAAAGTCCTAATAACAGAATCCATAAACACTTTAGAAGATGAACGAAAATACATTTTTAACACCCAATCACGGTCTACATCTAAAGCCAGGTGACCAGCAAAGCTGCAGTCAGCTTGGGATTAGACTCTAACTGCTCCAAAAATCCGGTTAAGTCTGGGCTATCACAGGACAGGGCCAGAGACTGATTTTGACCCTGACCCTTAACCAGTTTAGTCTTAGCAGAAAGCAAATAGTAAGCTCTAGAGATTGGAGGTATCAATTCCACAGGTATTTTCCTGGTGAAAAGCGGTATATAAGCACAGCTAAATAAATAATTTCAGCACAGTAATCAGAAACTTCTTGAAAAGTTCCAAAGGTGAAATAGACGGAATCTTAGGAAAGTTCCAAACCCCTAAGTCCCTACTTCAGGAGGAATTTTCCAGGACCTCCATTTTTTAATGTAAATTTTCTGAATCCTTTATAACAGCGATAACAGAGTCCTGGACTTGATCTAACCATGTTTCAATAGAAGAAATAGTCACAGGAAGGGAACTTAATAGGGATTCATGCATCCCCACTTTTTGTCAAAAAATAGCAAACTGGCCTGAGATAGACTGGAGCATCCCCGACAAAGATAGTTCAGGTTTATAGAGGGATTCCCACAAAGTTTCATGGGAAAAGAGGTCTCACCAACACTGTCCGATATTCTGGACCAGGATCCTGCATGCCCGATGAATCTGACTGCACAGAAGAAAGACCAGGTAAAATCTTCTCAGGCTGCAAAGACGCCGACTGGTCCTCCTTGCCCCTACCTCTCTAGCGACTCCAGGAAGAACCTCTGACACCTGGCAGACACTTCTGGGGCAGGGGGGTCTGTACTTCCAGCAGGAGAAACCTGTTGGCGTCAACCAGCAAGGCGCCCCCACCTCAGCCTCGCTCACCCTTTTCACTGGCTGGGCTGGAGGTATCCAGCACTCTGGGCTCAGGGAAACATAAGGTCTGAGGGTAGGCGAGGCTTCCCCTTCCACCCTCGCTTCACCCAACGAGCCGTCCAAAGCTTTCATTCCACCACTGGACATCAAGAACAAATCCATCAGCTATTAACCTCTAGCTGGAGCCTTGCCTTCCTTTTCCAAGACGAGTATGACATAAAAGCAAGAAGTAGTAAGAAAACTAAGGAAGACGCTACTGCAGGAAATCTTCAGAGAGCGTCTGCCGCCGCTGTCGCCGTCACCATCTTCCTCCAAATTTTCCATGCTTTTGAAAAGCTGAGCTGACTGAGAAGTAGGGGTGGGCAGGCAAAATAATTTCATATTGTTTTGTTTTCCAACAAAAGTTCTAAAACCTTTCGTCTTGTTTCATCTTTTTTTCAGTTGTTTTGCATAATGGTGTGTACTATTGACAAAAATGCAGAAGAGATTACATTTCATCATTTCTATCATTTTCATTTAGAAACAATATGAAACAAAATTGGAAATATTTCCCATCCTGTTTCAAATGAATGCACATCCCTTCTGAGAAGCTGTGTGCATAGCTTGTCTGTGAGGAGTAAAAGTTCTGGTGATTTACGTATAAGCTCACATATAAAAACATAAGGGGGGGGGGGTAACTTTACAAACTTTCCCTGTGCATAAAACCCAATTCCTGGAGAAATGGTCCATAAATCATTATTAAAGAGGACCCAGGTAATCCTCTTTTTGCCCCACTACCAGCAGTATGGAACCTGTGTGTCTTTTTGGAAACCTGCTAGGTACTTGTGACCTGGATTGGCCATTGTTGGGAACAGGATACTGGGCTTGATGGTCCTTGGTCTGATCCAGTATGGCATATCTTATGTGCTTATGTAAATTAAAAGCATATCTGTTTACACAGATACACAGCTGAACTGAATCCAGGGCAAGCCCCAGGACTGGTGCAAGGTTATGGATTCCCTAGGCAAACCTTCAACCTTATGTCTCCCCCCCCCCCCTGGAGATTTCGATAAGTAAACTCAACAATCAGGATCATCTTAATATTACCCAACAATATTGTAAAAATTCATAATTGGAAGTCATGCTTTTAAACTTTGCTTTGTGTGCATGTGAGCGTGTGTGTGCACGTGTGTGCGCGCGCATGTGTGTGCGTGTGTGCGCGCGCGTGTGTGTGTGTGTGCCCGCTCTCCCTGCAGGCAAAAGAATGTGCTGATGGTTATTGAAGTTTGTTGGGTTCTCAGGATCTATTGTTTTCCTTTGCCTGCTGCTGCTCTTTGCCCCCCCCCCCCTCAGAAGCGGCCGCGCTTGGCAACTGCCTTGTCTTGCCTGATGGCTGGACCAGCCCTGCCTGAATCAGTGCCACAGTTGCAGAAACAATCTCATGCTGTCATGCATCATACGTTATAAATCAATAGGCATTATTTACACCTGTGACAAATCTGAATGGATCTATTATATCTCCCCTCCCCCCTCCTCCCAAGAGTATTGAACAGACGTAAAGGCTTTTGGCCCTACTTTTGCCCGACACTTGAATCAATTGTTGCCTGCTGACAGACTAGATAGGCCATGTGGTCTTTTTCTGTCGTCATATTTCTATGTTTCTATGTTAGCAAAGCTAAAGCATATTTCAGTGCAGATCTTGCTAGGCGCTAGCACACAGATCAGACCACACGTCAGAGTATTTGCGACACTGTGTAGGGATGCAATGCAAACACTTTCCACTTGGCTCGCCATTTTATTTATTTAACAGGTTTTATATACCGCCTTATAACTTAGAACTTGCAAATGACATATTAGGCTTGCTATGTTATGTTGCTAGAACAAAAATTGAGGGGAGCATGCAATGGGGGGTAGCATGGGGGGTCTCGGAGGTAACTATTTACAGAGAGCATTATATAGAGACAAGCATTGTGGAATCTGTGTCTTTTGGGGAAACTGCTGGGTACGTATGACCTAGATTGGCCACTGTTGGAAACAGAATACTGGGCTTGATGGACCTTGGTCTGACCCAGTATGGCATATCTTATGTTCTTATGTACATTAGTTAAAGGATGCTGTTTACTTTCCTTACACATGACCAAGGAAACTATGCTTGAAATTTGATGATTTATTCAAATTCCTTAGAAAAAGAGGGCAAGAATCATTTCATCAAGGGCCTGATTCTCTAAGGCTTCTCTCCCATTCTCGCCTGTGGGAAATGACCTTCGGGCACCCCACTTGCAGAAGTAGCAGAGACTTGTAAATATATGCATATATATATTGGGCCGTTGTTTAAACTCTGTAGCATGCTTGATTTCTAAATGCTGGCTGGGGCATTAAGTATATGTATACTGAGCGCCACCAGGGGTCTGATCCTATACAGGATGTGCAGAGAGTTACATTCTTGAAACCACTTTCCTATTCTGAAGAACTTACATATGTGAACGGACACTTACACACGAGTTTTGGCTGGTCGCTATTCTGTAAACACGCGTGTAAGTCCCATCCATGTATGCTTAGTATGGGGGTGCATGGGGCATAGGTGGGGCCTGCAGCTAGGCGTGTAATTATAGAATACAATGAATTAGGGGCATCATTGCGTGGATCTAGGCGTGGGCAGTTACAACTGCTCCAGAGCAGACATAACTGCCATGACTAGACTCGAGCACATCCCTCCCTACGCCCCTATTCTATAAAGTAAAGCCTGCTCATGCTATACTTTATAGGACAGGTTCCAAATATGCACACCGCGCCGCACTTTGCCCACTCATGGGGTTATAGAATTACCCTCCATACCTATAGGTGACGTTGCTGAGAGCGCGCACCGTTGGCAGCTGAATTCAGCCCTTTACACATAGCCAAGCAGTTTCATTGAGGGCAGTCTTTTTGCTGACCTAAATTAAACCACTTTGCGATATGGATAGTGGCTGGATATCGCTGCTGGATGCCCTCATTGTGCCCCAGCACTCTCCCGAGTGGGCCGGAGCGTTTAGCAGGACCCTTCAAAGGCACTGCGGAAAATTTACAGATAGGAGACATACATTTCACAGCAGCCACAAAATGTATAAGGCCCTCAGAATATTGACCCCATATATATATATATATATATATATATATATATATATTTGCACACATGCTGCATATAATCTATAAGGCTGATTGGGGAAGGGCAGAGTAGGGGGAATTCCAAAGACCATCTCTTGCCAGATTTTTGTGTATCCCCTGCCTCCTTCTCTTCTTACACAGCTGTGCTTGACTAAATGATGCCTACAAATCACTGCAGTGTGAAAATGTAGAGGAGGGGAATTCCAGCACACCCTGCATGGCCAATTCCTAGAGTTTTAACCACGCGCTCTCAAAAACGGTCCTCCCTCCACTGTCAAAACCTAAAAATAAGCTCCAGAAGTCCACAGATTTGTCATGTGCAGGTTTTTGGGTTTACCTTGAGAATAGTTTTTTGTTTGCTTTTTAAATTTACTTCTGAATTTCAGTTCTGAGGGAAAGCTGGGTGCCAAAGCAAGGTCTAACTTGAATCAGCGTTCTGCTAACCTCCTCTTGCTTAGTGTTTCAGTTTACCCCAGTCCACCAGGGGCTCTTGCAACCATTCTTGGTATTTTGACTTCTTGAGGCAGACATTCTGAGGGTCTGGGAGATTTTCATATTGGACGGAGAGACCAAACAGAGGAGAGTTTGAACCAAAATTTGCTCAATGTGCCTGATAAATTGAAGCAACCTTCCTGCAAAGCTTCATGGGAACCTAGTGGGTGGAGATGCTGCGATATAGTGACTAAGAATGCGATATCGCAGTACCTCCCTCCACCAGCAGTAATGTGGGCAGAAGAGTACTGTGTAGTTTTGCAAGAGCATTGGTTGAGAGATAAGGCACTGAAACTTCCTGATTTAAAATAAGATTTGACAAGAAAGAGGAATGCATCAGAAAAAAATTGCACATTCTTTTCTGATACAGAAACAAAATTTGGCAAAAGAATTGCTTCTTACCAGATACAGATGTCATAATTTAAGGAAATTCAGGCACATCTGTCTAGAGGTCATCCCAAAAGCATTTTTGCTAGAACACAACCCAGCACATAGAGGTCTTTTGGTCATCCTCTGTATCCCCCGAATATCCTCCAAATGCAAAATTGGCATCAGAAAGAGCCCACAGGGGTAATTTTATAATGCGGCACCTATTTTTAGGTGCTATTAATAGGGCATGTTTACTAAAAAATGGGAGCTTACTGTGCATTCAGCTCCAAATATTAGCATGGGGGTGACATTGGACTCAAGTTCCACATTGACTCCACCCCAAGCTCTACCCTAACTCTGCCTGTAGGCCCCCATGGCCTTCCTGTCCTATTCAGCCTGCAGGGACCCCATCTGCCATTGTCAGAAGAAGGAAAAATGGCTGTGATCATGGTAGATTCCTGTCTGCCCACGGGTATCCGATCTCCAGCGGGCAGATAGGAAGAGTCTTTGCTGCGATCATGGCAGCTTTCCACCTCTGCCCACAGGGATCCGATCAGACAGAAGGAGTTTGATCGCAGATGGCAAATGTTTGATGGTGCAAGGGCCCATGTGGCCCAACCTGTTCCAACGCCTTTGCAATTAACTCTGGTGCACTTAACAGCATCCATTGAGGTGGCAGTAAGAGCACACGCGCTAAGTGCAACATTGCTGGTTAGCATGCATTATAGATACCCAAGATAACCGCAATTTGTATGCTCCAACCCTTAACTGTCCAGTCTCTGCCTTCACCCATGCTAATCGCTGCCAAGGTTTTGGCATGTGGTATTGGTTACCATGATGCGCTTGATGCTTACTTAGCATTAAGAACATAAGAAATGCCATACTAGGTCAGACCAAGGTCCATCAAGCCCAATATCCTGTTTCCAACAGTGGCCAATCCAGGTCACAAGTACCTAAACGTTTCCCCAAAAGACACACAGGTTCCACAATGCTTGTATTGGGGCATGCAGTGAATTTTCTGGGTCCTCTTTAATAATGGTTTATGGACCTCTCCTCCAGGAACTTGTTCAAAACTTTTTTAAATCCAGTTATACTAACAACTTTTACTACATCCTCTGGTAACGAATTCCAAAGTTTGATTATGTGTTGAGTGAAAAATTATTTTTTCTTATTAAACGGGTTACATTGTACCTTCATTGTGTGTCCTCTAGTCTTTCTACTTTTTGATTGCGTAAACAACCGATCTACATTTACCCATTCCACTCCATTCATTAATTAATAGACCTCTATCATATCTCCCCTCAATCGTTAAGCCTCTCCTCATAAAACTATCCTTCCATCCCCTTTACCACTTTGGTGGATCTTCTCTGTACCTTTTCTAATAACGCTATATCCTTTTAAAGATATGGTGACCAGAATTGCACACAATATTCAAGGTTTGGTCACACCATGGAACGATACAGAGGCATTATAATATCCCTGGTTTTATTTTCCATTCCTTTCCTTATGATTCCTAGCATTCTATTTGCTTTATTGGCTGTCTCTGCACACTGGGCTGGGGGTTTTAGCATGATGCCACCTAAATCTTTTTCCTAGGGGGTGGTTCCTAATGTAGAATCTTGCATCATGTAATTCGGGTTGTTCTTCCCTAAGTCCATAACTTTGCACTTGTCCATATCAAATTTTATCTGCCATTTGAATGTCCTTTCTTCCAGTTTATTAAGGTCCTCTTACAATTTTTCACAATCCTCTTGTGTATTAAAAACTTTGAATATTGTATCATCTGCAAATTTGATCACCTCACTCGCTATTCCCATTTCCAGGTCATTTATGAATATGTTAAAAATCAGCAGGACCAGAACAGATCCCTGGGGTATTCTACTATTCACCTTTCTCCATTGAGAAAATTGGTCCTGATCCACAATAGTACACTGCCTCCTATCCCATGACTTTTTAATTTTGCCAAAAGTCTTTCATGAGGGACCTTGTCAAAGGCTTTCTGAAAATCCAAATACACTATATCAACCAGCTCACCTTTTTCTACCTGTTTATTCACACCTTCAAAAAAATATAACAGATTAGTAAGACAAGACTTTCCTTGGTTAAATACATGTTGGTTTTCTCCTATTAAGCTATGACTATCTACATTTATTTATTTATTTATTACATTCTCTTATATACTGTGCTATTCTGCATCAGTGCGGTTTACATTGAACAAACTGAAATTACATTGAACAGGGCATTGTAACTTGGAGATAACTATTTTACAGGGAACATGGGCTATGGAGGGTTAAGTGGCTTGCCCAAGACCACAAGGATCTACATGTTCATAAATTGTGTTCTTTATAATGGTTACTATCATTTTGCCTAGCATCGATGTCAGGCTCCCCAGTCGGTAGTTTTCCAGATCACCCCTTTTAAAAAAAATTGGCATTACATTGGCTATTCTTCATTCTTCCGGTACTACAAATTATTTTAATGATAGTTCACAGATTATTAATAGTAGGTCTGCATTCTCATCTTTCAGTTCTTTTAACACCCTTGGATGTATACCATCCAGTCCAGGTGATCTACTACTCTTCATTTTATCAAATCGTGTAATACCTCTTCCCTGTTTATCAATATTTCTTTCAATTCTTCTGATATATCACCTTTAAATATCATTTCAGGCATAAGTAGCTTCCCTACATCTTCTTCAGTAAAGACCGAAACAAAGAATTCATTCAATCTCTCAGCTATGGCCTTGTCCTCACTTAGAGCCCCATTTACCCTTCTATCATCCATTGGCCCAACTGACTCTTTCACAGGTGTTTTGCTATGAATATACTTGAAAATGTTTTTATTATGCATTTTTGCTTCCATGGGAAACTTTTTTCAAATTCTTTTTTTGCCTGCCTTATCAGTGCCTTGCATCTAACTTGCCAGTATTTATTTTGTTTCCTTTTTTCTTCACTTGGTTCCTTTTTCCATTTCCTGAAGGATGCTTTTTTGGCTATAACAGCCTCTCTGGCCTCGCCTTTAAACCATGCTGGTAGTTTTTTGGCCTTCTTTCCTCTTTTCTGTCAACTTTATCTGGTCTGGGCTTCCAAGATAGATGCTTGATGTAAATCTTTAACTTTTGCAGCTGTTCCTCTTAGGGGTATGTTTACTAAACTGCGCTAATGTGCGGGGCGCACTTGAGCGTGCGCTAAGGTACCTTAGCGCATGCTAATGTCACGTTACGGGGCATTTTTGTGCACGCTCAGGTGCGCGGCGCACTATTGTGCACGCTCATGTGCGCGGCACGCTAATGTGCGATGAGGGTGGGGAAAGGCTCCCGTAGGGCGGAGGAAGGCTCTCCAGGGGCAGAGAGAAGGGGTCAATGGGTGGAGAGTGGGAGGGGAGAGGCTCTCCGCACATTAGCGAGGTTGAAATCCGAGGCAAAATATACCGCGAGTGAAAACCTCGCGTTAGAGCCGATTTAAAGGGAAGAGAAACCATTTCTGTCAGCAATGTACAGCAAAACCAGGGAAACCTACAAAAAGTGATAAGTGTGATACATGTGCACGGTACAAAAGTACAAATAAACATTGAAAAGGACCCCAACAAAATTTTAAAAAATTATAATCAAGCTGGGCAATAGTGATAGTAATGGGAAACATCAAAAAACACTCCCAAGAAAGCCCCAAAAAATAAATATGAATTTTGGAAGGGTCTACGCTCCGTCCCCATACAAGGTGAATGATCCCACAGTGAAATAGCACTAATCAGGGTTTTCCTCTCCATTGGACAGGTTTCCTATGGCATGTACATGTTCCACAACAGCAGGGCGGGCATGTCGGAATGGGCAACTGGACAGATGCTGGGAAAGGGGATACAGAGGGCTGCAGGCGGCACATGCTGTGGTGCAGCTGGGGCACAGTGCGGACTAGGCAGATGCCTAGGTGGCACTTAGGAATGCTGAAACTGAACATCAGCCAGAGAGCAACTGATGAGGGCCCAACATGGGCACGAGAGTGTTTATCACAGTGTTACAGGGGATAGTACCCAGCAGGTACCCCCAAGGGCACAGAACATTGGCAGGCGGTGTAGGGGGGAAGCGTGGACGCCTATGCAGGCACCCCTACCCCAGAACACGCACCATAGTCAGCCACCTACCTTCACACTGGATGGCTTGAGACTGCACACCACCAGCACCACCAGCAGAAGGGCATCTCAGCATGATGGCAGAGGGGTACTGGTGGTGGAGGGGGGCAGTGGCAGCTGCCCAGAGCAGACCATGGCCTAGCCCTGTGTAGGTGGGTGCCATGCACTGCAACAGACAGGCTGTGTCTGACCAACAACCATGGTATCTCCAGGGACTGCACAGTCACTGTGAGCACAGTGTGGTGCAGTGAACACAGCCAGTGTGTTCAGGAGCAGAAGGTCACAAGTTCAAGTCCCAGCTGGGGCTACTGCCAATCCAATCCCCATATTTTACCTGCTACTAAACCGTGATAGTAAGGACAAACCTTTATTGCAGAGAACATACGCATGGTTCAAACGCCTATATTTTACCCCACCGAGCACAGACACCAGAAACATGCGCATTACCTGGAGCAGAGTCCCCCAAATTCAGTCCTGGAGGCCCACAAATCAGTCAGGTTTTATGCTGTCTCCACTATAAGGCCATGTCAGCATGGTGGCGGAGGGGTACTGTTGGTGGAGGGGGCAGTGGCAGCTGCCCAGAGCAGACCATGGCCTAGCCCTGTGTAGGTGGGTGCCATGCACTGGAACAGACAGGCCCTGCCGGACAAACAGTCATGGTATCACCAGGGAATGCACTGTCTCTGTGGCAACACGGTGGTGCAGTGCACACAACTAGTGTGTATGGAGGCAGAAGGTCACAGGTTCAAGTCCCAGCTATGGTGCCTGCCAACCCAGTCTCCATATGTTACCCACTACTACAACGTGCTAATACAGACAGAACCTTTATTGCAGATGACGTAAACATGCCCAAAACACCTACATTTTACCCTACAGAGCAAAGACACCATAAACAGGTGCATTACCTAGAGCACAGTCTCGCAAATGCAGTCCTGGAGGGCCAAACACCATTCAGGTTCCATGCTGCCTCTAATAAAGATGCCTGTGCTGCATATCTATGCACCACCCCCATGGTATGCAGATGTATCTCATGCATATTCATGAGGGACAGCATGAAAACCCAAACAGTGTTTGGCACACCAGGACTGGAGTTGGGAACCTCTGCCGTAAAGCAGCAGCCAACAGGGGCAGACACACCCACACCCACACCCACAGGCTCCATTAGCCAATGCCTCCTGGAGAGGCAGGACATTGGGCCCTGCGTGCATCTCCCAATACTAGCCCTTGCATACCTTAGCAATGCCACTCTACACCTGGGAATATGGTACACAGCTATCAAACGTTTGCTATGATTACTGGCAGATACCAATTCCTACGTTAAGCACAGTTTGCTGATTGAGCTCCATCATAGCAACCTTTCTGCTGTCTGTGGAGTGTGCTTCAGGTCTGGTCTCTGACAGTGTTTACCACCCTGGGGAGTGACCCCCAACAGTATTGCATACCATATCCATGCCTGCACTGTGCCCAGGACTGGTGTGGTGGCCAGGGCTGCTAAACTCCTCTAGAGTGGCACAATGCTGGCATAGGTGTGGGAGTGTGTGTCTGTCTATCCAGTGTGTGGTGGCTGCAAACACCCTCCACAGCCCACACTGCCAGCACTGTTGCCAGTATTGGCCTGCCAATGTGCATAATGAGGAGCAAGGTACCATGGGTATAGCCCGGACAGGGTGGCCTGGCCAGGATGCATCTGCACAGGGCATAGGGCACTGGCTGGGACATTCTAGTGCCCGGCCACCACCTGCACAGACAGGTTGGCCACAGTATGTCCTGCTGGGAGATCACTCTCACCCTGACTGTGCAGTGACCACAGCATGGCTAGGCACCCCCATAGTGCTATATAGTATTTCTCTCATGTGATATTTATGGGTTTCCCTTTGGGGCCCAGTCACTGACTTATCTGCTTGGTGTGTATGCTGACATCCCAGTTCGGGGTGCACGCATTTCCACCAGGAACATGCACTATGAACTAGCTAGCAGACTGTCTGCAGCTGGTATGTGTTCTGATGGAGCGCCTTGCAGGGTGCAGCGGCTGAAGGCTTGCTGCAGGAGAATATCAGATAGTGGTGTGGTGTAGCTTAGCATATCCAGGCCTAATGTCTGTCTGCTATTGCGTTATGTATGTGTACAGAGCTGCATTAACTGCCCTGTAGGGTGTCTGTTCCCCAGCAGGACTGGGGTTGATGGTCCCCTCTACTGCCACCATTGCAGGGAGGTAGAATGTGGATCTGTTGGTGGGAGACCCTGTTTACCACCCTTAGCCCTGGAGGAGGAGGAGGGTGGTGGTACATAATCCTCCTAGGGGTCCATAGGGGCTACACCTGACTGAGACATACAGACATATCCAAGGTGTGTCAGCAGAAACTACCTATCTCACACATTAGCACTGCTGGGGACCTGCAGCATGGCCTATCTCTGCTGTGGACCGGGTGCTGGGCACCCCACCTCACCCTCAGGGTGAATGCCGTACCTGCACAATGTGACGGTGTGTAGCTACTCTGTGCCAGTACCACACATGGTCAGTTCCCCCTACCAGGCCGAGGTGCTGTGGGGGTGCATACCCCATCTTGTGATCATCTGTAGACTGCTGATTTGGGTATGGGTGGGTTAACCCTATCCTGGTGACCACAGCAGACTGTTTGTGTGGTGATTTGTAGTCCTTCTGCAGACAGCCAGGGGCTTGCTAGCAGCTGTAGCCCACTGGTTACTTCACTACCAGTGGAGCCAGAGGTCATGGGTTCAAACCCACAGTGGGGTTATTTGATAGGGCTGTCCAAAACATTATCTATTTTTAAAGTACATTAGTGCTGCCAGCAATAACACCCCCAGCGTACTGTAACCATAAGGTGCCTCAGAGGGCACTTTATAGGGCGCCCTATAGGACACCTTATGGTTACCGTCCATATAAGGTGCACTATACAGTATGCTATGGAGCGACTGATAGGGTGCCAGTCCGTATAAGGGGCCTTATAAGGTGTCCTATGGAGCGCCTTATAGGGTGCCCTATAGGGGACATTATAGGGTGCCGTGGCGGACAGTGCACCTTATAATGTGCCCTATGGAGTGCCTTATAGGGTGCCTTATGCGGCACCTTAGGTTACGGCACGTGAGGGTGTGTTTGCTGGCAGTAATTAATAAAATACAAATAAAGTGCCGCAGGAAACAATACTTACATGTCAAAGCTGATGCCTCAGCCAGCCTTACGTATTGGGCACACTGGGGATGGAACTCATGACCCCTATATCACCAGTCAGTGCCTTAACCATTGTGCTGCACTGCTGTTTCTCCTTGCATTTCAGCGCACTTACTTATGCTTTTCATGCGTTTAAATGCACAGTGCTGCCATCAATAACAGTGCTATGACCTTGCTGTGCCTCATAGGGCACCCTATATGGAGCCCTATATGCCACCCTTTATGCAACATTGTAGGGTGCCGTGGCGGACAGTGCACTTTAAAATGTGCCCTCTGGGGTACCTTATGGGGTGCCTTATGTTACAGTGCTTTCAGAGTGCATTTGCTAGTAGCAGTAATTAAAATAAAATTAATATGCCTCAGACTGCAATATTACACATAACAGGTAGTGCCTCAGCCAGTCTTATTCATTGGGCACAGTGGGGGATTGAACCCATGATCCCTGCACCATCAGTCAGTGTCTTAACCATTGTACTGTGGCTCTGTTCCTGTGCTTGCACATCAGCGCGCCGCTTATGCTTCCCGCGCGCGTTTCTCATGCACTAATGTGCGTGGCGCACATGAGCGCACAGCGCACATTAGCGCATGAATAATCACGGTTTGCTTTTTTCAAACTGACATGCCCACTCCTTTTATGGCATCCCGCACAATAGCGCGGCGCGCACCTAACGGGGTTTTAGTAAACATACCCCTTAGTTTTTTCTTAAATATTCTTTTCTTAAATATTTTCTTAAATATTTTCCTCATCTTCTCATAGTCTCCCTTTTGAAAATTAAAAGGTAGTACTATGGATTTCCTTGCTGTCCTTCTTCCATTTATTAAAACGCACACGATCATGCTATGATCACTACTGCCAAGTAACCCCAACACCCTTATCTCTTGTACTAGATCCTATGTTTCATTAAGACTAGGTCCAAAATAGCTTTTCCTGTTGTCGGTTCATGAACCAGCTGCTCCAAGAATTAACAAACTTTGGTACACAGGCCCCAGTGTGTGTACATGTCAGTATTTTAGTCATTTATATGTGTGAATAGTCTCTTATAGAATACCGATGAGCTTAAGAGTATGCGTTTTGTTTGCCTCGCATGTACTTTCACTATGCACATGGGTGGAGTTTGGCTGGAGCATGGGCACTGAGAGCAAATGTGCACCTTGGTGATAAAATACAATTATTTACATGTGTATTTGTTATATACTGTCATTTTCAGCTGCTATAAGTGATTGTACTTTAATTTATGGTGTGACCTCTGCAACTTAATGCTAGTATTTTATAATGACAAGTATGTGCCTATTTGTCTTTATAGAATAGGCTAAATATAGATGCATTAAAATGTGTTTGGATTCAGGCGTTCTGTTGTAAAATTATGCTCCACATAATTAAGTGAGGTTTGGAAAGGAACTTGTGCAGGGGACTCGGATTTATGACTGTACAACAGAAACACAGAAAGATAATGGCAAAAAAAGACCACATCTCCTATCTAGTCTGCCCTTCCCCTTTATTCCTTTATCCCCAGTCCCTTTTATTCCTTTAGAGATCCTCTGTGTTTGTCCTATGCTTTCTTGAATTCAGACACCGTCCTCGTCTCTACTACCTCCACAGGGAGCCTATTCCATGCATCTACCATTCTTCTATAAAGAAATATTTCCGCATATTGGTACTGAGTTTATCCCCTTTCACCCTCATCCCATGTCCCATTGTAGCAGAGCTACATTTGAAAGAGGTTCTCCTCTTGTGCATTTATGCCACGAAGGTATTTAAACGTCTCTATCATAACTCCTCTATCCCGCCTTTCCTCTAACGTATACATATTAAGATCTTTATGTCTGTTCTCTTATACTTTATAACGAAGACCACTAACCATTTTAGTAGCCACCTACACCAACTCCATCCTGTTTATGTTCTTTGAAGGTGTAGTCTCCAGAATTGCACACAATACTCCAAATGAGGTTGCACCAAAGACTTAAATAGAGGCACTATCACCTCCTTTTCTTGCTGGCCATTCCTCTCCCTATTCACCCAAGCATCCTTCTGGCTTTCGCCGTTGCCTTTTCTACCTGTTTAGCCACTAAGAACATCAGAAACAATCACGCCCAGGTTCCGCTCTTCTTTTGTGGACAGAAGTACTTCATCCCCTACACTGTACCACTCCCTTGGACTTTAGCAGTCCAAATGCATGATTCTGCATTTGTTAGCATTAAATCTCAGTTGCCAAATTTTTGACCATTCTTCAAGTTTAGCGAGATCCCTCCTCATGTTATCTATTCCTTCCTGGATGTCTACTCTATTGCAGATTTTTGGTATCATCCTTTCACAACATCACTAACAAAGTTATTAAAAAGAATAGGACCAATGTGTCAAACTCCAGCTGTAGGGTGTCAAACTCCAGTCCTGAGAGCTGCAAACCAGTTGGGTTTTCAGGATATCCCTGATAAATATGTATGAGATATATCTGCATGCACTACCTCCATTGTATGTAAATATATCTCATGAATATTCATTAGGGGCATTCTGAAAATGAGGCTGTTTTGTGACCCTCCAGTACTGGAGTTTGACACCTCTGCTCTACAGTTTCTGAGGTTGATATGGGTCAAGTGGCAACATTCTTATTGAAGTAGCCTGGCCAGCTGCCCTGCTGAAAGCAGACTGGCAAAAGCAACAATTTTGCAATGTAAGTGCAACATGGAGCACATGGGGAGGACAAATGTCTAAAGGATTTAAAGTGGTAAATAGGGATTTACCCAGGTCATTTCTCCTGCCCACTTATAATGATTAAAAGTGCAAGCCAAGGCATTCCAGAGTGAGGGAGAGGTTGATACCTCAATTCTCATTTTCAAATGGACATGTGCTGTTTTACCCTCACTCCAAAGCCTGTACAAATACCAGCTGTAAATGTATGCCATACTGGGTCAGACCAAGGTCCAACAAGCCCAGTATCCTGTTTCCAGACCTTGTCAGCTAGAAGCATCAAACCTAATACAATATTGGGCTGCACTGGAGAAAAAGGTACTCTAAGTGGGCTGGCAGCCAATTGAGGCAGGATCACAGATGCAGAAATATGTATATATTTGTACATTAAAATATAGAAATACTTGCACTTTGTTAAAATAAAATCTTTACTGTCCAGTTAATTGATATGAGAAAGAGAGAGAGAGATAGTAAGACTGTAGGCTGAAAGGAAGTGGTATGTAAACAGTTGGGATTTGCAGTCCCACAGTTGCTCCTTGTGGCCTTGGGCAAGCCACTTAACCCTCTGTTGCTTCAGGTACAAAACGTAGATTGTGAGCCCTTCGGGGAAAGGGAAATAAATACCATACCTGAATGTACACTGCTTTGACCCAGTGAAAAGCGGTATATAAACACTGATAAATAAATACATTTTTTTCTTACCCTCTTGTTGGGGGATGGTGACCCTTGAGATGCTAATGGTGTTGATAGTATTAGATGACACTGATCAGATGGGGCTGACCCTTTATGGGTTATATATATATATATTTGAATTTTAGTCAGAAGGAGGCAGGAACAGAATAGGACTGTACGGTCTACAGCAATTAATGGCAAAAACCATAATTGCCATCGCTGGTGCCGTCAGCTTTTAATCGCACTAGGGGCCCAGCAACACAGGAGTAGCAGATGCTGTTTGTGGCTGTGGGATGTTCAGTGAGCAACAGGGTCAGATGCAGCAGGCAACCGTGTGAATCCAGATGTGAAGTCGGGTGGTGTCACCGTCAGGCCGTTGCTCTTGCAAGGCTGCTATCGGCAAGAAGTGTTGGTGAGCATCCCTACTGTATTCATAGCTACAAAACTGAGGTTGATTTTGAGGGGATGCGGATATAGCTCTAATACAATAATGGCTTCTTCATTCCCAAGAAATGAAAAGTAAATCACAGGAAGGGAAAAACCAAGCACTGAAACTAGAGATGGTTAAGCTGGTCTAGATGAAATCTGAACGTGCCGCAAAGCAGAACTGAATTAGCGCAAGCTGCAATCAGTTCAGAATAATCAGTCATTAATAACTCAACTCAAATCTCCATATTCATTCAGTCCTAATCTTGCCGGCAAAGGTCAAAGGTAGACAGACTTAGACAGAATGTTTTGGGCTTGCAAAGATTCCCGCTCCAGTAAGTACGAACTAATCCAAGTATATCACACTTCAACCAGAGTAAAGCTGACTCTTAATTATCAAGCAATTCTGAACATCTGAACATGTATACCCTTACATCAGGCATCCTGCTTTAATTCGGACTCTGCTCTGGCAAGAAAGCTGGGCTTAATTATCTCTTCCAAGAAAACAGCAGATTCAGAAAGAGGTGACATTGCTGTTATTTCCTCAGTTGTTTCGGCATTTGGGAATGCCTCCCTTGTTGCTGTGACTACAGTATTCTGCCAAAGCCTCTGGATTCTTCTGACAGAAAAGCCTAGATGAAAATGTGCAATTCTAATACTCCATCTGTAGTTTCCCTGCATTTTTTTGCATGAATTGGAAGCTTGAGGGGTCATTCTGAGGCATGAATAGCAGGGATGGACGTCCCGTTGGGACGTCCATCCTGGCTATTGGGGTCCTTCCTGACCCTGTCTACCTCCCCGCTTGTTATACGGGGAAGGTAGATGGAGACAGGAAAGGGGCAGATTGGGGGCGGCGTTAGGGCGGGCAGTGGGCAGTCGTCGGCCCCAGATGTACAGGGCTGGTTCTAATGTCGGCCCTATACATCCAGGGCCAGCAGCTTGCACAGGGAACTTATTTCACCTTGGAGGTGGAATAAGTTCCCCAGTCGGCAGGGATTGGCAGGTCCGGGGCTGGGAAGCAGTGGGAGGGGGCAGAGGAGATTCCCCTCAGCCTGACCCTGGCCAGATTGGGGGTCGGGCTGCAGGGCAAGCACCTTTGCAGCTGGCAGCGGGGGATCGCTGCTTTTCAATGGAGCTGTGGTGCCATGGCAACCAGACACCATGGCGCCGTGGCTCCAGAACTGACTGAGTTAGCCGGGGAAGGCCTATATGTGCAGGCTGGATCAGGTCCTGGCCTGCACGTACAGGCCTGTTTGCGATTCTGATCCTGTGGGGCTAGACGTGCTCCGCAGGATCAGAATCGCCACTCCCTCTGTGCGTCCGGTTCCAACCGGGTGCACAGAGGGCCAGGACGTGCAGATCAGAATTGGGCCCTTCATGTCCAGAAACTCATGTCTGAAGTGCATGTCCATGATTGTTGACACAGCTGGTACTACTGAGGGATCACCTCATAATTTTACAAAGGGTGAAGTTTTGACCCTACCCCCTCTCTTTGTGCTCTTCCACATCTCCTTACACCGTCAGGGCTCCTACAGCCATTGAAAAGGCAAATGTTCTTTTTTTTATGTAAGAAATTTTATTGAGCAGTATCAAGAATTATACATACATACTCATCAAACTTCAACTGAAAAGCACATATCATATCTTGTGAAACATATACTCGTTTGGATAGATGGATATACATCAATCATCATACTTACCGGTATATTTTTTTTCCCAAGCATGCCTGACAGGATAACAAGAACAGAGGATAATAAAAAGAGAGAAGAAGAAGAATATCCTATTATGCAACCCGTACTGATAACATTACGGAAAGCCATAACCCTGCAGTACATGTTCTGATAAAACGACACAAAAACAGCACGCCGCTAACCATGTAGTGTAATGTGATATCTCACTCAGTCATGGAGTTAGGCATCTGCAAAATCTCAGAAGGAACAGAGGCAAGTGCGATAAACCGTCTAGTAGCAATATATATCTCATATAATAGAGTAAGATAAGATAAGAATCCCACCTCAATAAGGCCAAAAACCCCAAACTTCTATCCCTTCTTTCGGGGAGTCAAACAAGGGAGAGTTAGACCCTCAAGGGGACTAACTCTGAACAACCACTTCTCATACTTGCCCCTAACCCCCCCTACCCTTGTCCTTCACCCCCCTCCCCCTTTAAATCCCAATGATAAATGGAAATTTATGAGAGAAGAAGAACGAGCAAGAACTCCGGAAATAAGGAAGGAGTAAAGAATAATAAGGAAATCAGAGACTATTGTCTGATAAGTACCTATATGACCACCTGAAGGATCGATTACCCTACAACATCTTGAAAAACTAATCTCCAAATATCCTCTCCCTGGAAGGGAAGTCCACGAACAGACGCTGTGATTTTTTCCCACCGATAAATTTCCCAAAACTTAGCATGCCACTCTATGAAAGATGGTGCAGTGCTGCGCTTCCAAAAATGAGCTATTACCGATCTGGATGCTAGCAAGAGTGACTGAGCCAACCTCCAGAGAAGTGCACTACCGGCTGAATCTGGAAGCACCCCCAGCAAACAAGTCGCCATGTCCAAGGGGAAGGTCAGCTGTAGACAGCCTGTAAGATGTTCCCAAACCTTCTTCCAATAGCTTTGGATACGAGGACAATACCACCACATATGATCAAAGTCACCCCGATGGCCACACAGCCGCCAACATAATGGATCATCAGCTCATTTCCAAAGAAAGAGATGTTGCAGCGTGATTGACAACCGATATAGAATTCTCAGTTGAGTGTGAATTAATCCCAGTGAAATAGAACATGAATGTGAGTACTGATAAATTTCTAGCCAAAAATCCTGTTCTTTCCCCGGTAAGGTCATTTCCCATCTCCTCTGAGGAAGTTTCAAAGTAGAGAGCACAGGTGAGTCCTCTGCCAAATTACGGTACAACCGTGCATTCGGGTATGTGCATCTCCAGGATAACTCTGATGAAAGTACTGGAGGATTGGATATCACATTTTGATCTATGTGATGTTTGGAGACACCTCCATACTTCTGAAAGAGACTATACCTTTTATTCTAGGGTACATAGTATTTATTCTCGTATTGATATGTGGTTGGTTTTTGGCTCGGGGATTTCATGGATGAACCAAGCATCCATTGGAACCATGAGCCCTTCGGATCATGTGATTATAACTATTAATTTCTCTTTGGGGGATTCTGAAATCCCTCCACTCCGCTGGTCCTTGTCTCGTGGCTTTTTGCTAAATCAAGAGTTCTCCTCGGCAGTAAAGACAGGTTGGATAGAGTTTTTGACATTTAATGATACTGAGGACATATCCAGAGCGCTTCTGTGGGAGGTAGGGAAGACCGTTTTACGTGGGCAACTCATCTCGTTAGTGAGTGCCTTCAAAAAGAAATCGGAGGCTAGACAGAAAGAATTGCGGTGTGAGATTGCTGAGTTGGAAAAAACCCACAGACGTAATGGGAGTTCTAAGGTGTGGAAGGTGTTGAGCAACCGTAGGGGGGAGCTGGAGGCGCTTGAGTCAGAACAAATTGCTTTGCTACTCTTGCAGACCAGACAGAGATTTTATGAACAGGGGAATAAGGAAGGGAAAGTGTTATTGTGGCAATTGAAATGACAACAGCAATGCCATAAAATAGCTGCGATTAATTCCCCACAGGGGCAGGTCTTGTATGGTTCCAAGGACATAGCAGCAACTTTTGCAAAGTTCTATGAGCAGTTATATACAAGTGAGTCATCAGCAGCAGCCACGGATATCAGTGATTGGTTGTGGGAGGCTTCCCTCCCACAGCTTTCCTCAGAAGTACGGGAGCACTTGGATTGTCCCTTTACCCTTCAGGAGTTATTACAAGTTATGAGGAACCTAAAATCTGCAAAGGCGGCAGGACCTGATTTCTTGCCGGCTGAGCTTATTTATTTATTATTTATATTCTCTTATATACCATGCTATTCTGCATCAGTGTGGTTTACATTGAACAAACTGAAATTACATTGAACAGGGCATAACAACTTGGAGATAACTATTTTACAGGGAACATGGGCTATGGAGGGTTAAGTGGCTTGCCCAAGACCATAAAGAGCACCTGTGGGACAGCACCTTTTGGCCCAAGGTTGCTGTCCTCTAGTGGGATTTGAACCCCCAACCTTCTGGCCTGAAGTACCTTGCCCCAACCACTAGGCCACTCCTCCATTTGTTGCATAAGGCGTTTCCAGAGTTATTTGCTCCGACTATTTTGACGGTTTTCAATGAGATTCTTTCCAAGGGAAAGCTTCCGGCTTCCTTTTACCAGGTGACCATTGTAGTAATCCACAAAGCAGATAAAGACACACTGCAGTGTTCTAACTATCGTTCGATATCTCTGCTGAACTTAGATTATAAAATTTTCACCACAGTATTAGCTAACCGTTTGGCTACTTTAATTCCAGATATTGTGCACCCCAATCAGACGGGATTTATAAAAAATAGATATGGTTTTGAAAATGTGTGCAGGTTGGTTAATGTGTTACAAGGTCTGAAATCTAAAGTGGGGTCGTATGGAATCCTCTCACTAGATGCGGGGAAAGCTTTCGATAAACTTAAATGGGCTTATCTATTACAGGTCCTCCAGGAATTCGGGTTTGGGGTCTCTTTTTGTAAGTGGATTGCCTCTTTATACGCTAATCCTCAAGCCTCGGTATCCATAAATGGCTTTAGTTCTCCATACTTTCCCTTAGGTAGAGGTACTAGACAGGGATGTCCCTCTCTCACCTTTGCTATTTGCCCTTGCGATGGAACCATTAGCAGTACATATTAGGTTACGAGCTGAGGAATTTGGTACCCACCTCGGTTCTAACTGGCACTCCATCTCGCTCTATGTGGATGATACGCTCATTTATCTCAGTAATCCTTCCAAATCTCTCCCAATAGTGGTATCTATCTTAGATCGCTTTTCACATATATCTGGATTTACAGCAAATATGCAGAAGTCAACATTATTTAGTTGCATATCCCGTTCTTCAAGCAGAGTACTATCTAGTGGAGGAGAGTTCCTGGTGGTGGATCATTTCCGTTACCTGGGTATTATAATACATAGAGATTTATCACAGTTGTATACCTTGAGCTATCTTCCCCTCCTTAAAATGCTTAGACACGATATGGAACGCTGGGAGTCTTGTTCGGTCTCCTGGTTGGATCGGATAAATACATATAAGATGTTGGTCTTACCCAAGCTACTTTTCCTTTTATGCAATTACCAATTTTTCTTGCTAAAGCCTTCTTCAAAAATCTACGACAGGCGTTGCTGCGCTTTCTGTGGAATGGAAATCATCCCTTAATTAGTTGGCAGATTCTTACACTACCAAAATGGTCAAGGGGGGGGGGGGGGTGTGGCTAGGGCTTTCAGATCCGGAGTTATATTACTCTTGCATTTGTTTATGATCTCTGTTGCTCTGGCGAATCAATGCGGAGGCAGAT
Organism: Ichthyophis bannanicus; assembly: GCA_033557465.1. NCBI lineage: Eukaryota > Metazoa > Chordata > Amphibia > Gymnophiona > Ichthyophiidae > Ichthyophis > Ichthyophis bannanicus. Next base: position 489,189,584 of record CM066038.1, on the reverse strand, counting down.
TGGACTTCCCTGGAAAAGGAATGGTTAAAGTCAATTCTGTTGGAAGCGGTGCCATTCCTTAGTGATTCAAAGGAGGTGGCAAGGGTCCATGTGCACCCCTTCATCGGGTCCCGCTGGGGGGGCTTGGCAGAGGATTTGTCGGCAGTTCGAAATATGTGCTTCTCAATCATCTTATCTGATATTAGGAGCTATGGGGTTTGTTAGAGGCCTGAAAAGAGGACGGAACTTGGAACTTTGTACAACGAGATTGTCCTCTTTATATGAAGGATCACATCTTTTGCTAAAGAGTCGATTGGAGGAGCATTTAGGTTTCCCTCTATCCCAGTTCCAATTTCTTCAATTACATCACTGCCTGAATACTCAGATATCGAAGTCAGTTCTGGTAAAACGCCCTAAACGCTGGGAATTCAAACTCTTTGAAATGTTCTTTTTCAACTTTATTTGAAAACAGTTGTGAATGGTTATTTGAAGAAAGGAATAATAGAGCTGTAAATTGTACTCTGCTAATCAGCAATTAATAGGACAAATAAGTACCAAAGAACAAAACACCACAAAACCAATAAATAGGTGAAAAAAATACACGTGAAACCATTTATTAAAAGAACACCATAAAAACTAAAATGAATTAAAACACTCCAGTATAATTGCATAAAACCCAGCATAGCTGTGTTTCACCAACAACCTACATCAGGGGTATAGTCACAAAATATAATCACAGAAACTAGAACTGTTTGGTTACAATTCACCCTAAAACAGTGGTCAAGTTGGATTGCTGAAGAAATATTATGCAGAAAATGACCTAACAGCTGGGGCGATAAACTGCATCTACTTCTGTTCTGGTCGGAGATGGTGTTGTGCTTTGCCTCCTGCTGGCCATCGCTGTCTGCCTTTCAGCCACTTGGAGGGTGGCACGTGCCTGCATTCTTCATATGGTACCCTGCCGTCCTATGGTAACTCTCGGGAATGTATTTGTATGTTTTACATTTGCTAAACATGATCATTATTTCTTATGCACTTTATTCAGTTTTAAAAGGTCACTGAATGTGACTGATGCGGGATGGTTTTTGTGGAGTAGGAACAATTTCCAATTTGCCCTTTCTAGAGTTCAAATTCAAATTTTAGCAAAAAAAAAAAAAAAGTTGCCATTTTATTGTTGTTTCCTACTTCCTCCTTGTCCTCTCTTTAATGCTTTGCAAATAAAAATGAGAACATCCCCGCAGCTTTTTTAAAAGAAGAACTTTCCATTATTAGCAAGGCATCTCTACAGGTGGGCGAAGATCAGAAATGCGTAATTTAGCTACGCAGTTCTCACTCCCACGCTGTCAGTGAAGTCTAGTTCTTAGATAGTTTAAAATCTTCACACGTGGAGTTCTCTGCTTCTCTAGCTGAGCTTCCAGATCTCTCCCCAATATTGATGACTACCCCTTATAGCAGAGCTGCTAAGTTACCTAGTTCCAGGAGAGAGACCTCTTTGCCAGTCCTAGTTTTGAACTTACATCCCAAAGCAGTGTGGTACTTGTAGTTCCTGATTCTACCCATCGAAATCAATGGTGCGGATCATATAATGCAACAGAATGAGGCTGTCAGAAATCCAGGACTGGCCTCAAATATTCCTCCTGGAAATAGACAACTTGGAATCTCTGTTATAAGAGGGTTCTGAAGTTGAGGTACTATTGGCCTTCATTTGTAGTCACCAGAGGGATTTTCCCTATTCTCCTGCCTCTATACCCCATCCCTGCAGTGACAGACCATGGCGAGGGGTCATAGGTCATGGCTCCCTGTATGCACATATCATGAAGCCCACCCAGTATGGCTGGAAGTCTGTCTCCCAAGGTCAGCAATTGTTGCCATGGCAGCAAATTAGCCCCAGCCTCTGCTAGCCTGAGGAGCAGAAGCTAGTCAGGGTAATCAAAACCAGGTCTTTCTCATAGGAGCACTGGCCACTCAACCAGCCCATTATTATTATTTTAGAATCAAACTAGTTTATTTGTTTTGCATCACAATTTTCTCTGGTTCCTTTGGGCTTGCAACTCTGTTAAGACCAGGGCTGGAACCTGGCACCATGAGCCTTCATTTCTCTTCGTCTCTTGCCCAGTGGAGCCTCCCAAGGGCAATAACATCTCTAAACCACCTGAGCTCAGGGGTGGAAGACTTGATCCAGAAATTAAACCTGGGTCCCTCCATACAGAGTCACTGGGCTAACATACTGGAGTGGCAGCTTTATTAAACGTCATTTTATTTCATAGCATTTTACAATTTCTCCAACAAATCATTTCTGATGAGAAATCAACGGTTTATTAAGCCTCAAAAAAAATAGAAAGGGTGGCGGCGGGTACAGCGTATAGCCATCACCGCCGAAGACTTAACCCAGATATTTAATGCCAGGACCATATCTAGCAACCGGTATTGAATATCCGGGTTTGCTGCACAGCTGCACGTGGCAGAGAAGCAAACCCATCAGTGGAGATTATTCAGCTGCTGCTTGGTTAGCTTTGGCGGCAAAAGTTAGGACAGCTTTTGCTGTGCCTAACGTCCGCCTTAGTGCTGCTGAATATTCCGCTTAGGTGCATTTACACTGTTTACAGCTCTATGAAGCGTGTAAATGTCTTGCAATATCGGGCCCAAAATTCATAGATGAAAGGTATAGACTCCGATATAGTGGCGGTGGCTAGTGCGATTACAGCAGCTAGCCATTGCCGCTGAACACTAAAGCAAAATATTCAGTCGCTGCCCGATTAGCTTCTGTGGCAAAAATTAGGACAGCCTTTAATGTGCCTAACCTTTGCTGCTGAGGGGTTGAATATTGCTGCTGATCGGTTAGCCATGGGTGCCGCCCCTGGAACGTTCTGATGCTAACTGGTTAGCACTGGGGCATATAGCGGCGGAGGTCTGCAAAATGTCTAAAGTGAGGAGAGTACATAGAGGGGTGTCTGACTGAATATTTTTTGACATAGATGTGGTTACTGCATGAAATGTACACAAGCTTTGGAACCATTGGATCAATCATGAAGAGAGCGCGGAAGCAGGGTCGGCCTCAGAGTTGGTTCAAGGTGTTGGCGCCCCGGGTAGATCTTAAGCCTTATGCCTCCCCTGGCTGTTAGAATCTGCTGTTGAGCTTTGAATGCTCTGTTCTTTGTCACCCCTGCAGAAGTTGCCGCCTTAGACAACTTCCTAGTTTGCCTAATGATTGAGCCAACCCTTGCAGTAGGAAGTTACTTTGTGAATTCACATAAATAACTGTTGGCACATGGCCATTGCTGAGTTGGCATGGTAATGCCCAATAATTCATGCTGTACTGGCATACCCTATTATGGGATGGGAAACAGGTGTATTATGGATAGTAAATGGGCGTGGATTATATACTGCGTAGGTGGTATGTGCATTTGTGTGATCTGCAAGAACACTTATGGCACGATAAAATATTTTTTTGCAGGATAACTGTATGGAAGATGCTGGAAAAGCCTCAACAATTACTGCACAGGTTTTGCACTTACTGCACTTTAGTTAAAGAGCCCCAAAGTTCTTGTCCCCTTGATCATTTTTAATGAATCATTAACATTTATTTATGCTTTATGCAGTTAATCCATTCCAAGGAAAGCCCTTTGTTCATAAACTGAAAGAGTTTTCGAACTGCGAGAACCCACTAGGTGACCCAGGCCATGCAGGAATTCATTTTAACAATCAGAGGCACATTTGAGATAGGATGTGGAGATAAGAACTGGGACGCTGAGGTGAGAACGTATTCATTTCCGACAGTTTTTTAGGAACAGCTGTGCTATATGTGGGGCACATCCATATGCAGTGGGAGGGGCTATTTCACAAACATAGCAGTGGAGGAAACCGAGCCACTTACATGTGTAAGTACCGACCTTTCACCGCGAACACGTGCAAATGTCGGTACTTACATGTGTATCTTGGCTATTTAGCGAATCTGGACATACAGATGCTCTTAATTATGGAGGACTCCATCGACCCCATTTCAATTCAGAGGGGAAATGACCATTAGGGAATTAAGAGGGACATCCTCCTTGATCCCTCATGTAAAGGAGCACTTTTTACATTCTTAGTCCTGTCATTGAGCAAGTGTGTATCAAGACATGGACAATTTTGGGCTTCAATGCGCATTCCCTTTATGTAGTTTTTTTATCCTGTCCAGGCCATGTCCCTAATAAGCCCCCATCTACTTTCCAGATGGTGTAAGATTCACCTTTTCTAAAATGGCCATTTGTACACTGATGCAATGTACGTGGTCATATCAATATATGAAAGTGACGAATGAGACTTCTAAACTGACCCCCTTCTCTCTATAAGCTAGAGCTTCAGTGTGTAATATGCCATCGCCATACCCTGGCACATGTTTATTCACATACATATCTTTTCTGCAGATTCGTCGAGACCCCGTCTCATTTTGCTTGGACAGAAAGTTATTACCATTCCAGCATGTCCCACAGTTCTCAAGACAGTGACATCAGAAGTCCAGATGTCTTCCATCGCCTCTTGGAATTCCTTGAACAGTAAGTAAGCACAAACTGGGCACTGTGGCCACAATTAGCCAGTCATGCCAGGGCTAACGAAGTTTGTATTGTATATTGCATGTGTATATATGATGGGTCCGATATTAAAAAAAAAGTTTGATGGGTCCAAATTCAGAACCCTTAGCTGTTTGGCCAATAGGAAGCTAGCTGACTAAGGGCGATGGCCACAATATTCAGTGGCACTATGCAGAGAATTCCTCTAAATAGCTTCACAAACCACCCAAACACTATGGGGGTCATTCTAAGGCACAAATAGTGGGGATGTACGCCATACCTGGACAACATGCCTAGTTGATATCTTACTACTGTTATCAACCTGTATATAATCCCATATTGTATATAGTTCCATGATGTATATTGTTAGCCTGTGTTCCATGTTCAATACCTGTTCAATGTAAAATGTGTGCAATTCCCTGTCCAATGTAAAACGCAGTATGGCTTTTCCTGCTGTGCGAGTTTGTTGCCTGTGAACCGCGCTGATGGAAAATAGCGCGGTATAGAAAAACTATAAATAAATAAATAAATAAATAAATAACATCCCTGCTATTCATCCCCCTTGTCACCCCCATGCAAGGCTCCCTGTATGAAGAGCAGGATTGTACAGGGAGCCTTAGACAGAGGCAGGAAGGAGTGGGTGGGAGGCAGAGCAAGGGTGGTGCGTGGGTGGACCATCACTCTGGACATACAGGGCCAATTCTGAGGTCGGCCCTGTATGTCCAAGGTTGGTTTTCTAGATGGGGGATTCATTCCACCACAGAGGTGGAATGTTCCCCTGGAAGTCGGGGGACAGCGGAGGCTGGAGGTGGGTGGCAGGAAGGTAACAGAGTGCAATGGGCTCCCCACAGCCCGATCCTGGCCATGGTAGGCCGGATCGGGGTCGGGCTGCGGGGAAAGGTGGGCTGTGTCTCGCAATCAGCAATTGCGACTCCTGACTGGTGCTGTGGTGCCATGGCATCACGGCTCCATTCAAGAGCCTGACTAAGTCAGCCGGGGAGCTGTAGGATGGCAGCCCTTCAGAATCGGTGTCCGCTGCGATATCAGAATCTTGTCTACCACTGTACACCCCGATTCTGAGGGGCCGTACAGGGGCTGGACATCCAGAAGGGATTTGGCCTCCACCTGGTTGGGGGATGAAGCAAGGGCAGTGTTGGTGCTATCTGGATAAGTGTCACCACTTATATGGTTAGTGGATTTTCAGTTGGCTCCTATCTGGGCAACTTAGGCCGAAATTGTACCTCTCAGTCTCGATATTCAGCAATAGCTTCTATCTGGATACTGCTGCAGAATGTATTCAAGCACCATGACTAACTGCCACTGCATTTGAATATCGGCCTCTTTTAAATATCAGTCCCTAAGCTCCTAAATTTAGGCTCCTAAGTTAGGTTCCTAGGGTTTGGGCCCTATTTTCAGCCAAATTTAGGAGCCTAAGGGGCATTAGGGTTTGGCAGCTATCACAGTGAGTTAGCTGCCAAAACTGGGTGGCAAGGAAATACCCCTCACAGTATCGGCAGGGGGCATTCCCAGGGTTGCCTCTGCAGAGACCATGGAGGACTATTTTTCCTGTGGAGACCTGGTATTCCCTGCCTCGGTATGTTTCACTGGAAATGTCCCATGGTGCCTTTGGAAGGACGTACTGCAGGTTCCCATAGTAAATCCAAGGGAAGGATGGTAGCAATGTGGTGCACAGAGCTGTCAGGAGCTCTGTGCCCCGATCGCTATCATGCTCCCCCAAGTGCATTGTTGTCCCCCCTCCAGAATATTGCCGCAATGTTGTGATCCACAACACTGACAATATTTTTTTTTTTAAATGATGGCCCCCCTGAAGCTCCAATCCCTCCTCTTCATTTCCAGAACCTTATTGGGAGCTGCCCAGGGAGGATCACTGCACTCCCTGAGCCAAACACCATCCTAGCTAGCCAGTCAAGCCAAGTCCTCTCCCTCCCTTCCCACCCCCCCCATCCACTAGTCGAAAGGGGGCCCTGTGGCCCCCATCCCTCCTCTCTCACCTCCCCATTAAAAAAAATCTCAGGTAGCCAGCCAGTAAATGGGAGTCCATGGCCCCTCATCTCCTGAAACCCCCAAAGGCCTATCTTGATCCCGCTGGTCATCTAGTGGGTCAATGGAGAAAAAGCAGTCCTCTCTGCTCCTGCCCCATCATGCAGCCATTTCAAAATTGCTATGATCATGGAGTGCTGCCCTCTAGCCTCATGCTGGGGGGGGGGGGGGGGGCAGTACCGTGAGATCATGGTCATCTTTGTTGGACCAAGTAAAGAAAAAAAGAAGGGTAATTTTCACAAGCCATTTACCTGAGTAAACAGCAAGTTACTAGAGTGACAAGGCTTTTTCAGAATTGCACATCCATTTTGCTGATAAAAATGCACAAAGCACATAGGTTTACCTGTATTTTTGTGGAAGCATTCCTGTGGTGGGAAATGCAATGACGCATGCAGCTCTGCATCTCGATTGGAACGGAAGAACTACATGCAGAAAAAACAAGATGCTAAACTCTACATATACTTTCCTTTGAGAACTGGCATGAAATTCATGGGCAAATGCACTTCTGAATTTTGCACCTGTCTGCACAGTTTGAAAAGTTGCCCCATTTAACAAAATGCACATACTTGTAAAGTACATACAGGAGAAAAGTGCATATTTTGCCTTGGACATCCCTTGGTCAAGTTCACGTGGTTTTTTTCCCATCTTTGGGATAGCGTACGTCTTACTAACGCGCTAGCTTGCATTGGAACACACAGATAGTGCATTTTGGCAAGGGCCCTGTTTTTGTTTTACAGTAAGCATCTTCTGTTCATTTCCTTAGAAACCTAAGATGTGTAATCAGTGGTAGCTGGGGTTTTTTTCTCACATGGTTTTCTGAATACTATTGCACAGGCCCATCCACTCCGTTCCCCCTATTGACTTGAACTTCATGAGCGACCCAGCTGATAAAGCTACGAAAAATAAAATTGAGATTAGCATGGACTGCATAAGAATGCAAGACATTGACCTGAACGATCAAATGTGGGTGAGTAGCATAGGTCTGATCCTTCAGACAGACGAAGGCCTTCTTTATTATGTTGCATTAACAAGATTTTCTGAAAACACAACTCAAACTGCAATTCAACCAGATCAAAATCTCATAAATTTACAATATTTGTTGAAATGTTTGCAATGAAATCTTGATAGCATAATTTCAATGAGGTCAATAATCAAACAAATTTATGTGATTTATTTCAGCATTTTCTGCCTAAATAATTTCTAAAAAAACATTTGGGGCCTGCCAAGGCATCTTGATGTCTACCCAAACGTTATGAGGGTAATGGAGTTGTTCACTCTTCTGTAAGTGCCAGCACTGGACCAATGGTGCTTACTTTCACTGTGGGCATGTATGGGGGCGAAGTTTGGGGGGAATGCAAATTGAAAAAAATACTATAACTTACATGCATTCTTGAAGAATCTAAGCATGGGTATTTACACCTGCTAAAGTGCAGGCATAGGTGCTCATGCCTAGTTTAATGCACATTTTTGACCACTCACACTCTTATTATAGAGCACCAAGTAGATGTGTGCTTTACAAAATAGACTTGTAGTTGTTGTTGTTAAGGGCCGTCAAGTTGGTGTTGACTCATGGCGACTCTCTGGATAGTTGTCCTAAATTGTATTCAGTCTTCGGTCAGGTGGCTCATTGTTGACAGACTGGCACCCGTAGCTGCTGTTATTGTATCGATCCATCTCATTGCTGGTCTACCTCTTTTGCGTTGATCTTCTACCTTACCAAGCATGATGTCTTTCTCTAATGATCTCTCTCTTCGCATGATGTGTCCAAAGTATGAAAGTCAAAGTCTTGTCATGTGAGCTTCTAAAGAAAGCTTAGATTTGATCTCCTCTAGTACTGACTGCGCATGAAATGAGAATCAGAAGCTATAAAGATGTCTTACACATTGGAACATGGAACGTACGAAGCATGAAACAAGGGAAGTTGGAGGTGGTCAAGAATGAAATGGAACGTGTGCAACTTGATCTGCTGGGTGTCAGCAAACTGAAATGGACTGACATCGGGCACTTTGCATCAGATGATCACATGGTCTACTATGCTGGAAATGAAAGACAAAGAAGAAATGGTGTTGCATTTATAATAAAGAAGAAACTTGCAAGAACTGTAATGAAATACAATGCAGTCAGCGAACGCTTAATCTCTATTCGTCTACAAGGATTGCCTATCAACACAACTATAATTCAAGTATATGCCCCAACAACAGCTGCAGAAGAGAATGAAATTGAAGAGTTCTATGAACAAGTACAAGCTGAAATTGACAGAACATGCAAACAGGATATCCTGATAGTCATGGGTGACTGGAACGCAAAAGTTGGCAACAAAGAAGAAGGCAAAGTAGTTGGAAAATATGGACTTGGCAACAGAAATAAAGCTGGAGAAAGACTGATAGAATTCTGCAAGACCAATGATCTATTCATCTCAAACACCTTCTTCCAGCAACACAATCGGCGACTGTACACATGGACTTCACCCAATGGATTGTATAAAAATCAAATTGACTACATCTGTGGAAGTCAACGATGGAAAAGCTCTATAACATCAACAAATTTATTTTTATTTATTTATTTATTTAACATCTCTTATATACCGCACTATTGTCATCAGCGCGGTTCACATGGAACAAAAACATATACATACAGGATAACTGTAGTACATTTTACATTTAACAGGGTTTTGAAAACTTGGAAGAAACAGGGGAGTCGGTATAAATCATATACATATACAGTAAACTATATACATTAAGCGCAGTCAAAATTCACTGGAACTGAACATGAAGTGACTATTTCTCTTGGAGCATTTATACTGGAAAATAACTTAGGAATAGGTAGTGCTTAAGACTTTTCCTGAATTGTGTTAGACTGGTTATGGCTCTCAATTCTGGTGGGAGGGTATTCCATGCTACTGGGGCATGAATGCTGAAGGCTCTTTTAGATGTTTCCTTGGTGAATTTGACTGTTATTTTTGGGATGATTAGGGTATTTATTGCTGATGTTCTTCTGGCTCTGTTGAGGGCTTGGGTTTGTAGTAGGTTAGTGATGGTTGAGGGTGCTTGGTTGTTTAAGGCTTTAAAGGTGGTGATTATGATTTTGTATTGGATTCTTGCATTGATTGGTAGCCAGTGAAGTTTTATCAGGATTGGAGTTAAAGACAAACCTGGAGCTGACTGTAGTACAGATCATCAACTACTAGTATGCAAACTCAAGCTAAAGTTGAAAAAGAGCAAACCACTCATGAATGCAGCAAAATATGACCTTGAGAATATACCACTGGAATTTAAAGACTGCCTACAAAATCGATTTGCTGCTTTAGATACAAATGACAGAGCTCCGGAAGAGTTATGGAATGACATCAAGAAGGTTGTGTTGGAAGAAAGCGAGAATTCTCTACAAAAGGTGAAAAAGCAAAAACAGCCAAAATGGATGACGGAAGAAACTCTGAAAATTGCCCAGAATCGCCGAGAAGCTAAAGCCAGAGGAGAAAGAAAGACAATTGCAGAACTCAACAGAGATTTCCAACGTGCAGCAAGACAGGACAAGGAAAAGTACTACAATGACACTTGCAAGGAAATATAAGCAGAAACTATTAGAGGAAGAACAAGATCGGCTTTCCTGAAGCTACGAGAGTTAAAGAAAAAGTTCCAGCCTCGAATTGGAATGTTACAAGATGCTCAAGGTTCTATGTTGAATGATGCTGAGAAGATCAAGAAAAGGTGGAAGGAATATACAGAGTTTTTATATGATAAAGATCAAGTGGACCAACAGCCGTTTCAACCTGTACCTTATGATCGGGAACCATTGGTGATGAAAGAAGAAGTTGAAGCAGCATTGAAAGCCTTATCAAAGAACAGAGCACCAGACATTGATAGCATTCCCATAGAACTATTGCAGCAATCTGATGCAGCTGTTACCATACTTACAAGGCTCTGCCAAGAAATATGGAAGACAACATCATGGCCAACTGACTGGAAAAGATCTGTGTTTATACCAATACTAAAGAAAGGTGATCCAACTGACTGTGGAAATTATCGAACAATTGCTCTGATCCCACATGCCAGCAAGATTCTACTGAAGATTATTCAAAAGAGACTACAACCATACCTGGAACAAGAACTACCTGAAGTGCAAGCAGGGTTCAGGAAAGAGCGAGGAACGAGAGACATCATTGCGGATGTGAGATGGATCCTTGAAAAGACTAAAGAATACCAAAAGGATATCTATTTGTGCTTTATTGACTATAGCAAGGCTTTTGACCGTGTAAACCATGAGAAACTCTGGGCCACATTAAGAAGCATGGGTATACCAGAACACCTGATTGTTCTCTTGCGCAATCTGTACATTGATCAAGAAGCAACAGTTCGAATGGAACAAGGAGAAACAGAATGGTTTAAAATAAGCAAAGGTGTAAGACAAGGCTGCATACTTTCCCCCTACCTGTTTAATTTATATGCAGAACAAATCATCAGAGAAGCAGGATTGTATGAAGACAACAGAGGTGTGAAGATTGGTGGAAGACTCATCAACAACCTTCGCTATGCTGATGATACCACATTACTGGCTGAAAGTGAAGATGATCTGAAACATTTACTTCTCACAATCAAAGAACATAGTCTCAAAATGGGCCTGCACCTTAATGTAAAGAAGACAAAGATCATGACAACTGGCATAATCAACAGGTTCATCGTTGAAGGAGAAGAAATTGAAATTGTGAACAACTTTAACCTACTTGGATCAATTATCAATAAAGAAGCAATAGGCAGTCAAGAAATCAAATGACGCATTGCTCTTGGCAGAATGGCTATGAAAGACCTAGATAAAATTCTCAAGAGCAGAGATGTCTCTCTCCATACAAAGATTCGACTTGTTCAAGCCATGGTATTTTCAATAACATCATATGGATGTGAAAGCTGGACAGTGAAAAAGACAGACAGGAAGAAAATTGATGCCTTTGAATTATGGTGCTGGCGGCGAATACTGTGTATACCATGGACTGCCCGAAGAACGAACCAGTCGGTACTAGAGGAGATCAAAGCTAAGCTTTCTTTAGAAGCTCAGATGACAAGACTTCGACTTTCATACTTTGGACACATCATGCGAAGAGAGAGATCATTAGAGAAAGACATCATGCTTGGCAAGATAGAAGGTCAATGCAAAAGAGGAAGGCCAGCAATGAGATGGATCGATACAATAACAGCAGCTACGGGTACCAGTCTGTCAACAATGAGCCACCTGACTGAAGACCGAACACAATTTAGGATAGCTATCCAGAGGGTCGCCATGAGTTGACTCCGACTCGACGGCACTTAACAACAACAACAACAGTACTGACTGGTTTGTTTTACGGGCAGTCCATGGTATTGTCACGCCCCAGCCTTCTGCCTAAGGCTTAGAGGGGTAGGGTTGCCATTAACCTCTCTTATAAAAGGTTGAATAAACTATTTTTCTACAGTGAAGCATGCTGGGAGTTGGAGTTTTGGCCTTCTAAGATGAAGTGTAGTCTTGAAACCGAAGGTAAAGGCAAATGACAAAATTTATTCCCCAAACGCAAACAAAGTCCATGTAGACTGTAACAGGATACTTCTCCATTCATTCGCTCAAGGTTATTTACAACTTAGGCTGGATGAGCTTCACAGTCATTAATTATATGCAGCTGTTTATCAATATAACGGATAAAGAAAACACAGCTTCTTCATTCAACAAAGTAAAAATATCTTCTTTTTACCTTTGTCTTCATTAAGCATTCAAATGTACATGCAACAGGTATCTTCCCCTTAAAAGAGCAAGTTCCTACCTTCAGTCCAGGCTAAGTTTCAATACTCTACTTTTCAGGAGACTTTATCTTTTCCGCTATTCTTTAGCAAAGGGACTCAATGCTAACAGCTTGACATAGAGTACAGTCCATGAGTACTTCTGGAAGCAATAAATCCTGCTCAATAGGCTCAACCTGCATTTCCTCTGGCTCTGGTAATGCAGTTCCCTGCTCTGAGCTTTTAACATATGTCTCAGGGTATACTCTCTCTGAGGATCCCTGTGTCTCTCTTGAGCACAGCTCCACCCGGTAAGGATAAATTGTACCTGAAGCTGTGGACCCTTCTCCCTGGCTGTGTTCACCAGTCTCCCTCCAGCTTCTGGGAAACAGTCCCTGGTTCACTTCCCTGAGTTCCTTCCTGGAGCTCTGCCATGGCTCCCTTTTCCAGGCTTGGCTCCTTTGACTCCTGTGCTGAGTCCTGGGCTCCCACCTCTGAACTCTCTGAACCTTCTGATCAGGAACTGGGGTTTGAAGCCTTCTCTGCTCTCTCCCTCCGGGCTCTCCTCCTTCTCCGGGCTCTCCTCCTCCAGGCTCTCCTCCCTGCTTTCTCTCTAGCCAAGGTTTATATCCCTGCTTCCCGGGCAGTGTCTCTCCCTCTCTGGACAGGTGCTTGCAATTATTTTCCAAGCCTGCAACTACATCAGCAGAGCTTGGGTGTGGCTGCCTAGGTTTGGTTTCTCTCTGCTTGCTTTCTTTATCCCAACGCTGAAACCTGTGCACTGCAGGGATGTCAATTTTCTTAAAAGCAAAATCATCAGTTTCTCCTATTTCCATAGGCTCACTACAGGTTTCCTTATCACAGTATACATAGTATTCGTCTCCAGCACTGTAATTCAAAAGCATCAATTTTCTTCCTGTCTATCTTTTTCACTGTCCAACTTTCGCATCCATATGACGTTATTGAAAATGTCATGGCTTGAACAAGTCGAATCTTTGTATGAAGAGAGCCATCCCTGCTTTTGAGAATCTTGTCTAGGTCCTTCATAGCCATTCTGCATAGAGCAATGTGTTGCCAGATTTCTTGACTGCTTATTGCTTCTTTATTGATAGCTAATCCAAGTAGGTAAAAGTTGTCAACTATTTCAATTTCTTCTCCATCAATGATGAATTTATTCATTTTGCCAGTTGTCAGGATCTTTGTCTTGTAGTACACACATGAAAACGTGGGTACATCTAAGTAACCTCTATAAATGTTATCTTCTGTATGGACAGAAAAGTGGGATCAGAGTTAAAAGCTAAGGGAGTTATTCTGAGGCAAGCTCTTCGTGCCAGCTCCTGCCCCTGTATAACCTTCCAGCCGGTTGTGCAGGGAAGTTATATGGGGGTGGGGAAGGGGCGGCACAGGGGCAGAGAGTGGGCAGGCAGTGAGCGATCACCAGCCCTGGACATAAAGGGCCAATTCTGATGTCGGCCCTTTACGTCCAGGGCCGGCGAAATGTCCGGGGAAGTTATTCCACCTCTTGGGTGGAATAATTTTCCTGGACATATTTTTTCGGCAGCTCCAGGGCATGGAAGGGGCTGGGGGGCAAAAGTTAATTCCCTGTAGTCTGATCTTGGCCTTAGGAAGTTGGATCAGGGGTCAGGCTGCGAGGGAGTGGGGACAGGAGGGGACAAGGAGAGACAAAGGTGAGAGATGGGGGACAAAGGGGGAGACAGGGGACAAATATTGGACAAAGGGGGAGATGGGGGGAAACTTCTGGACAGAGGGGAAGACGGAGACATACTGGACAAAGGAGGGGACAAGTATCAGACAAAGGGGAGAGACAGGGGGGCAAATGCTGGACAAAGGGGAGAGACGGGGACATACTGGACAGACGGGGGATAAATGCTGGACAGAGGGGAGAAACAGTGTGGGTTAGGATTATAATGGGCTGATGGGGGGGCTAGCACTGGTAATGGGCAGATCGGGGGGGCTAGAACTGGTAATGGGTTGATTAGGGAAGGCTAGGACTGGGAATGGACTGATCTAGGGGGGGCTAGGACTGGTAATGGGCTGATTAGGGGGGCTAGCACTGCTAATGGGCCGAGGGGGGATTAGCACTGGAAATGAGCTGATTAGCGAAGGCTAGGACTGGTAATGGGCTGATGGGGGGTAGGACTGGTAATGGACTGATGGGGGGCTAGCATTGGAAATGAGCTGATTGGGGAGGCTAGGACTGGAAATGGGTTGATTAGAAGAGGCTAGGACTAGTAATGGGCTGATGGGGGATAGGACTAGTAATGGGCTGATTAGGGGAGGCTAGCACTGGTAATGGGCTGAGGGGGGACTAGCACTGAAAATGAGCTGATTAAGGGAGGCTAGGACTAGTAATGGGCTGATGGGGGGGGGGGTAGGACTGGTAATGGACTGAGGTGGGGGGTAGGACTGGTAATGGACTGAGGGGGGCTAGCATTGGAAATTAGCTGATCGGGGAGGCTAGACTGGAAATGGGCTGATTAGTGGAGGCTAGGACTGGTAATGGGCTGATGGGGGAAGTGGGGGTAGGACCAGTAATGGGCTGATTAGTGGAGGCTAGCACTGGTAATGGGCTGAGGGGGGACTAGCACTGAAAATGAGCTGATTAAGGGAGGCTAGGACTGGTAATGGGCTGATGGGGGGGGGTTAGGACTGGTAATGGACTGAGTGGGGCTACCATTGGAAATGAGCTGATTGGGAAGGCTAGACTGGAAATAGACTGATTAGTGGAGGCTAGGACTGGTAATGGGCTGATGGGGGAAGGGGGTAGGACCGGTAATGGACTGATTAGGGGAGACTAGCACTGGTAATGGGGTTGAAGGGGGACTAGCACTGAAAGTGAGCTGATTGGGGGGGGGCGCTTCAACTGGGAATGGGCGATTGGTGGGGAGGGGAGGATAGAGCTGCTGGCCTTGGAAGAAAACTGGGGGCTAGGGCTACAAATGGGCTGATGCGAGGGGATGGGAGAATGGGACTGGAAGGGAGAGGATGCTGAGAGGGGCTGCCATGGTATTTGGACTATAAGGAGCTGGATAGTGGGGAAGGAGGGGGACTGGAAAGGAATGAACACCAGTGGCAGTCATGGGAATACAAGTTTATTTATTTATTTATTTACATTCTCTTATATACCGTGCTATTCTGCATCCGTGCGGTTTACATTGAACAAACTGAAATTACATTGAACAGGGCATTATAACTTGGAGATAACTATTTTACATGGAACATGTTGACATTGGAAGGTACCGGGAGGGAGGACTGGAAAGGGGCTGATACTGGGAAGGGTTACAGGGACTGGAAATAGGCTGATGGAAAGAAGTGAAGAAAACAAAAGAAGAGATAAGAAATGACAGATGGACCATAGACCACAGAAAGAGAGCTAAGAGAAGACAGGAAAGCAGAAGCCTCAGATCGGGACCAGCATGATCAGAGAATAAAATGGTCAGACAACAAAGGTAGAAAAAATAAATTTATTTCATTTTAGTGACTGAACTTTGTGTTATCTTTATATTTTATACTGCATGGAGGAACTGCATATTTATCTGATGTTACATTGCTTGAAGAGTGTGGCTTCTTGGGGTTTCAGTTTAAATTTTGTCTACATATTTTTGTTTTTACTTTAGATTGTAAGTCACTTATTCTGTACTTGGTGAGGGTCTGTGTTCTGAGTGTGTGACTGAGCCCAGGTGTTCTGTTAACATAGAGTTTGTACACAGGGGCGGCCCAAGGGGGGTGCGGGGCCATGTGCGGAGATTAATTGCGGGGCCTCATTTGCATAGGGAGCCTCATTTGCATAAATATTTGCATAATGTTAACATGCATTTTTAGTAAACATGCTTCTTAATGAGTGTCTGGATAAAGAAAGACTAATAGATTTCTACGTTACTATATTCCAGTGCCAACCGCCAGGCCCATTAGGAAGTACTATAAACACTGACCTTTTAGAACTCATAGCAAATCCACCATATCATAACAGCTCTGCCAGGACTCACAAAGCACCAAACCCTACCTATCAAAAGGCAACACTGCAAATATTAAACCAATGCATCTCAGAGAATACCAATGCATCTCCTACTGGGGAAAGAGAACAAGTGACATGGTCAAATAGAAACTACATGAACAGAATACCTCAGCTTGGTTAAAATGCAGAATATAGACCGTCACCAAAGAACAAGCGATCACAATTTAGAAATAGGAAGACAATAATTAAACTGGGAACCCCAAAAGCCAAACTTGGGATGTACAACAACACTGGAGAAATAAAACTATAAATTAATTTCCTCTTGTACTAAACAAAACACAAAAGATGTTAACAATGCACATTTCCCAGAGCTGATATATTCCAGTTAATAAATTCAAAATAAAAAAGTATTTTTCTACCTTTTGTTGCTTGTGCATTTTCTTTTCAGTTGCAATTGCTCCAGTCATTTTCTTCTGGTTTCTTTGTGTCTTCTGCGAGCTATC
Source organism: Ichthyophis bannanicus (assembly GCA_033557465.1). NCBI lineage: Eukaryota > Metazoa > Chordata > Amphibia > Gymnophiona > Ichthyophiidae > Ichthyophis > Ichthyophis bannanicus. The sequence goes on along the minus strand of CM066038.1, from coordinate 489,172,774 downwards.
CATTTTCCTTTCTTCTCTTTTAGATTTTTTTCCAAATTTTTTCTCTATATCTGCTTTAACATACTGATCTTTCCCCTTTTGCTCTTTCCTCCATTTCTTTCCTTATTGCTTTATCATCCACTCAAATTTCACCCTTCCATTCTCAATCTACACTTACTCTTCCAATACCCGGCCCTTCGTAGACTTTTCTTCCCTCCCACACAAAATCTCTTTTCCCCTCTCCATTCTCATTTCCCATCCCTTTCTAGTCCTCCCCCAAAATCAGCTCCTTTATAGTTCTAGACCCACCCAGCCTCTGCCCCCTTCTAGTCCCAGTCTCCCAAGCTTTCACATCAGCCCATTTCCAGTCCTAGCCTCCCATATGCTGTTTTCCAGTTCCATTCCAGCCCCCCCCCCATCAGCCCATTTCCACTCCAAGCTCCCCATCAGCCCATTTCCAGCCCTTTTCCAACTCCCATCAGCCCACTTCCAGTCCTATTCCAGCCCCCATCAGCCCATTTCCAGTGTCCTATTCCAGCCCATCACCCATTTGCAGTCTACGTTCCCCCCATCAGTCCATTTCTAGTCCTATCCTAGCTCCTCATCAGCCCATTTCCAGTCCTAGCCCCCATATGCTCTTTTCCAGTTCCATTCCAGTCCCTCATCAGTCCATTTCCTCCACGCTCCCCCATCAGCTAATTTCTAATCCTAGCCCCCTCGTCAGCCCACTTCGCCCTATTCCAGCCCCCATAAGACCATTTCCAGTCCTAATCCAGCTCTTCATCAGCCCATTTCCAGTCCAAGTTCCCCCCTCATCACAGCCCATTTCGTCCATTCCCCCCACCATCACAGCCCATTTGCAGTCCTATCCCCCCCCACCATCACAGCCCATTTGCAGTCCTCCCCCATCACAGCCCAATTGTAGTCCGTTCCCCCCATCACATCCCATTTCCAGTCTGTTCTCCCCCCACCACAGCCTATTTCCAGTCTGTTTCCCCCCATCCCAGCCCAATTTGTCCGTTCCCCCCCATCACAGCCCATTTCCAGTCTGTTCCCCCCCCCCACATCACAGCCCATTTCCAGTATGTTTCCCCCATCCCAGCCCATTTTCAGTCCGTCCGTCTGTCCCCACCATCACAGCCCATTTGCAGACCTATCGCCCCCACCATCACAGACCATTTGCAGTCCTAATCCAGCTCTTCATCAGCCCATTTACAGTCCAAGTTCCCCCCCATCACAGCCCATTTCGTCCAGTCCCCCACCATCACAGCCCATTTGCAGACCTATCGCCCCCACCATCACAGCCCATTTGCAGTCCTCCCCCCATCACAGCCCAATTGTAGTCCGTTCCCCCCATCACAGCCCATTTCCAGTCTGTTCCCCCCCACCACAGCCCAGTTCCAGTCTGTTTCCCCCCATCCCAGCCCAATTTGTCCGTTCTCCCCCCCCCAAATCACAGCACATTTCAAGTCTGTTTCCCCAATCACACCCCATTTACACTAAGTTCCCCCCCCCATCACAGCCCATTTCCAGTCTGTTTCCCCCATCCCAGCCCAATTTGTCTGTTCCCCCCCCATCACAGTCCATTTCCAGTCCGTTCTCCCCCCCCACATCACAGCCCATTTCCAGTCTGTTTCCCCCCCCCATCACAGCCCATTTCCAGTCCGTTCCCCCCCCATCACAGCCCATTTCTAGTCTGTTTCCCCCATCCCAGCCCATTTTCAGTCTCCCCCCCATCACAGCCCATTTCCATTCTGTTTCTCCCCCCCATCACAGCCCATTTCCAGTCTGTTCCCCCCCCCCATCACAGCCCATTTCCAGTCCGTTTCTCCCCCCCATCACAGCCCATTTCCAGTCTGTTTCCCCCCCCCTCACAGCCCCTCCAGTCCTAGCCGCCCCCCCGAAGAGCCCCGCGCCGTCTAAGGGGCTGCAGAGGGAGCCTGGGAAGCCCGCGCGAGGCCCCGGCTCCCTCTGCACAGCCCGCCAGCGTGAAGAACCTTTACCTTCCCGCTGGCGGCTGTTTCAATGAAGCCGCGAATGCCAGGAAAGGTTAAAGGCAATGCCCTTTAACCTCTCGCGGCATTCACGGCTTCATTGAAACAGCCGCCAGCATGAAGGTAAAGGCTCTTCACGCTGGCGGGCTGTGCAGAGGGAGCCGGGGCCTCGCGCGGGCTTCTCCGGCTCCCTCTGCAGCAGTCCATTGAGCGAGAATGTGGTTCGCGCGGGGCCCTGTGCGAACAACATTCTCGCTCAATGGACGGGCCGGCCCTGTTTGTACATAAAGATTTATACCAGGGGTCTCAAACTCAAATTGCTTTGAGGGCCAAATGAGGACTTGTAGAGTAACCCGGGGGCCGCACAAGACGCAGGCCTCATTTGCATAAGGGCATCATTTGCATAAATATTTGCATAATGTTACCATACATTAACTTTTAGTAAACATGCCTCTTAATGAGTGTATGGATAAAGAAAGACTAAAAGATTTCTACATTACTATAAACCAGTGCCAACCGCCAGGCACATTAGGAACTACTAGAAACACTGCTCATTTAGAACCCATAGCAAACCTGCCGTGTCCTAACAGCACTACCAGGACTCACAAAGCACCATACCCTAACTATCAAAAGGCAACACTGCAAATATTAAATCAACACATTTCAGAGAATAGTCACGGCTTGTCTCTTGGCTGTTAGGCTCCAAATGGAAGCGATAGCTTAATCTAGGAAAGCATCTGTAATTCTCCTTTCAGCCAAGGGCGACAGAAAATGCAAATCATCCTCCCCCCAAAGAAGAGAGAAACAAATTTCACAGCCTCTCTCATAACAATACACGAGCTTTTGGAAAACCAAATAAGTCTGTCGGAGCTCGTCTGATAAATATACCTGTTTTGCTGGCAAAGGAAAGCCTACCATTTTCCCGGCTTCAGGCTCGCGGCTCCCACTGATTGCAGCCTCGTTTCCGGATTCCAGGTCTGCTGGTGACGTCACTGGGAGGGGACAGACTCTCAGCCAACCAGTCTGGCCACTCTCTGCTCAGCTGATCTGTATGAGCCGGGTCAGGAAAGAAGCGCTAACGCGGAGAAGCGTGGTCTCGCGATAAATCGCTATCTGGTCGGTGAGGAGCTTTCCTTCCTGCTCAACTCCCCGATGCTGATCAGGCTTGTGGTGGCTGTAGACAGAGGCTGCAGAAGCCGGGGTTTTTTTTTTTTTCTGTGCATCGCGGGCCGCACAAAGGTCTCTCGCGGGCCGCATGCGGCCCGCGGGCCGCGTGTTTGAGACCCCTGATTTATACTGTGCTGTAGTAATTTGACATGTTCAGCTTTTCAAATAGGTGTATGGAGGTTCCAGGGCCCACTGTAGTATTTACAGTGACGCTTTATTTTGGTGGGCTCCTTATGTGAGTTTTGGAAGTTTGTGCTGATATGGTATGGTATGGTAGATTTGCTCTATAGATAGTGACTTTGTTGTAGGGTTTTGTATTAGTTCACAATACACCTGGTACTGGAGAATGTTTGTTGTTGTTAGTGAGATGATCAGAATCAGATTTCTTTTTTTGTTTTAAGATATTGAGTTCTGTGGGTGAAAGTCCTGGTTCTGCTCTGCACCCACTGTTGAAGGGGGTTCTGTGGATGCAAAATATATGTTGAAAAAGAAAAGGTAATAACCATAACGCAGTTTATAACAACAAAATAAAAATGAGTTATAATTTAATTTTATAAACTGTGCTGTGGTTCTCATTCTCTTTTAGCTCCTTGGTGTGCAAACATCTTGCATTTTCTCCATATAATCTAATCAGTTTGGTTCAGTCTCCGATTGGAGTTTTGAAAAAGCCCCGCCCACCTCTACGGGGGGGGGGGGCGCCATCTCATCCTTCGCCTCGGGCAGCAGATTGCCTTGAGCCGCCCCTGACCCTAGGGCTCGCCACCCCCTAACTGATGCCGCCCCCCTTCAAGGTGCCGCTGTCATTGCCGCCACCCCCCCCCCCCCCCCAGCTACCACTGCTGCTGATTCCATCTCAGGAAGAGGAGGCGGGCAGTGGCATCATTTTGCTGCCGCTTTGGGAAATACTGCCACTGTCCGCCCCCTCCCCCCAAACAGAATCGGCGGCAGCTGGGGGAGGGCAGCGTGGCTGCCCATGTGTGCTGCGGCCCCCAACGCCGCTGCCACCGACTTGTGCTGCTGGTACTGCCCACCCATCTGCCCTAGGCAGCCGCCTAGCTCCCCTAGTGTACGGGCTGGCTCTGATCAGGTTAAGAGAGATGAAAATGAGACGAAGATCCCCTTCCTCACTCAAAAAAAATGGGGAACAAAAATATTAAAATCTAAGAACCGGGGAAAGATTCTGTATATCACTTACTGACCAATAAATGGTTTTAACATGAATAGGGCCAAAACAAAATGATGTTTTCTAGTATACATGCCAAAGCCAACCAATAGGATAGTCATATAGGTGAACAAGATCTTTTACATCTTAAGAAAATGAGTTCAAGTATTGCAAATGGTGCATAAATGTGATACACTGTATTCCCCTCAAGCAGCTAAATGCATGTGGTTTCTTGATGTGCTGCAGCAAACAGGTTATTATTACTGTTCTTGATCTTAATTCTATCTATTGAGGCCCTGTGCAAGGATCAGGCTCGAGTGCTCAGGCTGTATCTCAGAGAATAAAGACGATGGCCGCCAGAGAAGCAAGAGTGCTAGAGAAGTAGGTGCTCCCGAAACACCTGCGTTCCCAGAGAAGCAGGACTCTGAGCGAGTGAGTTCAGTGGAGCTTCTCGTAAGTCCCATTAGATAGGGAACCATAATGCTTTGTATCTTGTGACTTAGCTAGGGACCAGTTTAGAAAATAAATACCTGTTACTCATGGTCTTTTGTTAAAGATTTTGGGGTGGGGTGAAAGAAAAATAACAATCCTAGTCTACCCTGCGCTAGGCGAGACAGTTAGCATAGGCTGGTTCCTGTGCTAACCGCGACTCATACATTTGAATGCTAAATGGGTGGGTTAGGGGCCGAGAGTGGGCTGTCTGAGTGCCCTGCTTGCAATTAGCGGAAGTGCAATTACCTCCACCTCCACAGATGGTGTTAAGGGCACACACCATAATAATGCCCTGCATAAGGGCATAGCGCCATGTGTTTACTTCTGGGAAAGTGCTGTCCACCACATGGCAATTAACATGGTGGCTTTGCACTTAACGTGCTTAGATTTTGTGCGCTATTGGCCCGTTAGGTGCAAAAGCATAGTACACTTTATTAAAAGGGCCCCAAAGTATCAGTACTGAAGGGTACAGAGTGTTTGCACAACAAGGTAACCACAGGGGAAGTGCAATACCAACTGAACACCTACCTGATGTATTTCTCTGAGTTGATCCAAAATTTTGCTGTCTGTAAGTTGCAAAGCTATAGCAAGACAAGAAAGTTGTTTACAAAGCTCTAATTCTTGTGAAAGAACATTTATTACAAAGCCAGTTAATATTTAACATTAAGGAATTTTACTATCCACTATTACCAGAAAAATAACTTGACAGCATCTTAATAAATAATTATGTCTTTTGAACACAATTTTTAAAATTCAAATTACATTTTACTTTTGTGAAGTCTACCTGGGAGTAACCGCTGGAGAGGTCCTGACTAACATCTAAACAGCTTGACCATTTGCTCCATGGGGAGGGTTCCAGCTCAAGAGGGTATCCACAATAAATAAATTTCAGTAGTTTTACTTGTCTAAAAATATTAAATACCAAAAAATAAGGATGTGCATTAAGATTTATGATAATTGGGACTCACGGGACCAGTGATTAAATGGAAACAGGTTGGCGGTGAAGTTAAGCTGCCTTTCACCTATAGATGACGTCCCTTTTGTAACCACGCCAAGTCACTGCAACTTTTTGTGCTTCACTTATTCCAGTTTGTAAGTGAAGTGTATATTTACTTTGTTAATTTGTGTTATTACATTTTATAGCAAGGTGTTTGTACTTATTAGTGGTGTCCCTACTTCAGTCCGTAGTCACATGGATGAATAAATGGGCACCCACAGATGTAATTTCTTCAGTGAGGATTCCGGTCAGAGTACACCTGTGCGAACTTGCCTACTTTCCTTTTCACAAACTCCTCATCAGTGTCACAAATATTTGCAGAGGAATTAGTGCGAAAGCTTGCAAAAAGCCCAAATCAGTTTTCCATAGAAACAACTGTAATTTTGCAGGGAAACTTTGTTTTCATGGAGCTACCAGACACAAGGATGAAATTATTTCCATTCTAGCTACTCCTGGGGTCTTAATGCTGCTGACTGACTAGAGGAGTGATTTCTGCTCCTTGTCTTTATTTCTGTTGAAAGAAAGACAAAAGCGAGACATATTTTGATATCTCATCAAAGGTTACGTACTGTAAGAAATTCCCTCTCTTGAACCCACCAGAATACAGAAGCAACCATGTTCCCGCTGTTGTAAGGCTGTATAGCAATTGAAGAAGGAAGAAACTGTCCAAAGAAGAGAAAGGGAGAGTTAAAAGTCTAAATGGGTCAAAAGTGCTGAGGCTTCCTCATAGTCCTTTCTTCATAAGTCTTGAACAAGCATTCTGACAAGTAGATGGAATGAATAGAAATTCTTCAGTACACATATGGGGTCATTCCGAGGCTATTCGGATCCCCTTCCACCCCAACTAACTTCCCCGCTCGTTGTACGGGGAAGTTAGACGGAGGCAGGAAAGGGGAGGATGGGGGCAGCGTTAGGGCAGGCAGTGGGCAGTTGTTGACTCCAGATGTATAGGGCCGATTCCAGTGTTGGCCCTGTACGTCTGTGGCCAGCGGCTTGAACAGGGAAGTTATTCCACCTCTGAGGTGGAATAAGTTCCCCGAGTTGGCAGAGGATGGCAGGCCCAGGGCTGGAAAGTGGTGGGAGGGGGCAGAGGAGATCCCCCGCAGCCTGACCCTGGCCTTGGGAGGCCATATCAGGGGTTGGGCTGCAGGGAATGTAGTTTGCAGTCTGGCGGCTGGTGGTTTGCGGCTCTTGAATGGAGCTGTGGTTTCATGGCAACCGGACGCCATGGCCCGAAGGCCTGACTGAGCTACCTGTGGTAAGACCTGTATGTGCAGGCCAACCTGATGGTTAAATAAATAAATAAAATAAATTACTTAGCACTTTTATGGGCATGAAAAATACTAGTATATATTGTCTAGTTTGCATCAGCATTTATTCATCATCAGTATTTATGTCTAGTTTGCATCAACAAAATACTGTTAGTGAGACAGGCACAATTGGAAACAGGCAATTATCCAGAATACGGTGAGCGTGGGAATGTCCAAAACTAATTCAGCATTTAGCCATGTCCTGTGATATGTTTCTCCACTTCACTGCATGGCCCGTGCCTGCACCCGTGTGCAGTTCTCGCTGTGAATGCGTACATGGGCTGGCTGAACAACATGTTGGACATGTCACGCCAGACATGTCTACGAGCCAGTCCCAGAAATGCGGGTGCATCTATACCTGTGGATGCAGAATTAGCATGGAATTGCGCCCATCCTCAATTTAAACATGTCTGCTGGAGATAACCAGCCTATATGGAATCTACCTCCAAGTGGATTGGAAGGTTTTATTTGAAGCCCTTACTGGGTAAGGCATCAGGAGTTATTTGTAATATGCACCCCTACTGTTCAAATTTCATTGTTCTATGCACTGAGTTATACTGTATGTGAACCATCTTGACTAGTAGATAGATGGTATAAAAAATATGTCAAATAAATGAATTTGTACAGGCTCTGCCGATATTGTAGGTTAATCCATGTGCGGTGATGATGATTAATTGGAGTTTCCATTGGTTGGGGAACCAGACGAGGTTTCTAGGGCTTTTTTTACACAGACTAAGGGGGAATACTACTATACAGGAGGTGCAGACAATGTTCCCTCTAAGCTGCGCTAGCGTGCACTGGCGCAAAGATTTCGGGCTTGTAGCGCACAAACGTTTGGCTCAGTGCAGGAGCAGACACTGCGGCGAAATTTGTTGAAACAAAAGCTTAAAATGAATCCAAAAGACGATGAAACGGCAAAATTTGTTGATTGTTGAAATAAAAATGAATAAAAATGTAAGCTTTCAAGCCGCATTTAAACGTGTCGCTATAACAATACAAAACTCTTCAAGAGGAAGTCTGCGAAAACCCTCCCCGTTAATTATTTAACCGCCATTTTTATTCTTTTTGTCCTTTTTATTAGTGCGTAGAGTCGTTACATTTTTATTAGTTAACATCTATCAAAATGTCGAAGTGAAAAAATGAAAATCATTTTTTTGTGAAATTGAAGAAAAATAAAAGTAACAATTTCAATCTCGATTGGTTGACGGAGTTTTCTGTTGAAACTGCTATGCCGAACGTGACTGGATGTAAGAGTGTACAACTGAACGAAAATTTTCAAATATCGTGAAGCAGAGGACGTGGTAGTCTACAGAATATGTCTAAAAGTAGAAGTTCAAGGAGACTGGAGCACTGGAAAGAATTGGAGTGAGTGGAAAATTGATTATCTTAAGCATCACGTTACTCACAGATGTCATTTGGATGCAGTAACAAAACTCAAGAATCTGAAGCATGGATCTCTAATTAATTTTTTACCAGAAACACCTGAAGATAGGAACAAAAGACTTGAACAGGCAAATTGAGATAGGGCAAGCCCAGAAGAGGTAAAGATTTTAATTGGCAATGTGCTACTTGCAATTAAATTGAATACGTCCATGTTGGCTGTGCAGGAGATTCACGACTATATTGAAAATTTGTTAAAATTCCAGCAAGCTGGAGAAGCAAAAATTATGCATTCGAATTCACTGAATACATAAATGGTGTTGTTAAAAATCTAATTGTAACTGAAATCAGGGAATCTTCTTTCCATACTCTCATCATAGATGAAAGCACAGATGTCACTACCTCAAAGATGCTTATCATGTACATCAAATTTAGAAGGATTGGCGACTATATTCATAAAACAGTTTTTGCTGGAATGGTAAAATTGAATGCCTGCAATAGCACTGCAATATTTGATTCAATAAGGAAGATTTTTGATGAAAATTGCTTGGACATGAATCGCATTGTTATGTTTACATCAGATGGTGCTTCTGTTATGCTCGGAAAGAACAATGGAGTTGCTGCTGTTCTCCGTGAATCAATTCCTCATATGCTGGAACAGCATTGTATAGTTCACAGAGAAGATTTAGCAATAGACGATGCTTGGAAAAAAATTCCATTCATTAAGGATGTTGAAACTCTATTACACACTGTTTATAACCTCATCAATAGATCGAGTATACGGCAAGGCAAACTGGAGGAAATTGCTAATGCAACAGACAGTGACGTTGTTTCATTTAGGCCATTGAATGAAGTAAGATGGCTCTCTCGACATTTCGCTCTAAGGTCACTGGTTAAGAATTATGACGTTTTAATTGAATATTGTCAAGCACGAGTAGACGAAGATAATGATCCAGTACACAAATATTGCCTTGGGAGATTAAGAAAACCCAAATACAAGGTAGCAATATTTATTCTTTGTGATGTTTTCGGTGACTTAGCAGAACTTTGCAAAAGTCTTCAGAAGAGCTCTTTGACCACCGTGGAAGCATATCAGTTCACCAAAGTCAAAATGCAGAGAATTAGATCTCAGTATCTTGGAGAAAATGTCTACTTGAGTGAAAATGTACAAGACTTAATTTCATCTTACAGTTGTACAATAAATATCGATGCCATTCTCAAATTTATTCGACAAACTTGCGATCACACGGATAAAAGATTTCCGGAGAATGAATTACAGGATTGGCGTATATTTGATATAGATTGCATATCAAATCCTTCAAATCTTGATGAATTTTCATTTGGGAGATTAGAGCTGTCCAGATTTGCTAAGCGTTACTGCAATTTATTCAAGAAAGATGAACAATCTTATGAAAAGGAACTTCATAAAGGGTATGTAGACCTCAAATTTATCATTGTAGAGAAGGTAAAAGTCGGAGCCATAAAATCTTTTCAAGACATACTAACATTTACACGACAACAGGAACAATTCAATGTATGTGGGACTTTTCAAGCCTCGAGTGCTGATTGCGAGAGAGGTTTCAGCCTAATGAATGCCATTAAAACAAAGAAAATTCACCAAATCCAGACAGGACACCTCAAGAAGAGCTCTGTCCCTGGCGACACCCACCCTGTGGAACTCTCTCCCTGATGAGCTGAGATCTGCCATGGACCTCAAAGATTTCAGAAAGATGCTCAAAACAAAGCTCTTCATGGATCACTACAAAGACTTCACCTGAACTAGACTGCCCTGGCCAAACCTGAAGCCCATACGAACTGTATATAGACCTGTACATAGCTCACTTGTATATAGCTCACTTGTTTTAAATAGCTGTACATAGTTCACTTGCATATAACGCAAATGAATCGCTCACACCCCTCGCACACACTCATTCAGATGTTTCCACTGCATGTTTTCGCACTATAGCCCCCCTCCCGATTGTTTGAAGTGCTAACCGCTTTGATGTAATGATAAAGCGGCATATTAAATCTGACTAAATACATAAAATAAATAAATAAAGAGTAGAAATCGGCTGGAAACAAATCACCTGGAGAATCTGATGAGAATTAAACTTTACATGTCTACTGAAAACATTAATATTGACAATGTTTATGAATTATGGAAAACAGATAAAGGAAGAAGAGTGAAAGTAAATTAGAATATTCTCTATATCTAAATGTAACTTGAATTGTTTTTGGTTATCTTACCATTATTAAAGTATAGCTTTAATTCAACTATTGTGTTGTTTCTGATTACAATTATTTAATTATAGTTTATTTATTTAATTTTATTACAATTTTTGCATTTAAATAATGTAATAGCACGCGCGTGTGTAGGTTGTAAAATTTTGCACACAAAAAAAATTGATTCTGTAAAACTCTGCTCTCCGAGTTTTTCATTTTGCACACGAACCAGCAATCCTTAGAGGGAACATTAGGTGCAGTTGGGGAAGCTGGAGTATCTCAAATATTTGGCATTTGTTAATGATATTTTTTGATGTTCTCACAGCCAAAGATCTCATTGAAAATGGTTTTATGGGAGTTTGAGAGCTTTTGGAATGTTTCAGGGTTGAACCTGCTAACCTTCAGGGAGAATAAGAACTTTCCAGTTGGCCTTGACAATAGTCAGAAAAAGGGTTGCGTCTGTTGGCAGTTTTGGGGGATGAAAAGGGGAGAATGTTGCATTTCTTAAAACTTGGTACAAATTTCTTGTCTATGTAACAAAGAATCTTTTGCATAGTTTCAGGCTAGACATCTGCTTCAATCATATGCAGGTAAGGATCTAGCGATAAGTGTGAAGGAGGAATTGGCGGATTGTTTGTTGTTGGAGTAGACTCATATCTATCATGTCTCTCTATTTTATCAGATTCTTGGGGGGTAGGAGACAGAAGTGAATTTTTCAGGAGTAGTAAATAAATGGAATGTGGAGGTGGATGTGCATCTGGCTGCAGAACAATTTGTGAAATCTTTGGGCCAAATTCCTGCATTGCCGGAGAAGATGTTGTTTTAAGAACAATAGTATACGATTTTGTTGAGAGTCTTCACCACCCCCAGACAGGCAGCAAAGGCTAAGATAACCCATGGTGGGTGGTGTTTGAAATGTCAGCCAGAAGATGCAACCCTGGGATATGTGTTCTGGAGCTGCATATCGGTTAGAGATTTTGGGGGCTGAATGTGTAGGAATTTGGAAGACGTTTTAGAAGTGGCAGTACCAGTGGGGCCATTCTTGGTTTATTTTTGATGACTCAGTGAAAGGGGAGAAACTGTTCTTGAGGACTGCTTTAGCTACAGTAACATACTCAGACTGACAGCAGATGTACAATGCACACTCTTATGAATTGTAACTAAGACGTTATATAAAATTCTCTGCTCAATTGGAAGCCAATAGAGCCGACAGCAATCATGTTATATGCACAGATCTAGACCTTATACACAACCACCTCACCACAGGATTCTGCACTAGTTACAATGCTTTAATAGGGGCTGTGGGTAATCCCCTATATCTAACATTACAATAATCCAAATTTTATTAATTAATGCTTGAAAAGCTATATGAAAATCATTTTCTGACTGTATACATGTACAGGCCTACCATTTTGCAAAGAAGCTATGTGCAGTGTTGGAGTAGGTTGAATGTCTTTCTACTTTTTTTTTTTAAGTGCCATCAAGTCAGTGTTGGCTCATAGTGGCCCAACTACCTCTGGGTTTTCTTGGCAATGTATCACTGGAAGTAGATTGCCAGCCTTTTCTTCTGAGGTAATGGAGGGTAAAGTGACTTGTCCAAAGTCACAAGGAGTGCCAGTGGGAATTGAACCCTTGATCTTCTGGGTACTAGGCTGTTGCTCTAACTACTAGGCTACTCCTCCACTCCACTCTTCTTACTGGCACTTTATGAGGAAGAAGCAATAAATACTGGGGGAGTGTGGGGGCATTCTCCTCTTCTCCTTACAGTTGTTGCATTGTTTTCAGATTCCTGTTCATACCCTGTATCAGGTATAGCTATGTACGTCTCTGCCAGCAAATTGAGACATGCAAAGCTGTGATTTTTTTATGCTCTGTCTCCGGCCATGTCCACGGCACACTCTCATGCACCATGGACATGATCATGTCAGACTTGTGTAAATTTGGGGCATTCTAAACTGGTTCTTGGAGCATGGATGTGATTGAAACCATTTTCACATTCCCAAATCAGAAATAGAGCTTCTAAAATGACTGCCATAGTCTGAGGACTGCGCCAGTACTCTCTGCTAAGCTAAATGAATAACTTAACCAGGTAGTAGCTGAATATCATCACTATTTGGACACATTTTGGGTTTGCCCCAAAACCCAACCCCTTCTTATGTGGATAGTATTCAGCCATTTAGCAATATCAAAGAACGGATTCTATGAGTATGAAATTTTGTAAAAATATATAGATAAGCCTGTGGCATAAGCTCTAATGAGAAGTCCCGAAGCAAAATTTGGCTGCTTGTGACAATGGTGGTGGGCAAACTTACTTTGCTGCACAACCTCCTCTCTTCTTTTAGGTTTTGAGGCCTGGCAGCTGTCACCTCCCAGCCATCAGTGCGGCTGTTATCACAGGACTTCAGTCCAACAGCGGCCGAGAGGGGACATCTGCAGGGGCAGCAGGGCAAAGATTTAAAAGTAAGTAAGTTCCTCGCAAAGTTAATCGAAAAGGAGGTTCAACGGCAGTTACAAGACCATATCGACGCTGCTGCTCCACTCGACCCATGCCAGCATGGATTCAGGGAGTCACATGGAGTGGAAACTCTCCTTACCACCCTCTTCAACAATATTATTACTGTTGTAGATAATATCTGACAAGGGTGCACACTCATTTTCCTAGACATTGCTACAGCCTTCGACTCAGTAAGTCATGAGCTTCTCCTAATGCGACTAAAAGAGAAAGGCATCAGTGGAACAGCACTTGAATGGTGCAGAGCATATTTGTCTGGAAGATGGCAGCACGTTCGATCTGATGGAGCAACATCTGAACCATTTCATCAAAGCCAGGAAGTCCCACAAGGTTCTTCCCTCTCTGCCTTGATGTTTAACATATACATGCAACCAATTTGTAATATCGTTCGGTCATTCAACGTTAATTGCATGATTTACGCTGACGATGTCTTGCTCTATATGCCATTCTCCATTGATAATTTTGACCTCTCCCCTCTAACCAGCTGCTTCAATGCCATATTGGAATGGCTCCAGGCACAAAACCTAAGAATTCAACATAAGAAGACCGAGGTGCTCTTCATTACGAGGAACCTTAATTTCAGCCCTCCTCAATCCTTGAAGGTGAACGACGCCGATCTTCAAGTAAAACCCACAATACGGTACCTGGGTGTTATACTAGATCAAAACCTTGACATGAAGGCACATATAGCTAACACTGTAAGAGCTATATATTACAAAATCCGCTCACTCAGACATCTACGCCCTTTGCTTGAACCAGGGGACTTCCGTACTATCTACCAGGCTCTGATCATACCTCATTTTGATTTCGCCAATGCCATTTTACAAGGTCTCCCCCAATCCACATTAAATCCTCTACAGCTCGCGATGAATAGCGCAGCAAGAGTTCTTCTTGGTGCATCATGGAGAGATCATGTGACGCCCCTTCTGATGCAGCTACACTGGCTACCTATACATGCCAGGACAGTCTTCAAGACTATATTACTGACTTTCAAAGCAGTCAATAGTCTCTCCTCCTCCTCACTAACCGACCTCATCCAAACCATAACCCCGAATAGATCAAGAAGATCCACATCCATAAATACGCTAATGATTCCGAAAGAATCAACAAGATGCACAGCAACGACAACAAACAGAGCTTTTAGACACTGTGCCCCAAGACTCTGGAACGCTTTACCAACTAACATCAGAGCAATCACTAACCTAGCCCAGTTTAGAAAGTCCCTCAAACATTACCTTTTCCTCAAATATTTCCCAGAGAACAATGAACTACAGCACCACTCAAATTCTCAGCTACACTAACACAGCTATCGAGCCAGGAGAACACAGTTTAGGTGTCCTGGATCATTTAACTACATGTTACTTATATGACGACTCTAATGTGTAAATAGTTTCTCCTATGTATTCCAAGTTTGCTACCCTGTTATTTGTAAATCTCCCTTGTTATCCAAGTTTTGATGTCCGGTTAATTGTAAACTCAGACACATGTTACCCTGTCTGATTTTCTGTTCCATGTAAACCGCACTGATGCAGAATAGTGCGGTATATAAGAAATTGTAATAAATAATAAAATAAATAAATAAATAAGTTTACCACTCTGCCTTTACTGCCACAGTGTGGGCCCCTTTCCTGCTTTGCAGCGGCTGCTTGAGCAGAATGTGCGCCACTGACATAAGCAAACTATGCATTCGCTGCCTTGGTCCAATTATCAGGGCATAGGTTAAACATAAATCTTTTTTTTGTAAGTGCGGCACTAGTTATGTTACATTCTTAAAGTAATAATGTAATTAACGTGTTTCTTCCTCACACCTTTTACTACATTCTCCTGGGGCAATGCTGGGTATTGCTGCTAGCAACAAATGTGCAATAAAAGCCCCTTTGTAATACATTTTTGCCAATGTTCTCCATTGTATTTTATCATCCAGCTGCATGGAGAGAGAGACAGACGGGTTTCTATGTAGCAGCTCCTTCTCTTGACAAGTGGCGGAAGCCACAGAACGCCAGGGTGTTGAAAGTCATGTGGCTGCCACATTTGTCCGCACTGGTGTCTAATAATGTGCAGCAGGTCGCTCTCTCTCTCTCTCTTCTTCCTGTGATCTTGAGCACTGAGTAGACGGTTTGTAGGATGGATCCTGGTTGCAATGGCAGATTAACAGGCCCTGAGTTCTTTTACTGCTTCATTTAGGGACCTGTAGTTCTGATTTCTCTTTCAAAAAGGAAAGAAAAAACTGTCTAAAAAAGCTGGACTGCAAGCCCCCACATGCAAGGCCCAAAACCAAGACTGACACAGCTAGCCCCTGAGGCTATCTAGTAATCCAAAGTGGACATGAAACATGATCAAGGTAACCTTAAGTGGCCGAGCCACAAGATCAAAGAGCACAACTCAGGTGGTGAATTCAGACTGTACACAACGCTTGTGTGTTTGTTGTTAGAAACCAAAGGAAGGCTTAGTGATGATAGTCAGAAATAGTCTGGAAGGGAAAGAGTTTGGCATCACTCCCAGAAGGCTACCGTCTTTAACACCCAGCTGGTCAGCCAGCAAGAGTATTGAAAGAGATTTCGGAAAAGGCAGAAAGTGGTTGCAAGGAAGCCTAATACCTGCACATGAGCAGCCGTTGTGGAAGTACAATTATTTGAAATTAAAAAAATGAAATGAATAGTTGTTGTGACTTCCCTGATGACATGGAATTTCCTTGAGTCCTTCCTTGCTGCAGTGTTGCAAAGAATTGCTTCACCTCCTCCCTTCCTGCAACTTGCATGGACGAGGTAACACGAGGAAATGACTTTTTCCAAAGCATGCTCACCTACACCTCCATCTAATCATGAGACTGGAAAAACAGGCTGTTTAATTCTCAATATACACGTCACTGCCAAGTAACTGTCAAATTAACCCATATATGTTTCTAGTCTAGTTTTCTCACTTTTCAGAAAAAAATTATGGTGAATGTAGCTCTCTTGAGATGTAAGAATGACTATCCTGGTATGGGGACATCTCTCATAAAAAGAGTGACTCATTAATGAAAGATTCAACTATAATTACAGCACAGTCTTCATTTAATATTACTTCAAATGAGAGAGAAATGCTCTTTTCCTAGTACAGTTTGCTTCAAATGCCTAAAGCAAATGCATTTTTTTCTTTTGAAGAAAAATCAAATTAAGACTGAAATTGAAAACCTATTCTGGGCTCATAATAGGGTCATGCTGTGGGAAAAATATTAGCTAAAAACATCTTCTCTTTTTGCAATGAAGAAATGATAAGAGGAAAAGGAGGAAGGGTGGGCAGTTTCGAGATTTGGACAATGGTGCTCAGGGCTGCCTATGAGGCTTGACCTCTCCCCTTTGAGACTTGCTGATGAGTACGGAGCATTGTCCTGGTAGGGAGTATCTACCCCTGAAGCCAGTGCAAGCATCACTCAGTTCAACAGATAAGGGATACTAGCTTCTGGCTCAAGGGTTGTCTATTCCACGGAAGGCGCAGCTGCATTGGAACCTGCTTCATAATGTGGCTAAAAATAAATGCAATTATTGTCATGTTTCACTGCTAATGAAGTGTCTGATGCAGTATATCAGGATTTATCGCCAGGGAGCTTTACTGGAACTGTGATATTACTTTAGTTGTTTGTAAATTAATTAGTTAATTCATCCTTAGCAAAACTATATACAAAAAAAGCACCTACATGTTAACCCTGGAATTACCAAGATTTTTTGCACACACTGAATACCTTTGGGGTCATAAATGACCCCACGACAAATTTTAATTGTTAACCATGAAAATTTTAAACTAAACAGACAAAATATTATTCCAAATTAATTATTTATTATATGAAGGTTAAATGTTTTGAAATTTAATGCTTTATCATAAAATTACATGAAGAAGAGTTGCCATGAAAGCAGTTTTTGCATGCACTTGATGAACACAGTAAAGTACTACAGTCATTTGCATGAGACAGACAATTTCTGAATGTTCTTTGCAAACATTGCGCTTGCAGGAGGTGCAAACTATGTTGCTTTTCTTGTCTTTTTCTCTGGAACAGCAGTGACACCTTGTCCTTTTCTTTGGGATCCCGACATTGCAAACAGCATGAGTGGCTTCTTCAATGCTGGAAGATGTCTCGCTGCAATTACTCTGAAGCAGCTATTTTCCTAATTCCAAGAGGAATAGACGATGTCTGTGCTTTGACTTGGACTGCCATTCTGGATTTAGTGACATCCAAACAATGAAGGCGTTCAAAGCACTGATGTCCAACATGTTGTAGAAGATTGTCACTGGCCAGCGTCTTGTCATTCGTTTTGTGGTATACATGCGCAACATTTGATCTGCCGTATCTACTCCACCTTTACTAGAATTATAGTCCAAGATCATGCATGGTTTTTTGTCTGGACGTATGTTATCTACTTCTTCTTGATCATGCAAACTGCTCAGAAGAACAACCACTTTTCCTTTCTTCGGGCAATAGGAAACCAGAGTGGCGTCACGCGAAAGGCAGACAGTGAAGTGAATATCTCTGGGCCCTTTGCTGTTACAAATCCTGGAGGTAATTCTTTTCTGTTCTTTCAAATTGTCCCCAAAAGTGTCATTTGTTTTTCTAGCAATTTCTGTGACAGGGATAAACTGCAGAAGAAATTATCAACAGTAATATTTTTGCCAGATCGCATCAATCCTTCAGTGAGTTGCAGCACAAAACTTTCACCCTGATTCTGTTCCCTGTTTTGTCCAAGTTCCCTTCCTATATATACTTGAAGATGCAGAATATATGATGTTGCACTGTCACACAACATCCATAGCCTTATGCCATATTTCCCAGGTTTCCTGGGAATATATTGTCTGAACGGAATACGATCACGAAATGTAAGCAGTTGCTCATCCACGGTAACATTTTCACCAGGAACAAAGGCCTCACTTAGAGTTGCTTCCCAGGTATCAAAAACGTGTCTGATTGGAGCAAGCTTATCCACGCCTCGTTGTTCATGTCTGTTGGTTGCATCATCAAATCTGAGAGCACAAGAAATTTGCTGAAAACGGTTACGGGCCATATTTTTGCCGAAAACAGAACGACCATCTTCAAGGTTCCACAACTGAACTATGGATTCATTTTGTGACTTGTACACGCCTGAGAGGATCAGAAGTCCAAGAAAACGTTGAAATTCTCCATCTGTCAAATTTTTCCAGGTGTTGTCGTAAATGTGTCTTCCTTGTTTGCTCATCTACATCATGATTTCATTCAATAGGTTCTTCCTCATGCATAAGTGGAATGCTGCGAGAGGGCCATCAACATTTCGTACAGCATACCTTGTAGGACCTTGTTGTACGGGCATGACATTAGCTCTGGCGTATCTTCCAGCAGCTTGCCTTATAGGTTTCCTGTTCCATGATGTGGCATCTTTAGATACATAGGCTTCAATGGCAACATTTGTGCTTATAGTTGACCTCTTAGCTCCTCTATGACCACAACTAAGATTCCTCACAGATGATACTGACACCGAGGACTCCTGCCTTCTTCCCCGTCCAGCACAGTCTCGACCTTTGCCTCGACCTGTAACTTGACTCTTTGCTGCAGGCGATGTTACCAGCTCAACATCAGTCTCACATTCACCTGGCGACCAACTGCTGTCGCCATCTGAATCATGACTGCCATCATCAGATTTATCGTCTGAACTTGGCTGATATGCTTCTTCGCTTGCTGAATATGCTGCATCATCAGACGACTCAGAGCCATCACTGTCAGCATCTCATTGCAATATTTCTCTTACTTGGGCAGCTGAATACTTTCACTTTGACATCATAAACAATAACCTAAAATAAATAAACAAAGATAAAGTTGAATAAAACGCAAAGCAGTTTTACTATAGGTGTACAATAATCGTGTTGAACGAGCTGAAAGCCTTTAGTTTCATCGGAAATAATGAGAGAACGTATGATATAAATTACAGAAAACGTGTAATTTTCATAAAATAAGAGTACAAAAAATAAATTATACATAATTAAAGATAAATACCTTTGTCAGATCAAAAAATTCACAAAACTGCAAATTGTATCATGATCCAAACCAGACGTAAGCAACTGGGGTCAAAAATGACCCCACTGGTACTCTGTGCTGTAATTCATCACTAGCATCACCTAGCAGATGAAAATTATTCCTCTCATGGCACAATATAAAGAGAATATTGACATGTGAAAAGTCATAAAAAGATTGCATTCTTGAACAACTAGTTTCCGAGATACGCGTTGTGAAACTTGCAATGGGGTCACTTTTGACCCCATCGGTACTCCCAGGGTTAAGATATTATCTTAATGAGGCAAACTGGATGGGTCAACTAGGACATTATCTACTATGTTTTTTTTTTAACTATGTTTATTTACCACCAATATAACGTATACAGCAAACATAATTACATACTACCTCCAGGCAGGGTTGCTTCTTATCCACTGCCCAAGAAGTATACCAGTATACCAGTCACCAGTGGATTATAACATTTGGATTATCCCCACGCCCCCCTCCCCTCCCACCTTCCCCCCTCCCCTTCCACCCTCCCAGTCACAATCTCCCTATCATCTCAAGGAGGAACTCCTCCTTCAATTACTAATACAACATTGTTCTTGACCAATCATCCCATCCCCTGCCCACCCTACCACACCAAGGATTCTCAACCCACTTGCAGTATTTCATTATGGCTATAAGGTCCCAACGTCTGGATATAAGGTTCCCAGATCAGCAAAAAACGGACCAACGATGGACATTTCCCCGAGCCCCGCACCGCTCTGAAAGCATCAGCTGATGAAAGCTATTGCGCCATTCCCAGTAGGTAGGGGACACATGTTCTCTCCATCTATGGAGTAGTGGGCCTTTGCCCACCAGACAGGTCTTTCGCACCAGTAAACACTCCCATCTCCTCTTCTGGTATATTGGTCCAAGCTGATCTAAGACATAAGAACATAAGAACATAAGATAAGATATGCCATACTGGGTCAGACCAAGGTCCATCAAGCCCAGTATCCTGTTTCCAACAGTGGCCAATCTAGGTCATACGTACGTAGCAGTTTCCCCAAAAGACACTTCCACAATGCTTGTACTGGGTCAAGCACTGATATCCTGGGTCCCTACTTAATAATGGTTTATGGACCTTTCCTCCAGGAACTTCTCCAAACCTTTTTTAAACCCAGCTACACTAAAAGCCTTTACTACATCCTCCGGTAACAAATTCCAGAGTTTGATTACACGTTGAGTGAAGAAATATTTTCTTTTATTAGTCTTAAATCGTTTACCATGTAGCTTCATTGCATGTCCCCTAGTCTTTCTATATTCTTATAACGTAAACAATCGATCTACGTTTACCCGTTCCACTCTGTTCATTAATTTATAGACTTCTATCATATCTCCCCTCAGCCGTCTCTTTTCCAGGTTAAAGAGCCCTAACCTTTTTAGCCTTTCTTCATAGGAGTATCCATCCATCCCCTTTACCATTTTGGTGGCTCTTCTCCGAACCTTTTCTAATAATGCTATATCCTTTTTAAAATACGGCGATCAGAATTGCACACAATATTCAAGGTGCGGTCTTGTCCATTTAATCTTCTGATTAAGTAGCTTACTGAGAAAGGTGCTGATCCGTGTCCAGTAGGGGTGTATTTTCTTACAGCCCCACCACATATGGCTCAAATTAGCAAGGGGTTCAGTACAGCGTGGGCAACCCCCATCTAACATCAGATGACTACGCAACGCTTGTCTTGGAGAGAAATGCACTCTGGTCAAACATTTAAATTGCACTTCCCTCCACCTTGCACCTTCTACCAAATCAACTATCTTCTGCAAAGCATTCCTTAAGGAACCTGGCGCTATTGCTTGTCCGAGTTCAGTCGCCCACGCTGCCTCCACCCCTGAATAATCCGGCATTGGCCTATAGCGATCCAACCTACCTTTTAACTCTGAAATAGTAGGTGTTTTTTCTTCACCCAAAGCAATTTCAGTTTGTTCAATGTAAACCGCACTGATGCAGAATAGCGCGGTATATAAGAGAATGTAAATAAATAAAATAAATAAATAAAAAAAATTCTAGGATGTGTGCCGAACTTACCGCACTTAACTCTGTCTCCGGAAGGGAAGCTACATAATGAGAGAGCTGAGTATACGCAAAATAATGACTAGATCTCAGATCGTATTCCCTACACAGTAAAGCAAACGTTTTGCATTTACCTGCTACATCCACCAGATGCCCGATACTTTGGATTCCCCCCGAACGCCACTCCTGAAAGACCACAGTGTCATCCAAAAGTTGTAGCTGAAGGGTCTGGAACGTTGTGAGCCATGAGACTCTATGCGAGGAATGATACTCCCCCAATGATAGTCTGGTCTCTTTTAGAAGTCCGAGATGGAGGGTGGGAGTTGAGTTTAAGTCCCAAAGAGGTGCTAGAGTACAGCTTGGCTAAAGACAGCATCCTGACGGGAGTCTCTCTCCAGACAGTAGTGTGCAGCAAAAGTATGAATGGACAATCAGGTAGCTGCCCGAGGTTGCCATAACCCATACATTATGAGCAATGACATGACCCTCCAAAGAGAGTCCTACTTGTGCATAAGCAAAAGAGATGCAATCTGCTATCCATCTGGATAGAGTACATTTCATCACTGGTAGTCTTAGGTGACTAGAATCAAAGGAAACAAATAACTGAGAGGCTCTTCTGTGATCCTTCATTCTGTTCAAGTAGTAAGCCAGCGCTTGCTTGCAGTCTAAGGTGTGCAGAGCTGCTTCGGCTCGAGATGCATGTGGTCTCGGGAAGAAAATTGGTAGAATGACCAATTGGTTTAGATGGAAGGAGGAGACTACCTTCAGAAAGAAAATGCGGATGGGTACACAGTACCACCTTGTCATGGTGGAACTTAGTATAGGACGGATCCACCACCAGATCCTGCAGTTCACTGATGCAGTGAACTGAGGTGAGGGCAATGAGAAAGATTACCTTCTCTCTAACTGGCGTCCAGTCTCAAATCTTCCATTCCTTTCTAAAATCCTTGAACGTTTCATCTTCACTCGACTCTCTGCCCACCTTGTGTCTACTAATGCACTTCACCCCCCGCCAATCCAGCTTCCGTCCTGGGCACAGCATTGAAACTATCCTCCTTTCTCTTCATAACGAGTTGCATGTTGAACACAACGAGGGTGATATTACTCTTCTTTGTATCTTTCTGCAGCATTCAACCTTGTTGACCATCGTACTCTCCTTTGTCGTCTTGCTGATTTAGGGATCTCTGGTGTTCCTTGGCTCTGGTTTCGCTCTTTTCTCTCGGCTCGCACCTTTTCCATCATGTCCCCTTCTTCCACTTCGCCCCCTATGCCTCTTTCCTGTGGTGTCCCTCAGGGTTCTGTCTTGTCTCCGCTCCTCTTCAACATGTTCCTGGCCCCTCTCGCCCTTCTTGTACAACAGGCTGGTATCTCTGCATATTATTATGTGTATGATATCATCCTCCTCTACTGCACCACTCCGACTGCTCCTGATATTATACCCCTCAACACTTGTCTGTCCTCTATCTCTGACTGGATGTCTGCAAACATTTTTCAGTTTAATCTCCTCAAGTCCTCTGCCACTTGGT
Source organism: Ichthyophis bannanicus (assembly GCA_033557465.1). Taxonomy (NCBI): domain Eukaryota; kingdom Metazoa; phylum Chordata; class Amphibia; order Gymnophiona; family Ichthyophiidae; genus Ichthyophis; species Ichthyophis bannanicus. The sequence goes on along the minus strand of CM066038.1, from coordinate 489,149,978 downwards.
TACTTTTGGGTTCCCATTTCCGTCTCTGGCCCCCTCACTTGCTTCCACCACCATTCCCTTGGTGTCCTCGTTCCGTTACCTTGGTGTTGTTCTCGACTCCTCTCTCTTCTTCTCAGATCATATCTCTTCTGTCTCTTGTTGTGCCTTCTTTTGCCTCCGTCAGTTGCGCACGGTCTGTCCGTTCCTCACATCATCCTCCTTAACCACTCTCCTTTTGTTTCTTGTTGTTTCCCATATTGATTATTGTAATGTCTTCCTTGCTGGTCTTCCCCTTTCCCAACTCCATTGTCTGCAGCTCCTTCAGAACACCGCTGCTCGCATTCTCACCTCCTCCTCCCGTTATGAGCATGTCACCCCCCCCCCCTCCTGGTTCATCTGCATTGGTTACTAGTTAGTTTCAGGGTGCAATTTAAAATTCTCATCCTCACATACCGTACTATTCACTCCTCCTCATCTCAAGTACTTGGCCAATCTCCTACAGTTCCATGTCCCCCCTCATTTGCTCTGCTCTGTCCATAATTACCGGCTGGTACTTCCCCCTCCCTCACAGGCACACCTTGAGTGCACTCATTTCTCTGCTTTTTTCTTCCTGGCCCCCTCCCTCTGGAACTCTCTTCCCCTAATCCTTCGGTCTGAGTCCTCTTTCCCCTGCTTCAAGAACTGCCTTGAAAACCCACCTGTTTCAGTTTAATCTCAGTGTGCTTTCAATCTCCCTCTCCCCCCTCCCTAGAATTCCCTGCTCCTTCTCTTCTCTCTTGCTCTGCTGTCCATCCTTTCTGTCCTGTCGATTATTGTTGTTCCTTTCTTCATTTCCTCAGCAGTCTTTTTTGTATTGTACACCGCTTTTTGTCTTCTGATGTAAGTGGTATAGCAAATTCCGAAATAAAGATTAAAAAAAGTGTGGCTAAAGGCGTGAAAGGAGGCTTGAGAAGCTGAGTGAGAACCACATTGAGATCCCAGGCCACTGGAGGTGGCTTAATGAGCAGCTTGGACAGCAGCAGACCCATACTAAGGGGTGGGAAGACATAGGCTGTCCATCCAGTAGTCTGTGAGAGGCTGCAATTGCACAAAAGTGAACTCTCAGAGAGTTAGTCTTAAGACCTGTTAGGAATAAGTGGAGGAGATATTGTAGAAGGGACTCCACTGGGCAAGAAAAGGAGTCAATGTCCTTTAGGGAGCACCAGAGGGCAAATCTACACCACTTGAAGGCATAGAATTGCCTGGTAGAATCCTTGCATGATGCAAGGAGGACATTTTTGACCGCCTGTGGCAGGTCGAGGTCAGCAAGTACTATCCCTTCAGCAGTCATGCTGTCAGGGGTAGAGAGTGAAGATTGGGATGGAGGAGCACCCCTTTGTCCTGAGAGAGGAGTTCAGATGCAAATCCCAGTCTGAGCGGTTGAGTCTGTGCAAGTCGAAGAAGCAGAGGAAACCACGGTTGTCAAAGCCAAAAGGGGGCTATAAGGATCATGGAACCCCTGTCGGCCTGTAGTTTGAAAAGTGTTTTGGGTATCAAGGGGATGGGTGGGAATGAATAGAGCAGTCCTTGTCCCAATGTAGAAGGAAGGCATCCTGAGACTGTTGGTGTATCAACGGAAGCCTCGAGCAAAAGAGAGGAAGCTGTGTGTTTTGCAGAATGGCAAAGAGGTCTATGCATGGGGTCCTCAATGTGTGGAATATCCAGGCAACTGTCAGCTGATGTAAGGTTCATTCATGTGGATGAAGGATATGGCTTAGCCTGTCCGAAAGGACATTGAGTTCACCCAGGAGATAACCACTCTGAGGTAACTGCGGTATGAGATGGCAAAGGACCATAGGCGAAGCACTTCCTTGCAAAGAGGACAGGATCCCATTCCCCCTTGTTGTTCACATTGAATATGGCAACTTAGTTGTCTGTCCTGACTAGAACAGGTTGTTCTGCAAGATGGGGTTGAAAAACTTGAAGAGCATTTGTCAATGCTCATAGTTCTAGGATGTTAATCTTCAGAGCAGATTCCTTTTGTGTCCATAATCCCTGCATTGTTAGGTTGTTCAGATGCGATCCCCAATCCATCTTGGAATCATCCATTGTCATAGTACATCGAGGTGAAAGCATCTGAAAAGGTGACTTGACGAGAAGTTCTGTGGAGAACACCACCACTGAAGGGATTTGATCAGTTGAGGAGTGATGCAGATCTTGTCTCTGAGACATCCTTTTGCTTGAATCCATTGAGAAGATAGAGTCCGTTGTGCTTGTTGCATGTGTAATCGAGCGTATGGGACGACATGGACTGTGGATGCCATGTGTCCTAAGAGCCATAACATCTGTCAAGCTGTTAAGCAGCTTTGCTCTTGCATACCCTTTGCCAACTCGATGAACAATTTTATGGATGGAAAGCTTGGGCCTGTTGAGTGTCTAAAAGCACTCCAATGAACTCCTGTCGTCAGGATGGAGTGAGGTGTGACTGGGAAATTTATGACAAAGTCCAGATGTTGTAACTCTGTGATGGTGTGATGAAGGGAGAGTTGTACTTCCTGAGGAGAATCTCCCCTGTTCAGCCAGTTGTCTAAGTAAGGAAAGACAAATACCCCCAAAGTGCGTAAGTAGTCAGTGACTACTGCGATGCATTTTGTGAAGACTCTTGGGGCAGAGACCGAAGGGGAGAACTCTGTACTGATAATGGGTTTTCTGAAATATAAAGTGCAGATACTGATTGTACGAGAGATGGATCAGTAAATGCGTGTATGCCTTCTTTAGGTCAAGAGAACATAACCAATCTTGTCTCTGGAGGAACAGTAGAAGAGTTCCTAGAGAAATCATATTTAATTTTTCTCAGACCATGAATTTGTTTAGGTCTCTGAGATATAAGATGGTCCTGAAGCCTCCTGTTTTCTTTGGTATGAGAAAATTTTAAGGGTAGAGGTCCATCCCTTCTTGAGGAGAAGGAACTCTTTCTGTGACACCCTGGGAAAACAGAATGGCCACCTCTTCATTTAAGAGAGTGCTTTGAAGGGGTTGTGTTGGATAATCCCCTGAAAAGCTGTTGGGGGGGGGGGGGTAAGGTTTCAAAGTGAAGCTGATAACCCCCTTGGACTATCTGGAGTGGCCACTGTTCTGATGTTATGAGGTGCCACCTGTGGGCATAGTGACATAGTCTGCCGGCTATGTGGAGGAGATGAGGACCATTCAGGGGCAGATTAGCAATGCTCTCAAGGAAGGAGTCAAAAACAAGGCATGGGTTGTTTCTGTGGAGCTGGTTGAGGCTTAAGAATCTTGGGCTTCTTGGGCTGGCGAGGGCCTTGCTGTCTCTGCTGAGTATGTTGAGGATGATAAGCAGGAGAAGGCGCATAAGGATAGTATTTTTTTCTTTTTGGGATAGAAGGATTTCTTGGGAAGAGCCTTCCGCTTGGATGGGTCAACCCTTCTTCCTGGAAAGGTGTTGAGGGTGAGATCATCTGTCTCAATCTCTCCTGCTTTTTCCCTCCAATCTTTGCCAAAAAGGTTTTCTCCAGTACATGGGACATGGCAAGTTTATCTTGAATGCATTGCTCGAGATCTGATGCCTATAACTAGGCCATTCTAAAAGCACCAAATCAGACTGCTGAAACTCTGCTGATTGACTCAAAGGCATTGAAAGAGGCCCTAATAAGAAACTTACAAGTATTCTGGCCTTGCTTGATGAGGGTATGGAAAGCACTCCACTTATCTTCAGGCAGCATCGGGTGAAAGTCTCCAGATCCCTGGTGATATCCTTCAGAAACATGCCCATATAGAACATGTAAAAATTTATTCTGGAGGCCAACATGCATTCTTAGAAGCATCAATGCCCAAAGGCATCACGTGTCCTCGAGTCTCTACCAGGCAGCATAGATGAATGGTTCTTAGAACTCTTTATGCAGCGCATCACCAATTCAACCACCATGAAGTGGTGGGGGAGCTGAGGATTTTGGAAGCCCGGGCACTCTTGTACTTGGTATATGGTATCAAGCCTTTTGCTGACAGGCAGAACTGTGAGCAGGGCTTCCCACATATGGAGCATAAGGTCCTGTAGGATCCGATGCACCGGCAATGTAGCTGCCTTCTTGGGCATGTGGGGGTATTGGACTATCTCCAGTTCCTCCACCCTCAGTTCCTTTTCCGAGGTGACTGTAATGGCGAGCCCTGCTGCCATGTCATGTATGAAGTCCTGAAAGGACATATCCTCGAGTGAGGACTGATGCCATTTCCGAGGTGGTGAAGGGTCTGAAGGGATGTCTGATAATCCCTAGGAATTGAGCAATTCCTTGTCAGACTCTGAAGAACTGGAATCGGGGTCTGGTAAGAAGTCAAAGAATCAGTGATCCTGAATACTACCTTGATGTTTTATCGATGTTGAAGGTCGATGCCAGTACTGATGCTCTGAGGTATTGGAACTGAGAGTTACCTCAGGTTGTGCCGGTTGGATACCAGGGGATTGAGTCTGTTCCAAGGGTGGTATCTCCCTCAGTGTCTCTGTTGATGCTTACTTGAGGACTGGCTTCGGAGTCGATACACCTGGCTGAAGGCTTGGTGTCATAGCCTGCACTCCTGGAGCTCTTGATGTTATTTGTACCGAGGCTGCCAGAAGTGCAGCCAAACTCCTCTCGAGAGCCAGCATGCACTGGTCCAGGGAGGTGGCCGATGTCTGGATGGAATCTCCACTGGGGCTTTGAACCACTGTCCCAGAACATGGTACCAGTAGCTCTCTGGAGGTTGGTTCCCCGGGAGTGTCCCAGAGCCTCTCTTTTGCTTTGGAGGACAGATCCTCCCACCGGGACTGTTTGATTGGCCAGTCTGCATTGGAAGCACACCTAGGGGAGTCACGATGCTTAAAATGGGACCTTTCTCTGGTCTTGGCATTGGTCTTCGATGCTAATACCGATGACTTTGGCACGGCCAGAGACTTAGACTTACTTTTTTGTTTGGATTTTGAAGAAGCCTGAGATGCATGAGAAGAAGATAATGCCCTCAAAGAAGTAGAGGCTACTGACATCAAGTCTGAGGCAAATAACGATCTGTACTGTCTGGCTCAGTTCTTGAGGCCTCTCTAAGTCATTTGTTGGCACAAAGGACAAATATTGGGTTGATGTACAGGTCCCAAACATTTGAGACACCAGTCATGTTTATCAGTAACTGATATTGTACCAGAACACTTGGTATATTATAAAACCACTTGTTGGCTTTTCCATGCCTTCAAAATGTTGACTTCAGGATGAAGATAAGGCTATGGAGGCCTAAAGGCCTAGTTTAGTGGTGAAAACAGCATAAAAGAAAAAATTAAATAAAAAATAAGTGTCGGGACTGGTGTCGGGTTCGATGGACCGCTGTTGACGGGAAGGCAGAAGCACAATGTTCCACTCAAAAACATATGTTTTCCGGCAGTGACAAGATGACACATCCAACTGGCTCTGCAGAAAACAAAGGACTGAGGAGAAGAGTTGGGAAGGTGGGAAGGCAGGAAGGCAGGCACAGTGGAGTGCTCCTAAAGGCTTTCGTTTTGGACACTGGGGAGCGTTCCTGCGCGAGCTCCACCGGTTCTGATGTCACCCATATGTGAAGACTGCATTCCTGCTTGTTCCTGGAGATACTGGCAGTTGGAGCTTGCTACTGAAGAGTGAAGGTGCTGTAGGTGATGTCCTGTGACCGGGGTTTGAAAGAAGGATTTTTGAGAAAAGCTAAGTACGGAGAGAGAGTTAAATGATCGTAGCTGGGAGTGAGAGAGGGAGTTGTTGAAAGATTTGAATTTAATTACAGACTGGAGCACTGGTCTGTGTGCATGACAGAGTATACCTGCTGACAGGCTGAGGAAGTTATAGAGGAGAGAATATTTCTTGAATGGAATTGAATTCTCTTAGGAAGTCTGTCAAGAAAGTAGGAGAATTCTGATTTGTTCTCACTGAACTTGAACTATAAAGTTAAATATAATTAAAATCTCTGAAAAGAACTTGAGAAAATTGCTTCAAGAATATCTTCTCAACTAAAAGAAAAAAAAATAGGTTCCAGAAATCAGAGTTGTGCAGGTGAGAGTATTAACAACTCTGAGAAAGAGGATTTAAACTTTTCATGTAACTGCACTGTCTGTGTGGGGAAAGAAAAATGAATACAGAGCTTGTTGAATTCCTGTTGGTTCTGTTTGGAAATGTGGAAACTATAATCTTAGAATCCTTATTTTAGATTTTAAAGTAAAACCCTGTTTCTCTCTCTTTTAAAAGAAGGTGTTTTTCCCCAATAGTTAGGACAGTTGGGGTTTTCTTTTATTTATTTATTTTTTAAGATAGGGAGTAGGTCACAGCTCAAAGAAGCAGAGTTAAAACAAGGGATCAAGAAGAATCTGCACTTCTGAAGAAGGTTATGGCTCTTCAACTTGTAAAAGAGACGGCTGAGAGGGATATGATAGAGGTCTATAAATTAATGAATGGTGTGGAACTGGTTAATGTAGATCGATTTTTTACACCATCAAAAAGTAGAAAGACTAGAGGACACACAATGAAGCTACAGTGTAACACATTTAAGACTAATAGGAGAAATTATTTTTTACTCAATGCGTAATCAAATTCTGGAATTCGTTACCGGAGGATCTAGTAAAAGTTGTTAGTGTAGCTGGGTTTAAAAAAGGTTTGGACAAGTTCCTGGAGGAAAGGTCCATAGACCATTATTAAAGAGGATCCAGGAAATCTACTGCTTACCCTGGGATGAGCAATGCAAAACCTGTGTGCCTTTTTGGGAACCTGCTAGGTACTTGTGACATGGATTGGCCACTGATGGAAACAAAATACTAGGCTTGATGGACCTTGGTCTGACCCAGTAAGGCATTTCTTACAGTATGTTCTTATAAGAATTGATTTGATAGCATGGTGGGTGAGTAAAGACTCGCGGAAGATGGCTGTGTGTTTCCCCCACTCCTTCCTCTATCTGAGGGGCATAGATTGTGGAAAGCGCAGAGTCGGGTGGGGAGCAGTGAGTCCCGGGTTGTGATTGCAGCTAGAAGCGGGAATTGGAGTTACTTTTTCTCCCAGTTGGCTACTACTGAAAGAGAGCAGGATAGAATGACACAAAAAGGGGGGAAGGGGGCAAGAGGCTCTTAGGTGGCAGTGCCATGAGGTATGAGGTATGGCTTAGCATCACCAAAAGCTATTCAGAGGCAAGTGATGGAGCCACCACAGGGTTCTAAATGAACCTCTCTATGGCTCAATCGGCACCAACTAACTGAGGGGCAGAGAGCAGTTGTGGGGTGTGGGACTTTTGGAAACTGATAGGAAGGCAGTGTGAGGGAAGGGAAGGCTGAGTTGGGGGGTTGGGAATTCATTATTGTGATTCTTCTTGAATCTGGTTATGGAATGTTCAATAAAGTTATAGCCACGTTTTTACCAACACATGGCGAGTTGGTAGTTTAATTTGCTGTTGAGGAAGCAAGGCGAGTGACTTGTCTTGGGCTGGACTGGTAGAGTGGATTTGGAAGATGCATTTGAAGTGAAAGGTCATTTGTAGATGTAGGGGCTTAAAGGATTTCCTCGCCCCACTATCCCTCAACTCTCAGGACACAAACCACAGCTGTTAACACCCCTATGTAGCCCCTGAAGACATGAACACAGTGGTCCATGGTGGGGAGGAGGCTGGCTACATACAACTCTTTGGAAGTTCCAGATTCTGTGGACCAGTCAAGTGATCACAGCCACCAGAGGTTCAGTTTTACACTTCAATGGCTTAACTGGAAAGAACATAAGAACATAAGATATGCCATACTGGGTCAGACCAAGGTCCATCAAGCCCAGTATCCTGTTTCCAACAGTGGCCAATCTAGGTCATACATACCTAGCAATTTCCCCAAAAGACACAGGTTCCTCAATGCTTGTACTGGATCAAGCACTGATATCCTGGGTCGCTTCTTAATAATGGTTTATGGACCTTTCCTCCAGGAACTTGTCTGGGTGGCGCTGGAATCCTTCACCGGTCTTGGGAATTGAAAGAAAGATCTCTTCTCTGACAGTCCATCCATGTTGCCCTTTATAGCCAGTAGCGATCGTCATAGGAGCAGCAGCTGCCTCCCTTCTATCCCTGCTTGGGGACTGAATCCTTAAAGCGCTACTGGGGGGAACAGTCTTAGCCGTGACCTCAACTCACAGGCATACTATGCCACCATTAGTGAAGGCATTGCCCCAAAAAATCATTTTTATCACAGAGATCGCAAGGTCTTACTGGTCACAACTACTATTTGTTTCTCTCTTTGCATGGATTTATCTTTATGTATATTGAACCATATAAAAAAGAAATAAAAAATAAGATGTGTAGATGGCAGTAGTGGGAGGAAATTATTGTTCATTCGTTCTAGAAAGATGCTATTGACCTTTCAAACCAAGTCATTCCTCCAAATGCTCACTGGAACATATCTTGAGAGGATTTAAAACAAAAAGTCAGTGTTCCAAAGGAAGAAAGGAATCAGAGTGCAACATTTTCACAGCTCCTTTGTCTGCTGACTAGTCGCTTTCATTTCATCTTCTTCATAATCAATAGAGAAATATGCTGAAGTTTGCGCCTGGAAGGTCACAGGTGAATTGCGCAAGAGGGTACGTTATACTGGCTGGTTTTTAGTAGCTTGCACAAGATACACTTCACCCACTTTTTCTATGCATTTGAAAGACTGAAGCTTTTTTCATTCATTATTTTCCTGGATAATGATAAGTTCATCTGATTTGTTAGGTGACAGTAACATGGTTGCAAGGAAACACAATGATTCCAGTTGGTGATCAGGGACAAATCATTAGAGAGAGTAGTTGGCAGAGAGAGGGTTAGCAAATGCCAACCATTTTCTTAGTTGCTTGTAGATTTCATTGGAACTTGGTATTTTTCCCTAAGAAGGAACACTGTCAGAAAATGCAGCCCAGCTGTTTGGCGTTGTAATCCCCTCCCAGGTATGCTTACAAGATGGGCAGTTCACTTGCTATCTGGACTAAGCCCCACGGACTTCGAGGAAACCCTGGTATAGATTCTCCAAGGATGGATTAGATGAGCATGCGCAGACCATTCTACTGGCTCTTTGTGCACCATAGAGCAATCCAGCACATCCACATAACTGCTAAACTGTTTTGATAAGGAAATAAGTGCTGCTAACCCCGACCCCTGTGCCCATGTGCCTGGCTCGCTCTCCTTGTTTAGAGCAGATTTTTTTGCGCACAGCTCATTTGTATGCCGTTTGCTTACAGCATCACTGAGCGAAACTTCAGCACTAAACTTGCATTGGAAAGTCCTGCACCAGAACTTCTGTACTGGGCTCTAGTGCAGAATTTCTGCATCGAGCCCAATGGGCTCAAACACAGGAGAGTGCATACATTTCAGTGCATCAGGTGTATGTTAGCAGCAAAATCATTTTTGGGCAAGATGGTCCCAGGACCGGGAGAAGCAGTGCTTGTGCGTACATTATTATGTAAATGCCAAATGCACGTTCTAAGCATAAATATTATTTATTTATTTTTATTTTATTTTATTTAAAGCTTTTCTATGCCGTGCTCTTTAAAATCAGTGTGGTTTACAAATAACATGTTTGTACAAAGTAGGAGGAACCTGCTTCGTACTTACATTGAACGGGTATTGTAACTTGGATTTGGAACTGGGGTAACTATATACAATCTGAGTAGAGTATCGCTGATCTGTTGTAGCGACATCACGCGCTCTAATAACTATGTACAGGATTGAAGTTATTTACAGGACTGTCGGCTATTTACAGTTAGATGGTTGGACTGATGAGTGCAGTTGCCTTGACATGATTAGGGTGTGTTGGTGGTGTTGTCAAAGTGGGTGGGGGTAAGGTGGGTGGAGTTGTATCATTGGCATATGAGAAATGTAGAAGAAAAAGATGGCGTTTTAATGCCTTCCCAAATTGGGTGAGTTCAGTGATTGCTCAGATGGTGGTTGGGAGGTCATTCCAACGAGTAGGTGCGTAGAACACAAAGGCTCTGTTCTTTGTTGCCTGAGAGCATTTTGTTATTTCACTGGGGATTATTAGTGTGTTGGTGGTGAAGGTCCTTCTTGATCTGTTTGGCGGAGTGGGGTGGAGAAGGTCCATTAGGGGGGTGGAGGATATTTTGTTGATGGCTTTGAATGTCATCAGTACTACTTTGTAGGTGAGCCGGCAGTTGATCGGCAGCCAGTGCAGGTCTTTTAGGATTGGGGTTATGTGGTCTCTTCTAGAGGTCCCATGTAGGAAGCGGGCAGCAGCATTCATTGCTAGCTGTAGTGGGTTCAGTGGGTTCTTGGGGAGTCCGTGCAGGATAGTGTTGGCGTAGTCGAAGTGGGGGGTTACAAGTGCCTGGAAAATTGTTCTGAAGTCATCTGGCTGCAGCAAGGGTCGGAGATGTCGAATTGTCTGCATCTTATGGTAGATTGCCTTATGTGTGCTTTCATGTCGAGGTGCCGGTCTAGCATGAGGCCCAGGTAGCGGATAGTGGATCTGCTTGGGAGCTCAGCGTCTCTCACCTTTATTGATGTGGATGGGGAAAAGGATTGATTTCTTGTGATGAATAGTACATCTGTTTTGTTGAAATTGATCCTGAGACTCTGTGAGTGGAGCCAGTCGGTGACAGTACCGAAGCATCTCACTAGTGTCGAGAAGTCAGGTTGGTTGATTGTGAATGGGGTGAAGAGCAGTACATCGTCTGCATATATCAGGCAGGAGATATTGAATTTCTGCAGTTGACAGCATTACACATCATTTCCCAGCCATGGCACCTCTCCCTTAATCTCACATGCGGCAACACAAAAGCAAGAAGAAAGTGATGGGTAGTTCGGAAAAGAAATTGGCCCAAAACTGAGCTATTCGTTCGTCTTCAGACACGCATGAAGTCTGCAGCATTAGAAAAATCATGATCTTGAGTTCAATTCTTTGCATCCAGGTTAAATAATTAATGCCCTCATTAGCATAGGAGTTCAATGAACACTTTGCTGATGTCTACACAACTCACTGCACAATTTTCTTGTGTGCTAAACTCCTCTTTGTATAGGTGACCATAAGGTGCAGGAAAATGTTGGACTCAGTGCTGAGCTGTGTGCTAGGCTTCCCGCACTCTGTTACATCAGCCTCACTGCTTTGGGGTTTCAAAAATAAAGTCTTTACTGGGAAATTCTTTCAAAGACAAACAGTGCAGCGTGTAACAGTTTTGGTTGCAGCTCACACACTTGCCTATGGACTTCAGCTTCCCTTCAGGCTGCTGCCGGACTCCCTAGGACTCTTTTTGTACTTGTTTCTCCAAATGCTTGAATCTCTCATCTTTATTCTTTTCTCCTCTGGATTCCTGTACAAAGTAGGATTCCCTCAGCTCTCTCCTTCCTCCTGTCTCCTTCCATGGGCAGCGTGCCTTGGGAGTGGTAGAGCAGCCGAGAATCACGGAAGCCGGGTACAAAACCCACTGGCGCTCCTTGTGGCATTGGGCAAGTCACTTAACCCTCCATTGCCTCAGTACAATGGGTGCTGTTAAGTCAATACTGATTCCGGGCAACCCTGCAGCCAGGGCCTGTTCAGAGATGAACCCCATCCCTTGCACCCCCACTGCCGCTCCTCCACAGGACATGCAGCAGTGAGCACAAACAGCCCCGCAACCTTGACGCCATGGGGCTGTTTTTGCTCATTGCTGCACATTCCAGAGAGAGAGGGGTTGGTCTCTAGACAACTGCCTAGTTTGCCTAATGATAGTGCAGCCCTTCCTGTAGCCCCTGGGTTTTCCTGGCAAGGTGTGACCAGAAGTAGATTGTCAGGACTTTCGTCTGAGGCAATGGAGGGTAAAGTGACTTGTTTAAGGCTATAAGGAGGTCCAGTGGGAATCAAACACTAGTCTTTTGGTTACCACTAGGCTACTCCTTCATGCCATTGCCTCAGGGGACAGGAAAATATCTACTGTACCTGAATGTAACTCCAGAAAAAGGCGTGAGGTCAATGCAGACTCCCTTTTCTTCACCTCTAGGTAGGCATCTGACATGCACTTCTCACTATCCCTGCAAGATGTTTATTTGCACCTGGAATTTAGATCAGATAGATAGACCCAGAATGAGAAGTTTACTTCTCCAGAGTTTCTGTATCCTTTAGGGGAAACTACTTATAGAGACATTTCGGAAACAACATCCCAGCTAATTTACTGTGTGGATCTCTGGAGCTTAAAGACAGAAGGCCTGCTTCCTCTTTTCAGCTCCCTTCTCCTGATGAAATGGAAAGCAGATCAGTGCTTTCACCATCTCTAACTCGTTGATTACAAAATTCTGTGCAGCATTGACCAACACCCTTACCTAGTCCTTGGGGTGCTGCCAACTACTTGCAACTTGGATTAACCAATGCTGGAGACATGATACTGGATTAAATGGACCTTTAGTCTAACCCAATAATGGTACATCTTATATTTGAATGTACCAGCTTAGATATTCTTAGAGGGGTGTACTATGGCAGGTGTTTCAGTCCACTTACTACAATGACCACCACGACAGGGGCAGCAGAACATCTTTTTGGTTGGAGGGATGAAAGAAACCAATGTCCGGCCCAGACTCAAGCTTTCTTATTGCTAATGCTGTATTACGGCCTTGCTGTTGCCTTGGAACCATGGTATGCTGTCCATTGGAAGGAGCATAAATCTTATTAAAAGTCCCAGAGGCTATATCATTCACAATAATAATGTTCATCATCCCCTCAGCATATGTATGTGTGGAGGAGGGGCTTACCATCTAAGAAAAGCTGATGTGTGACCCATATCTGGAAGAAGACTAGAAATTTCCATTTCAGTGTGCTGTGTAATTTGTAGAATATTTTCTTCCACTTCAGACTGAAACTAGAAGTACAAAAATGCCCCCGGAGAGGAGTGCATCAGAAAGCCAAGACTGGCTCAGAGTCGCCTGCAAGTACTTATGACCTGGACTGGCCACTGTTGGAACAGGATACTGGTCTTGACAGACCTTTGATCTGAGCCAGTATTCCAAATCTTATGTTGATTTATTCCCCCACTGGAAACTGGGTGTGTGACCTGGTGGTCAAAGCGCTAGACCTCGATTCAGGAGAAGTCCCCAGGGTCAGCTTAACCATTAGGCAGACTAAGCGTTCACTTAAGGTGGCCACTTTGGAGTTGGGGGGGGGCAGCAAATAGCAGCTGCAAAGTCAAACAAAACAAATAGGTCTTGACATCACACAAACCTGAAGAATCATCAGAGCATACTTTTACCTGTAGGGAGGGCAGGCAGTCTTCAAATAGCTCATTTCCTTAGGTAAATGGCTTTCAGAAACTGTCCTTGTGCACTATACAGAAGAAACGTCCTGGCAACCTACTTCCAGTGATACATTGCCAAGAAAACCCAGAGGCAGCTGGGTCGCCAGGAGTCAGCACTGTCTTGAAGGCATTGAAACAACAAAAAATATATATATATATTCATATACACAAAATTATACACTGTATATACAAAACAAAGTGTAATATTCAAAAGTATGATCTCCAAATATACTACGTGCCCAATTACGAGTTGCGACTTGCAGGGCTGCAAGCCGTCCTGCCCCTATTCCCCCTCAGATCCTCCCTGCACAGCTAGAGCAGCAGTACAGGGAGAGCCGGTGAGAGGGAGTGGAGTTTGGGCAGAGAGGGGCTGGGCCGAGGCGGCAGGACGTATAGGGCCGATTCTGGTCACGGCCCTGTACGTCCTGCTGGGTCAGGGGGAACATGCTGCTTATTCCACCTCGAAGGTGGAATAAGCAGCACAAATGGGATGATCGGGGCCGGATCCCCCCCTGGGCCGGGGCCTGGTATGGCTAGGTCCCCGCTCCTGATCCAGGCTCCAGCTGCCCAACCGTTGGTCGGGTGGTGGGGAGGAAGAGGGTTGGCACCGTGGGAGCAGGGGCATACTAGGCCGTCCTCGAGCCTGATTCTGTATGCCTTGGGAATGTTTTGCTCCCACGGTACAGAACTGGGTCCTAATGGGCCTATCCTGCTTGGGCCATCCGGACGACCTGGACATGCCCCGCTCCACATTTACAGAATTACACTTGGAGGAGTTATATTGGTGTGAATATGACTGTTAACTTTAAATAGCAAATTGCTGGGCTGAGGGGGCCAACTAGGGGCCTGAAAGCCAAGAAAGATGCTGGGCTGAAGATGTGCCCATTACTTTTCCGCCAGCAGCTTCGGTTGAAAGCCCCCTTCCTGCACTGACTATCCGTTGAACTTACCTAGGGTCACTTTATCTTCCTTTCACTCTAGAATTCACATGAAACCCAAACGTTGGACTTATGGGTTATCTTAGAAACTCCATTTGTGATTTGCACATTTCAAAATGGCCATTCACACGTGCAAAGTACATCCATGTCCAGAAGGTCATTTTATTAAAGCCCGAATTTCCACGATTATGTATAAGTCCCACAAGGGTGTGTCAGAGGCCTGGTTCGGATGAAGCAGAAAGATATACGTATATCGCTGCACATGGCCAAAAAACGTTCCCCATGTCTATACTTATACGTGCCCCCAGCCACCTTTAGATTTTGAAAATGTGCTTGTTTCAGCCAGCCCTTTACAGGAGGGATTAAAGGGGAAACTCCCCTTTAATCCCTCAATGTTTATTTCCCCCTCCACATGTTACTTCAGAAGAGATTGACCTATCTAGAATTGATGATGGGCAGTGGGATGTCTACGTTTCCAAGATGGCCAAGATACAGGTGCGCATTCCGAAATACGGGCACTTATATATCCCTCATACAGATTTCCCACATGTATGTTTGTAAAATAGCATCATCTGCTGCACATGGATGTCCATCCCCCTGTGTACCTGCTTTTTCTGACTGCAATGACACACACGTCTATAGTGAGGGGCGCAGCCATGTCGATTTTAGATCATGCTCACCTTCACCTTTAAGACTGATAAGGAAATTGCAGATATTTTCAGGACATTGCTGCAGCAACATGAACAGACTTTCTAAAATATGCCTTCAGGTCTGGTTTTCACTTATTATTTTATATAAGTCCAATAGGCTCCTCTACTCAGCTGCTTCGGGTGTCCTAAACCTTGGAGAAGGTTCTGACTCTATAATCTTAGAAGAAGATATCTTTACCTTAGCAAACTGAGTGTTTGCTTGCAGTGAGTGTGCTGGTGTGGTTCCGTTTGCTTTGGCAGGGAGTACATCACCTCCGGGAAGGTGTTTGCACTCTGTTTATAAGAAATACCTTTCCTCCCTTTTCATAGCCTCCAGGCTGCACTTTCCCAGCACCTGTCTGCAGTGAAACCTCAGCACTGTCACTTAAGACTCAGTGTCCTGTCTGATGAGGGCAGATAAACACCAAGGAATTTAACACAAAGGGAGGTGTGAGGAAGCCTCTCCTCTTACTGCTGCTTCCTGGACAGGTAGTCAGAGATTTTCTTTTGGCTCAGGACAGGAAAAATCAAAATTGCCATAGAGTGAAGTGCTGAAGGGTGGATTCATCAATATGCAGAATAGGCAAGAACCTATATCAGCCCCTTACACCCTCATTCCCCCCTCCCTTCCCCAATTAGGGCAGCTGCCCTGTTCTTCAAGCCCAGTATCCTGTTTTCAACAGTGGCCAATCCAGGTCACAATATCTGACTGGTTCCCAAAAAGGCGCATAGGTTCCACAAAGCTTGTCCTGGAGTAAGCAGTGGATTTCCCGGGTCCTCTTTAATAGTGGTATATGAACTTTTCTTCCAGGAATTCGTCCAAACTCCAGTAATGAATTAGATATTGAGTAAAAAATAATAATTCCTATGATTTGTTTTAATTGTACTACTTAATAACTTCATCACATGCCCCCTAGTCTTTGTACTTTCTGAAAGAGTAAACAATCGATCCGCATTTACCCATTTCACACCACCCATTATTTTATAGGCCTCAGCCATATCTCACCCCAGAAGGGTCTTCTGCACGCTGAAGAGCCCTAACCACTTTAGCCTTTCACTGAGATTTATTTCAGTTCTTCTACTACATCACCTTTAAATATCATTTCTGATATGGCTATCTGCCCTACATCTTCTTCAGTAAAACTTAAGTAAAGAATTCATTTAGATGATGCCTCTCTCTCCTCTAAGACAGCACTCCTGTATAAACCTCTGTCTGCCTCCCCTTCCCATACCTTTCCGGGGGAAATAAGAGTGTCTGTACTTTTTCAGTTGCCCTGCAAGAGGTACAGATGCTTTTAATCCTCAAGCACTAGTAGCAGGCTCATTCCAGGGTTTCTCACCTGCATAAGTAGGGATGAGGGCTCTTTAATCTCTGTCTGCCAAAACTCACAATAAAATTCAGAATGCAATATAAGTAAGTAATTTCTCTTTGAAATTGACCAACAATGTCCATGAGTACAAAAGTAGCTCTTGCTGTCTCCACTATATGGAGTTTGGGTTTGGGGCACCCTGAATAAATAGACTTTCATCAGGACCTTTTGTGAAGGACTGGGGGGAACGACTGTGCAGTCTGGTTCCTTCGTCTGAAATGGGGATAAAATATTGTAGCACTTTAGAAACTTTTTCATAATCCTTGCTGGCCCTTTCAGAAGCTTGGCAAATTCTTACAGATGTATTGTTGACATCATACTTGCAAGAAGAATGGAAAGTGCTTCCCGAGAGGTCACAGCTGAGTGATCTGAAGGCATGTACTTTGCCCACTGAAGCGAGACTTTGCCATACTCCAATTCTGCCATTTGTTTTTCAGCAAGCTCTCTCATTTTAAATTCTTTCATAAAAAGCTAAAGCCCTCCTGGATGATGTGATTTTAGTTCAACTAATGGGGCCTGCGGGAAGGGCCTAAGGATCTGGGAGGAGAGGAGGGTGTGGGAGAAGAGTCATATGACTGTTTGCTGCTGCTGACTCCAAGAAAGCTCAGAGTCTGAAGAGTTTTACTTGGGCAAAGACGATATGAGGCTTTTAGGCCTTAGATATAAACTCACACCTCTCAGAGGGGACAGCAGTGAAGATCTGACCATCCATCCATTCAGAATGGATTCATGAGATTCTAGCCTAGTGTTCGCAAAGCCCGTGCGAAAGATGGTCAGAACTAAAATCCATATGGAAAATTTCTGGTGTACCCTAGACATGCTTTCTGTCCAGGTTGCTCTGTGACCAGCAGGTTTTTCAGGATATCCATGCATATACAGGTGCATGTTTATTACCGTGCGCTAACCATTAGCCACACAGTAAGCGCTCCTGCTAACAGTTCCCATGCTAGAAATCCCATGCTACCTGGCTTGGGACAGGGCAGGTTAGGGGCAGAATGTTGGCATTGATGGCGTGCTGGGTTTAGCGTGGCTGTGGCGTTATAGGGCGTGCAGTAACTGTGCAGATGCACTTAACGCCGCCCCTTGTCAATGCTAGTGGCAAGAGCACACACACTCTTTGAAGTCAGCACAGGCATCTGCGCTAGTTTTGCAGCTCAAACATATGCTATCAGCACTCCCTTTAGTGACCATGCCCCTGACTGGCTGTCCAGGTACTTTCAGTTTTTTGAGCAATAAATTCATTGAATAGGGAACGTAAAAATGCACAAAGGACTGTGGTTACTTTGTTCCTTCCACCCAAATTTCTTTTTCAACTATTGGCTGGAGTTGTGTATATGTTGTTAAGGTTTTCTCGTCATAACAGGTCATTGGGGACAGGCTGATCCAGACCTGGTTTCACCCCATTGCATCTGCTAGGAGTGTGCATTTGGTTTGTTTGGGCACCTAATGCCCTGTACAGTAACAATAGTCTCCCTGTCTCCTCCCTAAAATGCCCGCAACTCATTCAATTCACCACAGCCAAGCTTCTCTGTGGCACTTCTCGTTCGATCCCCTTTTGATGACATCACTGGCTCCCAGTTACAGCTTAACATTCTCATCCTTGTTCCCCAAACTTTCTAACAGGACTCTCCTCCCTGTCTTGTCAGTTTAATTTCCCCTTCCATTCCCACCCTCTTACCTTTGCTCCCTTCACCATCCCGTCTTCATCTAGAAATTTCCTGTCACTCCGTCTTCACCTATCTTGACCCCTGTCTTTGAAATTCTGTGCTGTTATACCTCCATCAGGAATTGTCTTTTGCCAGATTGAGGAAAGCCCTGAAAGCGTGACCTTTGCAACCTTCCTTTTTCAGGCTGGTGTGTAATACCTTTCACTCTTTTCCTCTGTGTCTCTCTGCTATGGTTATCATACTTCCATTTTCCTTTCTGATACACTCAAGGGGGCCATATTCAAAACGGTTTAACCAGCTGACCCGTTAAACCATAGTCAGCAAGATATTCAGCAGTACCAAACTGTTTAATTCTGCTGAATAATCCCCACTACTTGGTTTGAATTCCCCAACGCTAAGCGCTTAACAACAGGGCAGAGCAGTTGCAGACCAGAGTTAACTGCGTAGCTTTGATATTCAGCCACTGGCCGGTTAACTTAAATCGGCTAAAATTAGGCAATATAAAAGCAGGCCTAACTTTGGCTGGTTTAGCTATTCAGCTGGTGGCCGAACGTCACTGCTGACCAGATAGCTAAAATGCTATCCGGGCAACTCGGATATTCAGTGCCGATGGGAGGGGGACCAATGCCGACAGGAGGACTTGAAGGCCAAAGGTTGACGTAGAGCACCTAATAGCTTTGCACTGGCCCTGGACACATGTGCATTACGGGTTTGCACACCAGCCCTTTTCCATTTCATTTCGTCTCAAGAGTTCATCTCCCCGTTTCCAATTTGTACAAATGTTTTTCATGTCTTTAAGTTTTATTTTTAGCATAGAGTATTTGTAAATAATGCACATTAAAACTGACATGAAACAAAGTGGGAAAATGAAGAATTTTATTGCCCCTTTTGGTTCATTTTGAAATGCAACAAAACAAAACAATCCTGTTTCAATGCATTTTTCATTTTGTTTCAAAAGATATGTACATCCCTGACTCCCAACAGGACTGGAAACCTTAGAATCAAGAACATTTGGTCCAAAAAGGCATATCTTACATTCTGCTACATCTTTAATGCACATTTGTAAGGGTAATGCTAGAATAATTCTCCTTCCAGGGAAATAACTTCACACACCTGCAGAAAGAACATTTGACCACTTTGCGCCGATTGACAGATATTAGGAGAAAACCTAATGTTTTGGCCCGTAAACCTCTGAGATTTGAAGAAAAGTGTTAAAAACAAGAGAGATATCAAGGGTAACTCCATGGGACTTTTTCTCTACAGATTTTTCCTGCCAGGACCAAATTTCCAGTAGTGACTATTTTTTAAACACCAGGGGCACAGTGTGACAGGCAGGCAGGGTTTTATTTGCAGGAGAAAGTAATTTGTCGTCTTATATTGACCAACGGTGACCTGACCCTAGCTGCTCAATCATCATCTTGGATCTAAGTTCAGAAACTTCAAGGGTTGCTTGCCTCAATTTATAAACACGACCTCTGCTCCAGCTCCAGGCCTACTTTGTGCTTTTTTTTTCTAAAATTTTCAATATAGTTTTAGGGTTGCTTAATACAACAGCATTTTTATGACCTTTAGAACATTAAATCATAGCTTCAATGCAGTGAAATTACTGGAATCATCATACCCCAATTTCCTTTCTCGTTTTGAAGATCATTATATATCTTTGATGCAATGACAGTTTCATTTCTATTGCGTTATTAGATAATGCTGAATTCTCAGAAATGGAAATTGTATTTGAAAAAGTTGTTCTGAATTCACTAAAGATAGATGAATACACTCCTCAAAACAAAACTCCTCAAACACCATGACAGGAGCTCCCCCTTCCTCCCCGAGCCGCCAATCAACATCCCTGCTCAACGGCTTAAAACCTGCCGTTGCCGGGGCGGGCCCGCGCCTGAGGGCCTCGCAAGAGGGCCCTTTGGCGTGGCCCTTAGGCGTTGGTCCGTGGTGTTGGTTTCTGGAGCCTAAATTGATGTCCTGCGTATGTAAGTATCAGGGTAACTTGCTGTTCCGTGTCCTTCTCCTCTTATCTGTTCGACTATTTCTGTCCTCTACTCTGTCCTATCTTATAATTGGCGTTCCTTTCATATTTCCCTAAATGATGTAGCATTGTAAACCGCTCTAATACCTTTTGGTCTGAGCGGTATATCAAATTCAAATAAACATAATAAACATAATAATAATAACAATTCTAGGGGGAACAATTTTCACAGTCTTATATCGCAGTCATTTTTTTGGGATAAGCACTTCCTGGAAGCCTGTCTGTGAAATAAGAGTAGAATGAATTTATGTACTTTCAGGTGTTTTTTTTTAATACCGCCTTATCCGGGAATCAAAGCAGTTTACAGGGAACAAAACATTAACTGTTTTACACAGAATCTTAGAACTTTAGTAACATCAAACAAGTGCCCACGAATGTGTGAGTCAATGGTGGGTTTCCTCTTCCTCCATGCGCAGATTCAGGCATGTCTGTGTGGAGAACTCAGCAGGGTGAAATACTGGCACGTGTGCCGCAGTACAGTGGCAGGGAGTGTGTGGGTGGGTGGGTGGGTGGAGGGAGTATCAGGTCAGTGTATTCTGACTGCTTGTATATGTGAATTGTGTATGTCTATGAGCTTAGTAGTTGGAATGGAAGGACAAATTGGATAGGCCGTAGTCTTCATCTGCCATCATTTTTTCTATGTTTCCGAGTAGATCTGAATACCTAGCTTTGTTTTCTGGAGTGCAAGAGTAGCTTAGTGGTTAGAGTAACTGCCTAGTACCTAGAAGATCAAGGATTCAAGTCCCACTGGAACTCCTTGTGACCTTGGGCAAGTCACTTTACCCTCCAGTGCCTCAGAAGAAAAGGCTGGCAATCTACTTCCAGTGATACATTGCCAGGGTCACCAGGAGTCAACACTGATTTGATGGCACTAAAGAAAAAATGTGGGTAGGGAGAAGAAAGGGTCTGGGGAACAAACTCAGATCTTACTGCTGATTTCTAGTGCTGGATTGGTAAAGTAAGATGAGTGAAGAGTTGGCCTAAATTTAGGAAACTGAGCTTAATGTTAGGCACTATGGGCTGCCACTATATATCTGGGTTGAGAGATGCTATGTAGATAAGTGCTGATGCTTCTCTGGCTAGCGGATTTTTATCCAGATTGCAACTTAGGGAAGCTTTTCATGTGGTCTAAGTTGCCTGGATAGGTGCCAACTGAAAATCTGCCAACTGGATACGTCAGCATATATCTGGAGAGCACAGACACTGCCTCCACTCTGCCTGTACACTAGCTCAGCATCATTATCCGGCTGCCCTCCCATTGGCCAGCCAGCTAATGATTCTGAATATCATCCCCTTATTTATTTTATTTATTTATTTATTTGTCTGGATTTATATACTGCCTTTCATAATGGTCAAAGCGGTTTACATGGAACTTTGTGACAGTTCAAACAATGTTTATCTTTATTTATCTTTTTTTTTAAGTTTTAAACAAATCTTTATTGAAAATAAAGTAAGAATACAAATCAAATCCACATCTAGGAGACAATCACCTGAATAAACCATCAGAAAAACATCAAGGTAACAGGATCCAAAATTTACATTTGAGGCATTTCTGATCAGTAAAGAATCCTCATGAATGTTACTTTTCTTTCTTTCCATGTAAATCTTTATTTATCTTTATTCGGGTTCTGGATATACTGCTAGGGCCGGAGCATAAAAGCGGTTTACAACACAATGACTGCTAATGAAAGGAAAAAGGACAAAGAGAGGAACTCCAGTAGTGTGAATAACCTTGTGAACAAAGATAAGAATTTTGTACTGTATTCGATAGTGGATAGGCACCTAATGAAGGCAAGCAAGAAGATGAGAGATATGGTCAGAGAGGAGTGGGGGAGGATACGGGCAGCTGTATTCTGAAGCTATTGTAGTCTAGGGAGTTAATATTGTGGAAGACCGGCTAACACAACATTACAGTAGTCAATTCTGAAGATAATGAGAGAAAGAAAGTGTAGACAAAGCAGCTGAGGAAAGGAATGGGCGGATAGCGTGAATTTGGCGGAGGTGATAGAAGGAGTGATGGGTGACAGAAGAGATAATTTTCTGTGAAAGAGAGGGAGGAATCCAGGTTGACCCCGAGATATATGAAAGAGGATACCAGAGGGACAGCAGTGGATGCAAGAGTGGGGGCTAACAGAGGGGAGGGAGTCCCGAAGGTAATTCTCTCCCCAATGTACTCAGCATCCTGTCACCAACAGGGGGCGCTCTCTCTGGCCCAAGTGTCCTGTGCACTATGCTCAAGATACTCCCAGTAATCCAGCCACCACCGTAGCCGGCAATTCCAGTACTGTAATACAACAGTAGTCCAATTCAGTGATTAGTTTATTAAGGCAACTAATCACCTTATGTCCCCAGTGCTTTAGCGACACTGTCAAAAGTAACATGCCATGCTCTGGAAATCCTTCAGCCACCGCTCACATGGCACAGTCCATGCACTCTTCCCAGGAACTAGGATCATCAGGATGGCACTTTAAACCCAGCCAGTCTGTAAATGTCCAGCCACAAGTCAGTGATGGCCTCAGTCTCAAAACACCAGAAGGAGTAACCGTTTCACTGTACATATGTCCTTCTCCTTGGCAGGTAACTGCTTGGCTGCCTCTGATCCATTCCACAGTTTACTGTTGGCTTCAGTCAACTCCAGTTGGGCTCTGTCACTGTGCAGAGAGAGACATCTCCCCCTCCTCCTTTCACTCTGGGCTTTTTCCTTTACTTCTCACAGTGGGAGGAGAAGCTACAAGTTAAGTTCACATATAGTTTACAGCTGCTCTTGCCCTATAGTATTCCAGCAATAAATACTCCCAACAGTTTCTGCCCCCTTCTACCAAGTTGTTGTTAAGTGCCATTGAGGCAGTGTCGATTCATGATGACCTTCTGGATAGCTGTCCTAAATTGTATTTGGTCTTCAGTCAAGTGGCCCATTGTTGATAGAGTGGCATCCATAGCTGCTCTTATTGTATCAATCCATCTTATTGCTAGCCTTCCTCTTTTGTGTTGACCTTCAACCTTGCCAAGCATGATGTATTTCTCTAATGATCTCTCTCGCATGATGTATCCAAAATATGAAAGTCAAAGTCTTGTCATCTGAGCTTCTAAAGAAAGCTTTGGTTTGATCTCCTCTATTACTGATGGGTTTGTTCTTCAGGCAGTCCATGGTATACACAGTATTCTTTGCCAGAATTCAAAGGCATCAATTTTCTTTCAGCCTATCTTTTTCACTGTCCAACTTTCACACCCACATGATGTTATTGAAAATAGCATGGGTTGAACAAGTTGTATCTTTGTAGGGAAAGAGACATCTGAGCTTCTAAGGAAAGCTTAGGTTTAATCTCCTCTAGTACTGACTGGTTTGTCCTTTGGGCATTCCATGATATAACATGGCTTGGACAGGTCAAATCTTTGTATGGAGAGAGACATCTCTGCTCTTGAGAATCTTGTTTAGGTCCTTCATAGCCATTCTGCCAAGAGCAATGCATCATTGGATTTCTTGACTGCTTGTCGTTTCTTTATGATTATTGATCCAAGCAGGCTAAAGTTGTCCTCTATTTCAATTTCTTCACCATCAACAATGAACTTATTGATTTTGCCAGTTGTCACTATCTTTGTGTTCTTTACATTAAGCTGAAGGCCCATTTTAAGACTATGTTCCTAGATCTGGAGAAGCAAATGTTTCAGATCATCTTCCCTTTCAGCCAGTATTGTGGTTTCATCAGCATAGCGAAGGATGTTGATGAGTCTTCCAGCAATCTTCACACCTCAGTTGTGTTCATACAGTCCTGCTTCTCTGATGATTTGTTCTGCATATACTGTAAATTAAACAGGTAGGGGAAAGTATGCAGCCTTGTTGTACACCATTGCTGATTTTAAACCATTCTGTTTCTTCTTGTTCTGTTCAAACTGTTGCTTCTAAGTAAGGGAGTGCAAAGAAAAAGTTTTTATAATCAGTTTCTAGGCTTCTCTGTTCCTTAGTTCCTGAAACAACAAAAATCCACAACTTACTTGACTCTCAAGAAACAGTCCATAGGTTCTTTATCTTCCAGCAAGGAATCTAAGGAAATCTGTTCCACCTCCATTTATTCCACTTCTGCTGACTGTAGTCTACCTATTGGTAGCTCTTCCTAGCTACCCACTATCCACGCACTTCAGGCCTTCTCTCTCTGCTAGCCCAGAGGTACATGACCTCTGTGAACTCTGCTCTGGGAAATTCCACCATTCCAACCTCTCTGGAAATTCCACCATTCCAACCTCTCCTAAGTGAATCCACCTTTGGCTTCAGCTGTGACAGGGGCCTTCCTATCCCAAGGGATTTTGGGACTTGTAGTGTTTCTGACCCTGCCACAGCCCTCCCCTTCCCTTCCCCCTTCCTCCACTCCCTTGCACTTATTTCCCTTTACCCTCTCACACTATCTTTTCTTCCTGCTTCCTCCAAGCTTTTTGTCACCTTTTTCATTGGCCTTTCCAGATGTTCTTCACGTTAGGAATCTGCATTTGTTGGCGTGCCTTAAAAACTTTAATGCAGTGTGCATTGATCAATGATTAATATGTGTTAAGTTGATTAAAGCACATCAAAAAGTTCTAATGCATGTTAAAGTTGCGAAAGCAACTAAAAAATAACGAAAAATCAGGACAATTTTCAAAAACTGGGAAAATCCAATCAAAACATTTTTTCCTTACAGATACCTTCCGAGTTTGGGGTCTCTAAGGCATGCTTTGCATCCCTTTATGACAGCTGCGACAGTGGCTCTTCTCTTCTTTTCTTGTGCCAGCAGGGTGGGGGTCTCCATTGGCTTGCAGCACACTGCTTTCCTTTGGTCACAGTTTTTCACCGTTTCCTATGCCAGCGCAGGCTTGGATCCCTACCAGCATGCTGCATGTTTATTCACAGGGGCCGCAGCTTGTATTCATTGCTTCTCAAGGCCATTGCAAAGTCACAAATGCATGTGTATTTTTCTGGCCCACCCAAAATACACCCACTCTACACCCCCTTGGAAACTGTGTTTGCTGCAGATCTACACATATGGACAATGGCTTTATAAAATCCCTACTCATGTGTAAACACTGCTATCTATATACGTAAAAGCCATGGAAGCCTTCTGAAATGATCTCACACTGCCTGGCTTGCATAGGCTATGGGCATGCTGGGCTTCTAACTCTACTGTTGCCTCTTAGGCTCTAATTCTTTACTTCCTTTTTTTTTCTGCACTTTTGGAAGAACTGTTTGCATCTGTGCTCACACATCGTGTATTTACTGTAGTTGCACCCATGAAAGCAATTTACAGTGCACTCAAAAACATCAATTCAAATATTGAAATTCAAAAAAGATGACAAATTAGAAACTAGGCAAGCAGAACAAGAAGCTATTCAAGATGCTCTCCACTGAGGCTTTTTCTCGGCTGTTTGTGTTGGCTTTGAATTTATAAATCATTTGATGGTGTTGAACAGCGTTTCACATGCTCAGGGAATTGGAAACAGGAAACTGGGCTTGAAGGACCCTTGATCTGACCCAGCATTGGCATATTTTATGTTCTTATGTTCTTAACTGGAGAAACTCAGAAAGCATTGCACCTACGAACTGTAACTCTATGTAACTCGCCTTGAGCTAAGATTTGGAAATGCATCAATTTCGTTTCTGAGTGGAGCAGGTGCACCTATGTGCATAGTTTTAAATATACACATATATGAGCTGATGCTTATAGGCACATATATGCATAGGACTTGATTCTGTCCTGGACGTAGATCTCCTTTATACGTCTGGACTGAGCTGGACATACAAAGGAGATCACACAATTTTTATCCCGTGGGGCACGTCTGCGATAAAGTCCCGGCCTGCACGTACAGCAAAGCCTGACTAACTCAGGCAGGGCATTTAAATGGAGCCATTTAAATGCCGCGATGCTGGCCCCCGCACAAAAAGTTAATTCCCCGCAATCTGACCCGCGATCCAGCCTCCTAAGGCCAGGGTCAGGCTACAGGGAATTAACTTTTGCCCCCCCCCCCCACCCTTCACCCCAGAGCTGCCAAAAAGACAGGTCCAGGAATGTTATTCCACCCAAGGAGTGGAATAACTTCCCCGAACATTTCACCAACCCTGGACATACAGGGCCGACATCAGAATCGGCTCTGTACGTCCAAGGCCGGCAAATGCCCACTGCCTGTCCACTCTCCGCCCCCGGACCACCTCTTCCCTGCCCCCGACCGACGGGGAAGTTAGTCGGGGGGGGCAGCAGCCACCATGAATAGCGGGGATGGACGTCCCACGCTATTTGTGCCTCGGAATAACCCCCATAATGTTCTGCTTGCAGTGGTGCAAGTGTAACATTATGGGGCAGCCTGTGGGATGCAGCTCTGTAAATATTGCTTTCACAAGAGGCTCAGCAGAGGTTCCTCTGTGCTTTTCCCTTTTACCCATTTATCTATTTAAAATAATGTATAATCCACCCAGCTTATGTTCAAAGTGCAGCACAAAGCTTATCAGCCAAATGTAAACGCACACTGTTTCCCTCCATACGTATGTATGAGACTTGGCACAGCATAGAGGCGCTCTGAAAAACATTTGACACTTAACTTGCCTCCAAATTTAACTAAAATCAGAGCAGTAAAAGGGGATTTTAATGATTTTGTTTTTCTAGCATCACTTTGTTAACTTTAGCTATACAGTCTTTGCTTTCCATACATAAAATTAACAGTATATGGAAAGAAGTCTTTCTAACACTGGGGCAGATATATTAAAATCGCTCTAAAAAGGCAAACTAAAAGTTATCACAAATCTTTAAGCACCTGTGAACATCATTGCTTTTATTATTAATGTAGTAAACTCATGAGATGCCTAATGAACCGGCATTATGCAAAGCACCCCAAGATTAAGGAAAAGGGATTAGCTCCTCCTCCCGATCTCCCTCTATCTCCTGCAAAAGAAATCACGCAGGTCTACGACCCAACTTCTCATTCCCAGCTAAGGGGATAAAAAGATAGCCCCCATCTGCTCATCCCCCAATCACAATGTAAGTCACCTCCTCTGAACCTCCCTCTACCCACTTCATGCAAGTAGAGTGTCCTCCTCCCACGTCTCCTTCCTGATCAAAGAACAAAACTCCCCATCCCCCTCCTCTCTTCTAGAGGTCTTTTCTGGCTTTTTCGTGTGCTGCTGTAAAAATCTGAGATGTACCCAAGGTAAGTGGAGAAAGGTGACACACACATTGACCAGAGTAATAAACATTTCCCTCTAAGGATCCCGATGAGCTGTCAGGGATAGCGCACTGCTACTGACCACAATCTCCGTAAATATTTGTACAATACATTTACATGTAAAATGATCTGAGGCTGGCAATCAAACATTTGTCAGCCTGGTCACACTCCTGAAAATGGTGCCACCAGCGTTGGCACGCTGCAGTGGGTGTAGGCTAGACAGGTGTAGGTTTGTAAGTCTGTGCAGCATTGACACTATTAGTCAATATTGAGTCACCCAAGAAATCCGCTATTCAGATATGAGAGATAGAAAACAAAAATGAAGCCCTTCGCTCCTGCATCTGTGTCTTTTTGGAGTGTTCACAAGGTGTACGCTAATCTCTTGCTGTGGAAATAACAGAAACTGTGCAAATTCCTCATGGGATTTGCTTCTTCACTGAGTTGGGGGGTTAGTTTAGAAGCCCTATTCACAAGTTGTATGTGTGCAATCAGGCATATGCATGGGTAAATCGCACCCACATGTAAATGGCCATTTCATAAGGGGTGCAGTTTACATGTGGATGTCCTTAGTATGTGGAGGTTTTGAGCGGCATATCAGCAGGGCCGGCCAGTCCGTTGAGCAAGAATGTTTGCACAGGGCCCCGTGTTTCAGGGGGCCCCGCGCAAACAACATTCTGCATTAAATTAAAAAAAAAAACCCAAAAAACAAAACTGGCTGCTGCTGCTGCAGCTGCCACTGCCACCGTGGCAGCGGCAGAATCAAGTGTCCCACGGCCCCCCCCCCCGCCTTCCCCGGCAGAGCCCTGCATGAAGCAATCCTCTCGGCACTGGCTTTCAGAGCCGCAAAGAGAGAGTTACTCTCTCGCGGCTCTGTTATGCCCGCCGGGGTTGATGGGAAACAGGAAAAGGGAAACTCTCTCTTCACAGCTCTGAAAGCCAGCGCTGAGAAACTTGATGCAACGAAGGCTCTTGCCGGGCAGGCAGGGGGGGGGGGCCCTGCGGGATACATGATTCTGCTGCTGCCACAGTGACAGTGGCAGCAGCCAGTTTTGTTTTGTTTTTTTTATTTTACTTGGGCTGATGGGGGGGGGGGTTAGGACTGGTAATGGGCTATGGGGGGGCTAAGACTGAAAATGGGCTGATGAGGGGGTTAGGACTGGAAGTGGGCTGATGGAGGGCTAGGACTGGTAATGGGCTGAGGGGGCTAAGACTGAAAATTGGGTGATGGGGTAGGATTGAAAATGGGGTGATGGGGGGTTAGGACTTGGAGTGGGTTGATGGGGGAGTTAGGACTGGTAATGGGCTATGGGAGGGCTAAGACTGGAAATGGGCTGATGGGGGGTTAGGACTGGAAGTGGGCTGATTGGGGCTTAGGACTGGTAATGGGCTATGGGGGGCTAGGGCTGGTAATGGGCTGGGGGGTTTCTAGGACTGGAAATGGGCTGAGTGGAAGGGGGGGCTTGAACTGCAAATAGCTGATGGGGAGGGGAGGGGGCTTGGAATGGAAATGGGCTGTGAGGGGAGGGAGCTAGGACTGGAAATGGGCTGATGGAGGGGCTAGGATAGGACTGGAAATGGGCTGTTGAGTGGTGCTAAGATTGGAAATGGGCTGTGGTGGGGGCTTGGATTGAAATGGACTCATGGAGGGGCTAGAACTGGAAGTAGGCTCATGGTGGGGCTTGGATTGGAAATGGGCTGAGTGGAGGGGAGCTAGGATTTGGCATGGGCTGATGGTGGGGCTAGGAAAGGACTAGAAATGGGCTGATGGTTGGCTGGGATTGGAAATGAGCTGATGGAGGGACGGATAGGACTGGAAATGGATGGGGAGCTAGGACTGGAAATGGGCTGATGGTAGGGCTAGGAT
Source organism: Ichthyophis bannanicus (assembly GCA_033557465.1). Taxonomy (NCBI): domain Eukaryota; kingdom Metazoa; phylum Chordata; class Amphibia; order Gymnophiona; family Ichthyophiidae; genus Ichthyophis; species Ichthyophis bannanicus. Next base: position 489,121,001 of record CM066038.1, on the reverse strand, counting down.
AAGACTGGAAATGGGCTGATGGAGGGCTAGGACTGGAAATGGACAGATGTGGGGACTAGAAGGGAGTGGATGCTGGGTGGGGCTGGAACTAGAAGGAAGCTGATGTTGGAGGAGGATTAGAATGGGATAGGGCTGGCAGAGTGGAATGGAGAGGGGAAAAATATTTTGTGCGGGAGGGAAGACAAATCTACAATTGGCCGGGTATTGGGAGAGTAAGTGGGGATTGAGGATGGAGGGGTAAAATTTGAGTGGATGAAATAGGAATGAGGAACGAGTAAAAGGAGAAAGATTAGTATGTTAAAGCAGATGTAGAGAGAGAATGGAAAAAAAACTAGAAGAGAGAAGGACAGCAGACGATGGAGAGTTAGCAGAAGACACGAAGAAACCAGAAGAAAGTGGCTGGAGCAATTGCAACTGAAAAAAAATGCACAAAAGGTAGAAAAATATCTCTATTTTGAATTTATTAACTGGAATATGTCAGCTCTGGGAAATGTGCATCATTAACGTCTGCGCTTTGTTTGGTACAAGAGGAAATTTATAGTTTTATTTATACAGTGTTGTTGTACATTCCAAGTTTGGCTTTTGGGGTTCCCAGTTTAATTATTGTCTTCCTCTTTCTAAATTGTGATTCCTTGTTTGGTGATGGTCTGTGTTCTGCATATATAACTGAGCTGAGGTATTCTGTTTATGTAATTCCTATTTGACATTGCCACTTGTTCTCTTTCCCCAGTAGGTCATGTATTGTTATTCTCTGAAATGTATTGGTTTAATATTTGCAGTGTTGCCTTTTGATAGGTAGAGTATGGTGCTTTGTGAGTCCTGGTAGTGCTATTACGATACGGCGGGTTTGCTATGGGTTCCAAATGGGCAGTGTTTGTAGTAGTTCCTAATGTGCCTGGCAGTTGGCACTGGAGTATAGTAATGTAGAAATCTTTTAGTCTTTCTTTATCCAGACACTCATTAAGAGGCATGTTTGCTAAAAGTTAGTGTATGGTAACATTATGCAAATGAGGCCCATAATGCAAATGAGGCCCCGCACCGAGTCTCCGTACATGGCCCCGCACCCCCCTTAGGCCGCCCCTGCATGTCAGGAGCATTGCCTGGTCCTGACAAACATCTACATGTGTATTTCCTATTTCGTATAGAGATTCTACATGCAAACCCCAGGTTCTCTGTGTCCAGATTTATACTATACCTAATCCCTGGAATGTGAGGATTTTAGAAAGTGTGCATTTCAGCCAGCCCTTACAGGAGGGATTTATGGATTATTCCCCTAGTTTATTCCCCCCTCCAAATTAAAATGAGTTCAAGATAGCATTCTCTGTAGTAGTTAACTAGCAACAACTATACGTCTAAATTTGCAAATTGACTCACATTCATCTATAAATCCCCCTCCCCCAATATACTTTAGCCTAGTCATTGACACAGCAGTTTTCAGATGGAGGCCATGCACCATGGTTCCCTCTGAAACCCTGCAGTCATGAACCCTATATCCAGCCAGCAGGTGTTTTCAATGCACAGTGACTTTGACCACCATCACATAGGGGCTGGTGACCTGGCCAGGAATGGATTCCAGATCTCTCTGCATCATGAGCTTCACCACTGCCCCGAGCCTTCAAACCAGTCCATGTTCAGCATTATAACACTGGTAACTCCTTCCCTATGCGTGGAGGAAGTTGTTCTTATTATTTTCTTCAGATCCTTTGTTTAATTGTATCTTTTGTAAATAATTCAGGCAGTTTGGAGAGCAAGTGAACACCTTCTCATTTGTGTCCGTATTTCATTTCAAAAGTGTAAATAAAGTGTTTGGCTGCTGTTTTAGTCCCCTGGAAAGCACAAGAATAAAGGCGAACCAATGAACAATGATAGTAGAAAATGACAGTTCCAAAGTGATTAACTTCAAAAGTCTTACGTCCTGGGATTGTTGTGAATTTCCCTCTAAGTATCTTGATCATAAGATGAGTGATGCAGTGATCTGCACAGAGCTCCCCAATGGAGAGGTCACCATGGTGTCCCATGTGGTGTTTAGTCTTGTGTCTGTGTGAGTTGATTCTCGTCTTTAATATCTGGCTTCTCTCCTCAGTGTGGTATCCTTCTTCATATTTCCTGCATTAAGCAATATTAAAAATATTAGCGGAGGTGTATGAGTAGACTTCCCTCGTCGTTTTCACATGGGTAACTGTGGGATCCTGTGATATGTGCTGACAAAGTTTGCAAGGTGATAAATTGCAGGAATCTTTGACATTCTCTAAGTTCTGAGTATCTGTTAGAACCTTAGAAACCTTCGCCAACTAATTGATCCAGATGATTTCCGTACTGTCTACCAGGCTTTAATTATCCCACATTTTGACTTCGCAAATTGTATACTACAGGGGCTCCCCCAATCAACCCTCAACCCGCTTCAACTCGCATTAAACAGTGCTGCAAGAGTGCTCTTCGGGACACCAAAAAGAGAACATGTAACACCTCTCCTGAAACAATTACACTGGCTCCCTATCCAAGCGAGAATCACCTTCAAGACCCTGCTACTAGTCTTCAAAGCTCACAAAGGACCTGCTCCCTCCTCTCTATCAGAGTTGATCCAACCTATCCCCTCCAACAGGCTTAGAAGAATCTCGGAACTAAACATGCTTAAAGTTCCAAAAGAATCCTTAAAATACATCTCTGCAACTGTGAACCGATCATTCAGCTTATGTGCTCCAAAACTGTGGAATACCCTCCCACCACACATTAGGGCCATCTCTGATATCCCCCAGTTCAAAAAGGCCTTGAAGCATCACCTTTTCATCATATACTTTCCAGAGAACACAATAACACAAGTTCATCTAAACAGCTCCAATCCCATCCCTATCTAACATGATACTTTTTCAAGTAATATTACTATCATATGTATATAGTTCAAGTTCTATTATCCATTGTTACTATTACCCCTGTTTTCCAAGTTTTTCTCCCTGTTACATGTAAAAACAGATATATGTATCTTATCTTATCTGATGTTTTGTAGTTCTATGTAAACCGCGCTGATGATGAATAGTGCGGTATATAAAAATGTTAAATAAATAAATAAATAAATAAACCTTGCATTTTACCAGATTTCGCTTCAGATTAAATTCGAAGATTGTTGGAAATCCTGTATGGAGAAATTAGGGAATGTTGTCTTTAGTGACTGATCCTCTAGAAATAGTGGCCATAGGGCCTTTAGGATTTTTTCTAGATCTGACTTGCGGTATTCTCCCTGATTTTCCTTGAATTGGTTAAAATAAGCACTTGAAACTCCCCAAATCTCCCACCCTCCTCTCTGTGTTATGGGTATAGATGCAATATGTGATGTGGGTTGTGCATGGGTGAGTTGCTTGCTCTCTGTGAACACTGAGCGCAGTGAAGAGCTGTGCCCTGACAGCTGGGCGGGACTGTTAATGAATGGATGCCACGACTTCAAAATAAACCAAGCCAATTATTCCAGGAGTGTTTAACTAGAATGGACGCACTAGCAAAGATCTAAAAGAGGAGAAAGCATCTCATGGCTCACGAGAAGGGTAGTTTCTCCTACGCCTACTGTAGCTAGAATTAGGCTTTAATGGCTCTGTAGTACCACAGTAATCCCTTCAGCTCGTCCAGCGCATTGCCCGCTCCCATATCTGTAAACATGAATCCTTTTGTTAAATCTTTGGCTGCTTAGAGCCCTTGTGCTTATTCCTTCTGACAGCTGAGAGCTATTAAGGCTCTATCTACCCAGTGTTAAGTGTTGAAGTAGACAAATACCAAAGCTACAAACTGCCAAATGTCCTGGATTGTCTGTATTTACCATAGACTTTCTTTCATTCCTTTGGAAATATCTTTTGTTAATTTAGCTTAAATTCGACAAGCCTTCTTTCCTACTAGATGGCTAGCAGTTAAGATTATAAATCCCATTCCTTAAATTTACCATGTACTATATTACCTCCTCTGATTCGCCAAGTGCACTATACTGTAGATTAATGTGTTATTGTAGTATGTTGAGGGGAAATTGCCTTAAGAGCAAGATTAATGTGAAGGGTCAAAAGACCATGTCCTGGGGCCTTAAGCTTCCAAGTTGCTCCTTCAGTTACTCAAAGCAGATCCAGCAAAGACTTGAAGTATTTGGCATTTTTCCCATCAACACGTAACAGGGAAAACCTTTTATAAAGAAGCAAACCATTTCTTACAATTCGTCACACTGTGATTTCTACCCCACTTCACCCCGCTAACCTCACACAATTCAATGCCATATCAATAAAAGAGAATCCATTCTTCATATTTTGATGCTTCAGGAGTTGACACAAACATTCTGAAGAGTAAGAAAGGGGGACTAGTACCCCTTTTCCATTCAGAGAGATTACTTTAAATTTATGAGGCCAATTCTTTTCGGGCTGTCCAGCCCCTGTGCAGCCCCTCAGAATCGGGGCATACAGCGGTAGCACCCGATTCTGATTCCGCTGGAGCTAGATGTGCCCGCAGGATCAGAATCAGGCCTGCTGTCCTGGATGTGCAGGCCAGGCCCTGATTCTGATGGAGCACATGCCCAGCAGATCCTCGGCTAACTCAGCCAGGCTCTGTAATGGAGCCACAGTGCCATGGTGTCTCGTTGCCATGGCATTGCGGTTGCATTACGGAGTCGTGATCACCGACCGCAAGACCCAATGTTCTTTCCCTGCAGCCCGACTCCCAATCTGGCCTCCCATGGCGAAGGTTGAGTTAAGGGAATCCCCCTGTGCTTCCTCACCTCGTCGCCACCCCCCAGCTCCGGTGTCCCTCGTCTACATGGCTGACCTCGGACGTACAGGGCTAACCTCAGAATCGGACGTACAGGGCTGACCTCGGGGTCAGGGCCTGCCCATGCCCCTCTCTCACTCTGCTTCCAGACTGCCCCTCCCGCCCCCGTCAAAGGTTCCCTGTACATCAGGGCTGTTTGTACAGGGAGCCTTTGCACCGGGAGTAGCAGGGGGACGAATAGCAGAAATGTATGTCCAGGCAGGACAAATATCCCCGCTATTCGTGGCACAGATTGACCCCCTAAATGGGTGTTGGATGGATGGATGCAACTATTCACTTTTTCAAATCTGAGCTCAATGTGAGTTACAGTCAAGTAGTTTAGGTAACTCTGTACCCCAGAGGATTTACCGTCTAAGTTCCAGAGGCAATAGAGGGTGAAGAGACTTGTCCAAGGTCACAAGGAGCATCGTTTGGAGAAGCCAGATCTGAATCCTGGTGTCCCTTGTTCCCAGGCTGCAGGCTAACCACTAAGCTATCCTGCATTCCTTGCCTGTGGGGTGCAATCTCCAGGAGTAGGGCCTTACTGTTCAAAAGCAATGGTGGCGGTGGTGGGGGAGGGGGGGAATGATCAGTCCATTTTAAGTTTTCTCTTTTCCTTTTTTGTGTGTGTTATCTGTGAACTCTGTAATTAGCCTTGAAGGCTCCTGGGTATGCAGTAGCAGGTTAAAGAGGCAGCATGTGCAGGTGTTTGCAAAAGGTCAAAGGGCACTTCTCTTGTGACAATCACAGTGCGTATGCACTTTTGCAAGGGTGATGTTAGGGCGGAGGGTGAAGCGTGTAACTGGGGAAACAGATGTATCTGAGGAATATTGCTATCTTGCTGTTATTACTTTTTTTTTTAGATAATAGAATGTATTCTCGAGAAGCTGAGAATAAAGTTAACTGCAAAGGAGGAACATAAGAATTTAAGAAATTCCGTACTGGGTCTGACCAAAGGTCTATCAAACCCAGTGTCCTGTTCCAACAGTGGCCAATCAAGCTATGAAATACTGTCAACTTCCGAAAAGGGTACACAGATTCCAGGCTGCTTATCCCAGGGGCAAGCAGTGGATTTCCCAAGTCCTCTTTAATAATGCTTTATGGACTTTTCCTCCAGGAACTCATCTAACCCTCTTTTAAACCCAGGTACACTAACAATTTTTACTACATCCTCTGGCAACAAATTCCAGAGTTTAATTATGCACTGAGTAAAAAAAAATTCTCTGATTAGTCTTAAATGTGCTACGTTGTAACTTTATTGGATGTGCCCTAGTCTTTCTACTATTTGAAGGAATAAACAACCGATCTACATTTACCCATTCCACTGTATTCACTATTTCATTGATCTCAGTCATATCTCCCCTCAGCCGTCTCTTTCCAAGCTGAAGAGCCCTAACCTTTTAAGCCTTTCCTCATAGGGGTATCCTTCCATTCCCTTTACCATTCTGATCGCTCTTCTCTGAATCTTTTCCAATTCTGCTATATCCTTTTTAAGATATGGCGACCAGAATTGCACACAATATTCAAGGTGCAGTCGCACCATGGAATGATACAGAGGCATTATGATGTCATCCTTTGTTTTATTCTCCATTCCTTTCCTTATGATTCCTAGCATTCTATTTGCTTTCTTGGCTGCTGCTGCACACTGGTCGTAGGATTTCAATGTATTATCCATGATGATACCCTGATACTTTTCCTGGGTGATGATTTTTAATGTGGAACCTTGCATCATGTAATCGTAGTTTGGCCTTTTCTTCCCTAAGTCCATAACTTTGCACTTATCCACATTAAATGTTATCTTGTGTTTGGATACCCAGTCTCCCAAATAAGGAAATAATTATCCTGGTATAAATTTTTCTTATCAGTTACAATGGAAACTAACTCTTTAATCAAACTTAATAACAAATGGCTCAGAGCCAGCCTGCCCCCAGCAACACTCCTGCCCAATCGGGGCAGTGGGAGACCCGACCGGGGCAGCTCTAGTCGGCACAAAAGCGGCGTCCCTGTACCGAGGGAGCCGCTCAGAGCCAGCCCGCCCCCAGCAACACTCCTGCCCAATCAGGGCAGTGGGAGACCCGACCGGGGCAGCTCTAGCCGGCACAAAAGCTGCGTCCCTGCGGGGCGCGCCCGCGCCTGAGGGCCTCGCCAGAGGGCCCTTTGGCGTGGCCCTTAAGCGCGGCACAGAGGTGCAAACAGCTCCGCTAAATCAACAGGAACTCCGGAGCAAAACAGTGAAAAGAAAAACAGGAAACCCACTACAGCAGCGACTCACTACAGCACTGAAGACACAGCAACAGCAACCAACGACTTCACCGCTCCGTGCAACCAACACCGAAGCCCAGCCTGGTCCCCAAACACCAGGTACCCTCACCGATTATGCCATCTTTCTTAACCCCCATCTACCTTCTCACCCCCCTCTTGACCCTCTACTCCCCCCCCAATGCACTCAACAACCTACCCTGGCCCACTCAAGCCACTCTACCCACACTCACACACAAACCAAAAGAAACTCACGCACAGGCTCAGCACACATCCACTCACACCACCAACCCCCCACCCCATCTCCACATCACCATCTCTTTAATCAATGCACGCTCTGTTAGAAATAAATACCACATGCTCCGTGACCTAATCACAACTGAGCACGTAGACATCCTATGCATAACAGAAACCTGGCTGACCGACACTGACACAGTACTAATGAACCAACTAGCCCCAGAAGGATACACCCTCCATCACTGCTCCCGGGAGCACGCCAAAGGAGGGGGTGTCGCCATCATAGCAAGAACCGACCTTCACTTCAGGACCCATTCCTTGGAAACTACCACTGAAGCTGATCTCCTCACCCTCACCAACAAACACCTCTCAATATGTCTAATCTACCGTGCACCTAGCGCAACCACTGACCTACCAAGATTACTACAACACATATCAGAAAGCACCAGCTCGACTAAGGAACAAATCATCCTAGGAGACTTCAACCTTCCATCACTCCAAGAAGAACATGCAACAACCTTCCACACCGCTATGACTGCAATGGATCTGGTACAGATCATACAGGAACCCACCCACGAAAAAGGCAACACACTAGACCTCATCTTTCTCAACTCCACCACCACCGCCTCAGCAAAGAACCCACGGATCTCGCCAGTACCTTGGTCTGACCACCACCTCATCACAATATCCCACACAAACCAACATAAAACCAATAAGGATGATAGACACCACATAAGACGATTTAAACCATTCAACAAAGAGGACTTCTTAGAACAAATTCTACCCAAACTAAAACCGAACTCCAACGACATCAATGACCTTATAGACAACTGGAATACTACGATCTCCACAGCGTCTGAAGCTTCAACAAACATAACCATCACCAGACCACCTTCCACAAGAGCTAGATGGTATACTCCCAGTCTCCGAAAGCTGAAAACAAAACTCAGGAGAACTGAAAGAAAATGGAGAAAAACCAACAACGAAAATGACAAAATAAAATACCCTTACGAACTCAACGCCTATCACTATGAGACTGACAAAGCAAAAAAAATCTACCACATGAAAATCATCAATACCTCCATAAACAAACCTCAGGAGCTCTTTCAAATAATCAAAAAGCTGACAAAAACTTCACACAGCTCTGACCAATTACCTCAGATCCCACCAGAACTACTGGCCCGTCAATACAAACAGCTACAACAACCACAAAACCCGCAGCTAACCGCACACTCGCCCCAACTTGCACAGTGACTGGACCACCTTCAAAGAAACATCAACAGAAGAAATTTCAACCACTATCTCCTGCCTCCACACCACCACCTCACCGCTGGACCCATGCCCCACTGACTGGATAAAGAAATCGAAAAACGACCTGAGCACACCATTAACCCGTATCGTCAACGAATCCTTCTCCAGAGGACACATGCCAGACGCATTCAAAACTACGATCATCTGACCTTCCTTGAAAAAGCAAAACCTGAATCCTCTTGACCCTATATCCTACAGACCCATAGCAAGTCTACCTTTCACAGCCAAAATAATCGAGAAGATCGTCCAGCAGCAGCTTCAGGAACACCTGGATTTTAACAACATACTGGACCCTCAACAACATGGCTTCCACCCGCTACATGGAGTTGAGACCCTCATGACCACGCTGATAAACACCCTCCTCACAGGAACTCAAGGAAAACACTCCGGATACGCCATGATCTTCCTCGCTATATCTGCAGCCTTTGACACCATCTCCCACAACATCCTCATACACCGACTGCAGACTATTGGGATCAAGGACACTGTGCTGAAGTGGTTCCAATCCTACCTAACAAACAGACAACAACTCATCCGCACCAGCACCTCAACTTCCCCCCCATTCCAACAACACCAGGGAGTACCCCAAGGATCCACACTATCAGCCATGCTCTTCAATATTTACCTCCAACCACTCTGCACAGTCATACGCACCCACAACATCAGCTTCCACATCTATGCTGACGATATCATGCTCTACGCCCCCATTACAACCACAAACCCTACAAACACCCACATATCAGCATGCTTCACCGCAGTCTCTAACTGGTTACAAACAAACAACCTATCCATCAACATAAAGAAAACTGAAGCCCTCATAGTGACAAAGGACCCAGACTTGATACCACCCACACACCTCATCATTGGAACTACAAGCATTCAAATACAACCACATATAAGATACCTGGGCATTATTATTGACCAAGCCCTCACCTTAAAGCAACAGATCACTAAAACCTACGGAACTATATTTCACAAAGCAAGAACAGTGCAACGTCTCAGACCCCTCCTTGAACATCAAGACTTCCGAACAGTGATGCAAGCCATGACACTCCCACATCTGGACTACTGCAACATAATCTACCATGGCCTTCCAGCCACACACACCAACCCCCTCCGAACTGCATTAAACACAACTGCGAGAATCATTCAGAGGGCGAAGAAAACCAACCATATCACCCCAATTCTGAAAGAACTTCACATTCTCCCCCTCGAAGCACGGACAAAATACAAAGCCATCCTACTCACCCACAAAGCTATCCATCAAACACAGGACACCCAACTTCGCACCCTACTGGCTTGTCCAGCCCACAGCAGATCTACTAGACAAACCTCCAGCATTTTCCTCACCGTCCCTCACAAAAGAACCAAATGCTCGCAACGGACCTGCAATCGAGCCTTTGAACTTTATGCTCCATCCTTATGGAACTCTCTACCGAGCTATCTCAGAAACAATGCCGACCTACTATCTTTCAGAAAACAGCTAAAAACCATCCTTTTCCAGGAATACTTCAACTCGAACCCCACCGAAAAACCCACAAACCTCTGATCTCACCCACAATGAACCTCTAACTTAAAGCTACACTAACCTGTCTATGTCCAACGTCTGTCCTATGTCCAAAAGTCTTTCCTATGTCAAAATCATCAATGTTGCCTCCCCGGTGATGGCCCTACCCTTGTACTTAATTCCCCCACCCCTATGTAACACCGCTTTGACCCGGTGAAAAGCGGTATATAAATACAGCTAAATAAATAAATAAATATAAATAAATAAATAAATGTTTGCACATGTCGGATGACAAATGAAACAGGGTGATTATTTATTGCTTGATGGATGCCATATACTACATCTCCTCAAAAGTGCCGCAGAAGGGCTCACATGGGAGTAAATGGAAGACCATTGCAAAGATGGATCCGTAAATGGTGGGCCCTCGTGCTCATCGGAAGAGGAAAAGAGAAAAGTCTGGAAATATGGTGGCGCCTCATGATGGCACCGCAAAGCAAGGGTTAGTTTTTTGAATTAAATATGTCTTGTGACATTTCATTTGCTGCAGTTTGTCGCCAAACGTCTGAGGTTGAACAAAACATTGCAACATTCCCCCCCCCCATCCTCCCAGTAACTGAACTGAATGAACTTGAACATTTTCTGATGTGTAATGTCAACATACTTCCCGATGGTTAACATAGATGCTTTTTTTAAATTAGCTCACCTTGGCTAATCTTACCCATTGCTGGAGGTTCTGGCTTAACCACACTCATGACCACGTCTCATCAGCATCTAGTTGTATTATTTACTGTACTTCTGAGACTTTATTAAGTTACGTTGATGGCAGGCAGTAACAGCTATTCTTTTGGAGCTGTATATTGTTGTACTGGATAGCAGAAAGACAAAATACCACCGAAGACCTATTGTTGTGAGAAAGTAAAGCAATGATTTACTTAAATTATAATTAATTTGGAAATGCATTAAAGTGATTGGGGAGAAAACCAGTAAGATATGCATTATACTCAACTTGTATATTAAGAAGGATTATTTAAGTAGTGTCTCCATGTGTAAATAGCTGCATTTATGTGTGAAGATCAGCTATATATGCAAATAGCAATTCTGAGAAAGCTGCTATTAACATGTGGAGATATACCTCATGTACAGATCTCAAGGGGGCATGGCTTGGGCATAGATAGGGAGTAGTTTATGTGGGCCTATAATCTAGATGGTTATTCTCCATTTTACAAGGGGAATACAGAGGGTGGAAAAAGTCTTGTATGACTGACTGTCTTTACATTTGCCCCTAAGCATGCACAACTACCGCTTGAATAGGCAGGTGCAAAGTCCAATTCAACCCCCCCTCCTCCCACGACACTTCCCCAACAGCATCACATATCCCCTTAATTCTCCCCTCGAGAGCATCACATATCCCCAACACCTCCTGAGACCATCAAAGTCTCCTCACCCTGACAGTCTCCAGCTCTTACCGGGAGTTTCTGGTGGTCTAAGGGGAACAACAACAAGTCCCTCTTGCTCCTGCTCTGTTCAGCTCTGGGTTCAAAATGGTCCTCTTAACTTCTAGCCACAGGCTCGTGGTATAACCACTAAGGGTCCAGCTGCCAAATAAGGGCATTTTGCTAAATAAGAGGCGTGTCAGGTGGTTTCGGGAACATGTGATGCTTTCAGAGGATGGGAGGGGACATGTAATGTTGTCGAGGGGGAGGGGTGGATGGAAGGGTTGTGCTTGGCAAGGAAGGACATCGAGATGAGGAGGTGGATGGATGTTTGGGGAGGGAATTTTAAAAAGCTGCTCCCTCGCACAACTCTTTCTTCCCATGTGCAATTTTAAAATCTCCACTCCCTCTGTATTTCCCAGCATCCATCAGGTATTTAACAAAAGGCTTTGAATTTAGCAGAATCTTTTGTGAAATTCAGGACTTGGGCACCTAGACATCTCACTTTCTGGGTCATACTGTGTCTTAGCATGATCTGGAAAACTACAAGGATCACAATACTAGCTGCAGAAGCCTAAGAGAATATCTCAATTTCCCTCTGACTATCTAAAATGTACTGTATACTGGATATTACCAAAGATGAGAATTTGTCTTTCCTTTGACAATTTACATCTGTCAAAAGTGCCTTTAGTCAACAAAATCCAATGGCATGCAAAAAGCTCACATACATGGTAAATGTCCAAGGGGAGGTATTGACTATACCCCCCATTTTGGCTTGAATACCTGTTTGCAGCATGGAAAATGATGCAGGCTACGTATGACAAATAACAGCACCTTTAGTTCTGCTTCCAAGAAAAGTTTAAATAGGAATAATGTCTGTAAACAAGATGGAACCTGATAGGATTATTAGATAAACATCACTGACTTCCCAAACTTCATAGTGGTGCTTATTATTTTTTAACTCTTATGCTTACCTTTAAAATAAACATTGATTTGTTATACTTCCCCTCAGGCAGCTTGACCCAAGAGTCTTCATGTTTTGCAATGACACTAGAGGGCTGGCTTACTAAGCAGTATTAGCTACTAGCCCCACAGACAGTGTGTGCTATCTGAACGCGAAAGCAGCTAACGGGGGCAACTTCAGATAAGGGAGAATGGGCGTGCCTACAATGCATGGTTACTGCGAGCCTCAACAACATGCAGTAACCCAGTGTGGCTGCAGCCAATGCCACCCAAATGGATGGCGTTAGGACATCCACAATGCTGCCTGACTGATTTCTTTACAATTTCAGTGCATTATCTGCTGGGGAACTGGACATCAGGCCAAATATCCAGTTATTGTTATCTATGAGGGATTTTGTAGAAATGAGAAGTGCTGAATTTTTTAACCAGTTGTCATATACACAGAGTTCTGCAGAGTAGGTTTCCACTGCATTTATTCATTTGATGCCATTTGGTCAACGTACATAGTAATAAGTTTCTTTGTCAGCTTAATCACATACCAAGAAACCACAATGAGAGACAACCAGACATACCAAGAGGTAGCCATCAGTTTAATCCAATCCATCTTGAATAAAGACAGTGCAAAACATTTTCAAAAGACCAGAAGCAACCCCCAAAAGCTTCCCTAATTAGTTAAATACAATTTTGGCTCTAAAAGAATCTATTTGAATGGAGGAGTAGCCAAGTGGTTAAAGCAACAGACTAGTACCAGGGATGTAGGGTCCAAATCCCACCGCTGCTCCTTGTGATCTTGAGCTAGTCCCGTAACCCTCCATTGCCTCAGGTAGAAACTTAGGGGCGCGCTTACTAAAGCATGCCATGCAGTGTTAAAGTGTGTTTTTGGCACTGTGCTAAAATATCCACACTACCTGGGCAGCATGTGTTTGTTGACACCTGGGTTGGGTGTGGGCATTGCTGCTGCAGTGATGCCAGCGCTGGCGGGGATAAACTACTGATAGCACACTATGTGGCAGTAGTTGCTACCCATGGCAGTATTATCATGGAGAACTGCACTCAATTCAGGGGGATGGCTCTTCCCATCTCTTGCGTCTAGCACAATGCCCCGTATTTTAATGTGGCCCAAACCCGCATTAATGGCATGGGGCTTAGTAAACATGCTCCACAGGTTGTAAACCCTCTGGGGACAGGAAATATCTACTATACCTGAATGTAAATTGCTTTGAACTACTCCTGAAAGAAATGGCATAAGCTAAATCCAATTCCTATACTATACTTAAATATTATTGGCCTTGAGCTACCAGTGAGAAGGTGAGAGTTAAATATAAATACATTTGTAAAAATTCTAAAAAGAAAAATAATAATTGTTTTCCAAAACTCAGGCGACATTGTAGATGGCATGTGGCTCTCTGTCTTCCACTCCTTCCCTCTATTTTCTTGAACACCTCTGTCTTGCTTCCATTCTAGAAAGGGATAAATCCTGACTCCTAAATTTGTTGGCTTTGAACTGACTCCCATCTGCATCACAGCTGCAAAATGGAGATGAAACTTGTTCCTGTGATCGATGGTTGTTGACCATGAAGTACATTAATGGAGCCGTAAATGCTAGTGCATTTATGGCTCCATTAATGTACCCCTTATTGATACAGAAGACTCCAGATCAGTAGTCCAAGCTCTAATCACACCCCACTTTGACTACTTGTAATAGAATACTACAAGGAACAACCAAAAAGAGTCTAAACATACTCCAAATGGCTCAAAACGTTACTGCTAGAATAATATTGAAGGGCTGCCTATCTGATCACATCAGCCGCATCTTGTACACTCTCCATTGGCTCCCAATCGCCAGTAGAATAAATTACAAATCCATATTGACCACGTTTAAACTAATCAATAATATAGCACCCTCTTACCTTACATCCCTAATCCACGCATCCTCAGACTCCAGAGCTAGAAGACGAAACAACCAAAGTACTCTCTTAGTGCCTACCTCAATACGGAAAACTAAGCAAATAACGTGTAATAGTGCATATACATATTTTGTGCCCACCCAATGGAATGCCCTCCCGGAAACATTGAGAGGAATTAAAGACCTCCAATCATTCTGAAAGGAATTAAAAATATTTCTGTTTATTCACCATCACAATAATCCCAATCCTACCTTCAGTCCTCTCCTTCCCACCAACACGACCATCCTCTCCTTCACACCAACACAACCACCAACACGACCACACTTAACACTACCACGCAGCAAACCAGCCATAATCTCACCCTCACGCAATTATCATTTATTCATACTGTACACCAATAAAACAAACAACTGTATATAAACTGAATTCCATTACTACCCAGAATGACATAGAAATGATTGGGAGCTCATTGTAAATAATTATTGCTTTAAACTGTTCATTGTAAATAGTTCACTGTTACAATTATGTTCGATGTATTATGTTTGTTACATTATAAACCGCCCCTGATCTCTGGAAGGGACGGTATAGAAAAACGTTCTAAATAAAATAAATAAATAGTTCAGCTGGGACTCGCTATGCACTGATTAGGAAGTACCTTCAAAAAGAATCTGGTTGGCCCATGATGGTCTTCTCAGTTGAATTTAGAATTTACGGAGTACTGAGCCCTGAGGGGTGCAGCCTTGGGGTAGATGGAGAGGAGAGAGGGAAATAACTGGGTAAAAAAATAGTTTTCTGCTCTTCCTCACTTCTTAGCTCAATCTTTGCTGTTGTCTTTGGGAAAAGGGCTGTTCCACAGCTATCTAGTGGTAACTAGTGACACGAAAATTTGCAACAGAGTGGACTCCCTTAAGGGGGTGGATAACATGAGAAAAGATCTACAAAAACTGGAAGAATAGTCTAATGCTTGGCAGTTAAGATTTAATGTAAAGAAGTGCAGTGGGATGTAGAAAACCAAGGGAATTTTAAGTGATAGGAGGCGAGAGGATGGTGTGCACGGACCAGGAGAAGGACCTCGGAGTGATTGTTTCTGAGGATCTCAAGGTGGTGAAACAGTGTGACAAGGCGGTAGCCAAAATCAGAAGGATGCTGGGTTGCATACAGAGAGGAATTACCAGCAGAAAGGAGGAGGTACTAATGCCACTGTACACGTCGCTACTGGATATTGTGTTCAGTTTTGGAAACCGTATCTCGCAAAGGATATAAAAAGACTGGAAATGGTTCAGAGGAAGGTGACCAAAATGATTTGGAGCCTGCGGCAGAAGACATATGAGAAGAGACTTGAAGACCTAAATATGTACACTCTGGAGGAGAGGAGGGACAGGGGAGATATGATACAGACCTTTAAATACTTAAAGAGTACTAATGAAAAAACAAACCTTTTTCAAAGATGGGGAAGCTGTAAAACTAGAGGGCATAACATGAAGCTGCAAGGGGGTAAATGTCAGGAAATACTTTTTCATTGAAAGGGTGGTGGATGCTTGGAATGTCCTTCCGATGGAAGTGGTGGAGGCAAACACAGTGACGGAATTCAAAATGGCATGGGACAGACATAGTGGATCCCTTTACAGCAACAGGATAAAATCAAAATAAACGGAACTATCTCTTATATCTGAATAAATAGGGGTTATCTAAACGGAGCGGTGGGTACACCCGTAAACAAAGGTATGGGGAGGGGTACCTGCATGGAGTGGCAGGTGCACCTAATCTTGCCGCCTTGCTGGGCAGACTAGATGGACCATACTGGTCTTTATCTGCCGTCATATACTATGTTATTATGTAACTGCAAACAAAGCCTGTTTGTGTTACAAACGCACTATCTGTTGTAAAATGTCACCACTCACAGCTGTCTTGTTCCACTAATCTGCCATTTTGAGTGAGGTCAATAAATGCTTGAGCCTTTCACCTGGCTTCAAGCACTAGAAACAGCAGCAGAGTGAAGACAAAACACTAGGATGAAAATACCGACCCAACGATCCTCGGAGAGCTTCAGTCGACTTTACTTTCTCTGCTCTTACGCATGGGAAGAAGGGACTATAGGGTACACAAAAATGCTCACAGCAGTGTCCATGCACCAGTCCTTATAATGCTCACCACAGAAAGTCTAAACGGATAATAAGATATTTTCCACTGATGACAGTAAGTATAATTTTGCTTTTCTTTACTCAGTGTCCATTTAATTTTTAGAATTCAAATCTGATGGTTACTCCTGAAGAGGGACATTGGAAAAATTCATACAGTGTGGGGAGAAAAGGTGTGACAGTCTTCTTTATAGTGACAATAAGAAACCTTTGAATCCTACTTGAGCTGCAGCCTTCAGCATAAGAATAATGTTTAAGGAATGTGTCTGGTGTGACCTTTGCTTGCCAGGAATTAAATTGAGGAAGGCCAGCCTCATTTGTCATCATGGCTATGTCAACTCCACAAGAATAGCTATGTCCCTTCTCCCCATTGTTATGATGCCTAAGGCTAAGCTTATTCTCCTACCCCTTTTCTCTCAGCTTGAGTCAAGTTTGTAACCTTCCTTGGCTGTGTCCCTATATTGTAACACCAGTTTAGGAAGCTTTCTCATCTACTGCTAAGCTACATTCAAATGGTCTTAGAACAATCAACCAATACTACTGCAGCAGTTTTAGCAGAATCTTTTGAAGTATCAATGTGCCCATAGCTTACCTCTTTTGTGCCTTTATGGGTCTTAATCCTAGGTCTCCTTTCCATTCCTTTCACCTCCCTTCTCTCCCTTACCCCGGAGCTTATACATCTGTCTACTATCCTTATATGTCCAGTAAGAACGCCCTTACAGTATTTTGTATATAGTTTTCCCGGTTCCTCCAAGTTTACTACCCCTGTTCAATGTAAACTCAATGTGACCTGCTGCATTGTTGTACGTTTTGTTCAATTGTAAACCGCACTGATTATAATAGCGCGGTATATAAGAGACTTAAATAAATAAATAAATTCTGTTGCACATTCTAAGGGAATGAAAACCTTTCATGATGGCTCTTCCCTCTGAAAATTCCTTGTTCCATGACTCTTTTCTTCCATCAGCCTGGCTGTGTTCGTTTTATATGTGTTCTGGTGGGATGCCGGCATGGGATTCTAAAAAAACCCAGCACAGCGGCACCCTTTTTAACTTAGGCTTGTGATGATGGGAGTAGCTAAATGCAAGAACCTTGGAAATTAGAACTTCGAACACTAATATCGCCTCAGGAATCCAAACGTGAGATTACAGAGAAAATGGGAAATGTTACTGATTTGGTTGAACTGCTGTAAATATTTTCTGCTTGTTGAGTTTCCTTAAGCGTCTAGGTGTAGTGCCGGGCCAGCCATCAGGCAAGACTAGGGAGATGCTTAGGGTGGCAGCTTCTGAGGGGCAGCAAACAGCAGCTGCAGTCAAAGCAAAACGATAGATCCCGACAGCCAGGCAAACTCTCAGAGCCCTTAGGAAGAGCGGACGCACACTAATCTGCATTCTTACAGGATTGCTGTTGGAAGGATGGTTTTCAGATGATCATGACCGTTGAGTTTAATTCTCAAAATCTTGGAGGGATGGAGGCCGTAAGGCGGAAGGTTTGCTTAGAGCACCCAATACCTCGCACCAGCTCTGGGGCTAGCCTCGTCTATCTATATGTATAACTCTTGCAGCTTTGTCAGGATATGTGTCAGCGGTGAATATGTCTCATTCATGAGTCATCAATAGTGTTTGAGCAAACTATGAAAAATTTCATACAGAACAGGCAAACACTGAAAACTGAAAAACACAATTGCACAGCTGGTTTAGACTGAAGGAAGATCAAATAGCCATCGGGCCCAGTCTTTTTCTGATTGCTGACGAACTCTCTTTTCATGGGTAAACCCATCTTTTTATCTTGGTTATTTATTTAACATTTTCTAAATGCCATCTTTACAAACTACAAAACTATTTAAGCCTTAAAACAAATTGCATAAAAAAAGCAGCAACAACCAGACCATTAATCCCCATGCATGGCCCTAAATTTACATGCTTTACAATTCTTATGGAAACACAATATATCCTGAACATTTGGGAGCACATTAAGGAACACATTCCGGAAGTCTCACACATGAAGAAGACTGTTTAGTTTCAACCAAATGTCTATCCCAGGAACTGCCAATAGATTCCTCTGCGCAGAATGCAAATTTCTTCCGTATATATATACTGATGTATAGAAGTAGCTAGTAATTGCGATGCAAAGCTGAGAAAGTTCTTAAAAACCAGGACCAAGATGTTAAAATCGTATCCTTGACTTAGTGGGCAACCTGTGGAGGCCCTTCCAAAGAGGTTGAACATGGTCCGCAATTTGACGCCAGTCACCAATGAAGCTGCAGTGTTCTGCAACAACTGTAATTTCCGCAGATGACATTTTGGCAAACCTACATACAGGAAATTGCAATAATCCAACCTGGAGGTTTTCCAAGCGTGCATAACTGTTACATGATTAGCCTGTTCAAAATGAGAATGTAAATATAAGGTGTCCCATAGTTGGTTCCAACATTTTTTACCACAACCGCAAATTGTTTTTCATAGTCAATGAGGTGTCTAACACCGCCCCAAGCAATCTTATTTCCTCAGGTTAAAAACAACAGCAGACAGAACAATCCTTGGGAAATTATGAAATACTCGGGGTCTATGAACCCATAACATTTCTGTCTTAGAGTGATTCAGCTTCAATTTATTCTGTTTCAGTTTCTCTCAGACTATTGTTAACCTTTAACTTCTCAGCTTCTCTACTGTCATCTGCATGCATATAATGACAAGCCCGGGGTTTCTATCACGTTGATGAAAGGCTAGAGATACAGATTGAATAATACAGGGGATAAATTAGGCTCCTGAGGGGCGTCAGTTACAACTGGTCTCACTGATGAATAAATATTGCTCCAATGAATCTTCTGAGTCCTACCCCAAACTCCTCCAGTTTTTCCAATAAAATAGTGTGATCAACTGTGTCAAAGGCAACTTGAACATCAAGGGAGAAAATCAACCCCTCCTTCCCCTAATCTAAACCTCTCCTCATTCTATCAACCAACTCCATCAATGTGGTCTTAGTGTTATATCTAGAACAAAAACCCACTTGACCGAAAGCCAGACCTCCCGTTAAGTCAATAACATCTGTGAGTTGCCAAGTAACTATGGGCCCGATTCTGAGATACGGGTTGTCGGGCTGCACGTCCTATCTGGACCCTATTCTCCATCCTGCTCTCCCCGCACATCCTGAGCAGTAGGACGGGGAGAGCTGGCGGGGGGGATGGGGGGCGGGATCTGGGAAGAGCAGGGGCAGGCCAGCCTGGCAGGACATACAGAACCGATTCATGTCACGGCCCTGTATGTCCTGCAGGGTCAAAGTGGACGTACTGCTTATTACACCTCGAAGGTAGAATAAGCAGCACTGACCAGGTGATCAGACTTGTGGACGGGGCTGGGAGTGGGGGGGGGGTCCCCAGCACCTGATCCAGGCCCCTGCAGGCCAGCCATGGGCCGGCAATGGGGAAGAGGGGGGCCTAAGCTGCAGGAGTTGGGGGCATCCTCGCAGGCAGCAGGGGCATGCCAGGCAGTCCACAGACCTGATTCTGTGCAACTCGGTCCAGAATCAGGTTCTAACAGGCCCGTCTTCTTCAGGGATGTCCAGACGGCCTGGACATTCCCCTCTCTGAATCGGGATCCACGTGTTCGATTACTTTTCCCACAAATGGAAACTGACTAATGGATTTGTATTTGGATACAACAAAATGATCCACTGACCTGTCTTTGGGAAATTTCAAGGTTAGCCCATCTACTAGGTGAACTAGGTGGTCGACTAGGGCAGCAGGCCTCAGGGGGCAGAATCAGTACACCTCCTCCCAGCAAAATGGCAGTTTACATAAGAACATAAGAACATAAGATATGCCATACTGGGTCAGACCAAGGTCCATCAAGCCCAGTATCCTGTTTCCAACAGTGGCCAATCCAGGTCACAAGTACCTATCAGGTTCCCAAAAGACACAGGTTCCACAATGCTTGTACTGGGTCAAGCATTGATATCCTCGGTCCCTTCTTAATAATGGTTTATGGACCTTTCCTGAACTTGTCCAAAACTTTTTTAAACCCAGCTACACTAACAGCCTTTACTAATCCTCCGGTAACAAATTCCAGAGTTTGATTACACGTTGAGTGAAAAAATATTTTCTTTTATTAGTCTTAAATAGTTTACCCTGTAGCTTCATTGCATGTCCCCTAGTCTTTCTATATTCTGATAACGTAAACAATCAATCTACGTTTAACCGTTCCACTCCGTTCATTAATTTATAGACTTCTATCATATCTCCCCTCAGTTGTCTCTTTTCCAGGTTAAAGACCCCTAACCTTTTTAGCCTTTCTTCATAGGAGTATCCTTCCATCCCCTTTACCATTTTGGTGGCTCTTCTCTGAACCTTTTCTAATATCACTATATCCTTTTTAAGATACGGCGACCAGAATTGCACACAATATTCAAGGTGCGGTCTCACCATGGAACGATATAGAGGCATTATAATATCTTTTGTTTTATTTTCAATTCCTTTCCTTATGATACCTAGCATACTATTTGCTCTCTTGGCCACCGCTGCACACTGCGCTGAGGGTTTTGACATGGTATCCACAATGACACCTAAATCTTTTTCCTGGGTGATGGTTCCTAATGTGGAACCTTGCATCGTGTAACCATAGTTTGGGTTGTTCTTCGCCTAAGTGCATAACTTTGCACTTGTCCGCATTAAATGTCATCTGCCATTTTGATGCCCAGTCTTCCAATTTATCAAGATTCTCTTGCAATTTTCCACAATCCTCTTGAGTTTTAACAACTTTAAATAGTTTTGTGTCATCTGCAAATTTGATAACCTCACTCGTTATTCCACTTTACAGGTCATTTATGAATATGTCAAAAAGTAGCGGACCCAACACAGATCCCTGGGGTACACCACTATTCACCTTTCTCCATTGGGAAAATTGGCCATTTAGCCCTACCCTCTGCTTTCTATCTTTTAACAAGTTCCTGGTCCACACTAGTACACTGCCTCCTATCCCATGACTCTTTAGTTTTGCCAAAAGTCTCTGATGAGGGACCTTGTCAAAGGCTTTCTGAAAGTCCAGATACACTATATCAACTGACTCACCTTTGTCCACCTGTTTATTCACACCTTCAAAAAAATATTACAGATTAGTAAGACAAGATCTTCCTTCTCTAAAGTCATGTTGGCTGTCTCCCATTAGGCCATGACTATCTACATGCTGAGTAATTTTATTCTTTATGATGGTTTCTACCATTTTTCCCGGTACTGACGTCAGGCTCACCGGTCTGTAGTTTCCCGGATCACCCCTGGAACCCTTTTTAAAAATTGGTGTTACATTGGCGATCCTCCAATCTTCAGGTATTAGAGATGATTTTATCACTGCCTGGTCCACCATACTGCCCCCTCTCCTGGCATCCATCATCTCCCCTAGGGGAGGGGGGTAGCACAGTATTGCCTCCGCTGTATTGGGCTTAGAATTGCCTGTGCTAGCACGCTCACAGCCTGCCATTCCTCCCTCTCTTCAGTGCAACTTCTTGTGACTCCTGTCCTTTCCAACAGGACGTTGTGTCAGAGGAGGGCAGGAGCAGCAAGCCATGAGCAAGCTAGCACGGGCACTTTAAAGCCTGACACAGCAGAGGCATTGCTGTGACACTCTCCTCTCCCAGGTGAGAAGATGGATGCCAGGAGGGGAGGTGGCATGGCTGGCCGTGCAGCACCGCAATCTTCAGGGGCAGCATGGAGGGTCTGCCAAGGGCAGCAGAAACCCTCAGGCCACCCCTGGAAAAGGACATACAATTGCATTTTTTAGAACACTTGTAACCATTCGTTCTTGTAATGCCGAATTAAGAATATCCACTAAAACCGGAACTAACTCTTGTTTCATCTCTTTAAGTAACACTGCTGGCCACATATTCATAGCAGAATCACAAGCTCTCAGTCATTTTTGTTAACAGCTTTAGACCACCATCTTCCAATAGCGGTGCCAATTCTGCAGCAATTCTGCAGATCTGATGATTGACTTAGAGTGACTGGAGTCGCCCTTTTTCCTTGACTGCAGCTGCAACATTATCTTTTTCCTTTAGAAATGCCTCCTGTTTACTATAGCTGTAGTTATTCCCACTGGCAAAATGTTGTATCGATTGCAGATATTTCATTTCATTTCTTTAATTATTTATAAACCTTCTGTCTAAATTCCTAGGTGGTTAATAATATCATACATATTACTAAAATTAACACAAAAACAATAAAATAATACATAAAGAAGGTCATTTTTGAAGCTCCATTCGTTCTTTGGATGTCTGAAAATTGGAACGCAGATGCCCAAATCACAGAGACGTTCCTGAAGCCATTTTACAAAACAGTTCCAGAGACATCCTCAGTGTGAGGACCTCCATCAAGGACGAGGGGCATGGCGGGGACATATCCTGGGTGTTCAGGAGACCTTAGACATGGGCACCCGATTTCAGTACTGGCTGGCACGTTTCCCAGCCAGATCTAGACCTGCTCCAGGGCAAAACTAGGCATCCAAAAAGTGTTTATTTTGCCTGTAAAGCATCTGGAAGGTCCTGAGGAGCTGCTACTCTACCATTTCCAGTACTGTCCACCACCAGAAAGACACTTGATAGGAACTGGGGGGAACCTACTTTGTGGGTATGCTGCGGAATGTCTCCACTTGCAGAATGGTCGGCTGGGACGTGTCCCCTATCTAGAATACCATTGCTGGGATGTCTACACACTACTGCTATAAATCATTTATATAGCACTACAAGGCATACACCGTGCTGTGCAGGCAAATGCAAAAAAGACATTCCCTGTTTGTCAGAGCTTACAAGCTAATCAAGACAGACAGTACAATAGCTGAGAACAAGGTACAACTAGGGCAGGGGAAGGAGACGCATAAGAGAATAAGGGATCAGGATCCAGAAGCAGCCTCAAATGTTTCTAAAATTGTGCTCGAACTTGCATGTGCTCAGCTTTTTTCAGTATGTTTTGACCTGGACATCATGTGCCTTCATATCTATAAAACAAACTTAACATTCAAATCATATCTGACTCTGTTATCAAGTGGATTCAGATGCATTATAAATTAACAGTCGATCTTACAGCACTTCCATCTATTGTAAAACTTGCTTCATAAATCAGACCCTAGAAAGGTATTAGCAGGTTTTTACCCATTGTATGATAAATTCAGATTGTATGGTCATTTGTATGAACGTACAGTGACACAAGTTTGTGTCTTGTTGATTTATAGGATTTCTGCCTTATTTATCCAATATTCTAAGTGAGTTATGATATCACATTCATAATCTATACAAATAAAACAATATTAAAACTACATGGACAAGATCAATCAGCATAAAGTTGTATTAAATTTGTCCATGGATAGCTGGGTTGACCTCTCTGCCTTCTCCAGCAGCACCAACTTGGAGAAGCAGGAAACAAGGCCTGAACTATATGTCCCCTTCCTACCTGTCCATAACTGTGCTTTCAGAGTGCATTTGGAGCGCTTTGAATTATACTGCTGGGATCTGTTGTATAATCAGCATTTCAGCTATGACATTGTCCTTCTCCCTGACATTTTGGTCCAAGATGAGGTCCTGCTAATTTTTCAGTGCTGCTTTCTTGAACAGACTGCAGATTTCTTCATCTTCCTCACAGTTTGCACTTTGAACCTAAATGATCCTTTATTTTAAATTTTTATTTCATTCTATAAACCTTCTAGAATTATTCTTTCAAAAAAGAAATGTGAATTCTTATGCATTTGGGTGCATGGGATTTTTTGATGTCCAAAATTTTGAATCGAGCAGAAGGTCTGCTTCTAAGCAAGGTCTGGCTCAGGCATGAAAGCAAGGATAAATGAAAGCTTTCTCCGTCTAGAAATGGGTAGTCTGGGAATGGTTCAAGTCCCTAGCAGGGCTGGTGCAAGGTTTGGGCAATCAAGGCAAGCCTTCAGCCTTACATCTTTCCCTCCTCTCCCCCCCTTCCCCCCCCCCCCCCACAATTTTGCATCCTTTCTTAAGTATAGGTCTGAGCTATTTATGGGGGAGGGGGGTAGTTTAGATATTTCCCGACCTATGTATGTCTACACAGGAGAGGAGGAGAAGGGTTATTTCTATGTTTAAAGAAGCTGATGATTTAGGTGCCATAATTGTTTTACGCTCCCCCTGTAAATGTGTGCCTAGATTAAACAGTGTTAAGAATTTGTTTTTTGAACCCTCACAATGCAGCTTTTTTCTTGATTGGAAGAACTTGCTAAGCTAGACTTCTACTCCATTGAAATGAGGACTGTTCTATATTTTTGTATGCTTGATGATTTTTCTTTTTCATTTTGACTTGTTTTTCTTATTTTCCTTCTGGAATTAAAGCTTCTCCCGTATTGTGGCCTGATTTAGTGCCAATGGTTTCTTTTCTTATATTAATTTGTTATTTATTGTATTTTGATATGTATTGTGCTTTACTTATCAAGTATTGTACTTCTAAATTTATTTAATTATTCAAAAAAATCTGCCTTACATCTCATCCCCCCTCCCAATATTTTGATAATTTAACTCAACAGTCATGATCATCTGACCACCACCACTATTCCAACAACAGTCATGTAAAAATGCATAACTGGACCTCATGGGGGTAATTTTGGAAACCCTATTCGTGCTTTGGACATCCAAAAATGGGCATAGAGAGATCTCCAGAAGCATTTTAGGAACCAACTCTGGGGATGTCCGAGTCTGAATGGCGGTGTGGGGTGGAGGCATGGCCAGGACATTCTCAGGAGCCTGGACGTCCTCACCTGATCTCAGAAACATCACGGACATCTGGCATTGTGTCTAAGTTTAGACCTGTGCAGGAACAGGCATCTGAAATGTGCTCATTTTGGCTGAAAAATATCCAGAAGGCATAGAGAAGAAGGTACCCTATTATCTCCACTACTGAGCACAATGAGGTCTATTCCGAGCCACGAATAGCGGGGATGTATGCCCTACCTGGATGTACATTCCCACTATTCATCCCCCTTGCCATCCCCGTACAAGGCTCCCTGTATGAATAGTGGCGTTGTATGCGGAGCCTTAGAAGGGGCGGGAGGTGGCAGGCGGAAGGTTGAGTGAGGATGGTGCATGGGTGGGTCGTCATGGTGGACAAACAAGGCCGATTCTGAGGTCAGCCCTGTACATTCGGGTATGCCAGTTAGATGGGGGACTTATTCTGCCTCAGAGGGCGTGGACGTGGGGTAGCGGTGGTGGCTAGCCGGGACAGGATCGGGAGGCATGGAGGAGGTTCTCCACAGCCGGACCCTGGCCTTGGGAGACCGTATTGGGGGTCTGACTGCAGGGAAAGGACAATCTAGGTGTTTGCAGTTCTGTAATGGAGCCACAGTGCCATGGCAGTGAGATGCCATAGTACTGTGGCTCCATTACGGAGCCTGACTGCATTAGTCGGGTATGCGGCTGGGCAGACTCGGGGCATACAGCAGTAGACTCGATTCTGATGCCCCCATGTGAAAAGAATTGGGTCTACCGTTGTATGTCCTGATTCTGCCTGGCCGCACACGGGGCTGGACGTCCAGTTGTGAATAGGCTTCAATGTCAATGATAGTAGCAGAGAGATTTGAACACTGGCTGCCTTGTTCCTAACTCACTATTCTAACCATTAGTCTATCGTGGATGGCCAGCTTCTGTCATATGGTTCTGGGGTGTCTATGTCGATGCTGCAACAGATGTCCATATTAGGCACATCCACGTTTGTGAAATCACGTCTGCACCGTGATGTGCCTGCATTTTCTTCAGACATTCGGGCTTAGATGTCCCAGATTGCACATAGGCAGACCTTACTGGCGCCCACAGTGTACTTTTGTAGAGATGAATCTAAGAACTAGGTACATTTTTAAAAAACTTTTGGCTGCCCTGAAAACCAGACCTCTCTGGGCTCCGCATGGACTAGAACGGGGTGTCAGTCAGTAATGGGGTTTGCTGACATACTATAATCTAACTTTATATCTAGCTTTATATCTAGCTGACTTAATCCACTTTCACACTCCCAGATATACCCCCCGCTCATTCCACTTAAACCGGCTCATCCTTCCCCCTCCTTCTGCTGCCCACTTACAATCTACTCGTTCTTCAGCTTTCTTCTTTATAGGTCCCGCACTATGGAATTCCCTCCCCTCTGCTATCCGATTAGAGTCTTCCCATTCAGCATTTAAACAGCAGCTAAAAACCCACCTCTTTTCCCTAGCCTTTGACCTCCCCACTTCTCCCCCCTCTCTATAGCCTTACTCCTCTCTCCCTACCCTCTCTTGCCCTTTCTGTCTCTCTTTTTTTTTTAAATATGTAACTTCCTTTTCCTTTACTGGCTTTGTGCCCTATTTTTAATGGATTTTATGCATTGTAAACCGCTCTGCTTTTATTGTGAAGGGCGGTCAATCAAGTTTTATTAAACATAAACATAAACATAAACATTTTAAAGAAAGCATAAGTGACAGACGGTCATGTGAGCTTATAAAAATGGTATATAGCTTTTTTATATAAAATTTATCTTTTCTAATAGATTTGATTCTTGACCTTGGAAATTGAAGTTTAAATCATTGGATATCTATCATTTTTGATAAGGTTGACATTTCCTCCTTAGCTTCAGTATTTGTTGGAGATGATTAACACAAACACTAGCAAGCACATCAGTATCTGTCCTAGAAGGTCGGCATCATGAGATATTGAGGTCCTTCTGCTATCTGAGGCTTGCAAGGAAGGTTTCTCAGATGCTCAGTTCTTCAAGCCCTGGTTACAATAACTGCTCTCTCCCTCTATCCCCCACACTTAGAGCTTATGATCTCTGAGATACACACTCTTGTACTCAACCCGCTCTAATAGAATTCTTCCAACTCACGTGTCCTGGGCCAGAATGTGCACATCACCCTCAAGTGACAGAGAAACTCTGAAATCCTACTTTCCCCTGGATATCAATACTGAAAGGAGACTAGTATAGCCCATTCTCTAATAATGAAAGGACCAAACCCTCAGCAAAGGAGGATCATCTTTTTTTCAGTTTTATTTTTTAAGAGCATTCTATAAGCTTGTTGCCTGCATTGGAGTCTGTTCCTTTTCTTGAAACTGAATCAATATCACAAGCATGTTACGTCAGAATCGTAAATAAGAGACTGATGTAAAAATATTGGCTGTTGACATGCATAAATGTGTGGGGGGAGGGGAGAGAGGGGATATTCAGCCAAAGCGGCTAGCCCTTGTAAATCAGCTAGCCACCAGCACTGAATACCCGGCTGGCCGGATAGCACCGCAGGTGATATTCAGCCACTGCTCAGTTAACTACGGAAGCAAACATTAGGCAAGCCTTTCAGGTGCCTAATATTCACCACCGTGGGGTGAGCGGCAGGTGAGTACCACCTTGGCTCCGCCCCTGGAATGCTCCGGCTTTCATTGGGGCGAGCTGCTGAATACCCTTGTTGCTGCGGTTCACACCGTTAGTAGATCTGCTAATCGCTGCCCCATGGTGCTTACTGAACTTATTAATCATTGTTATTAAAGAGATGCAAATGAAGCAGGCATTACAGCACGTCAAAAGCTTAAATACACCTCCCCAGAATATAGTTATTTGCATTTTGTACAAATCCCTTTTCACTGCCCCAATAGCTGATGAGTACCTCATTAGTGTACTTTTATGTGTTATACTATCACAAATTAGTTTGCAAAAGTGAACGGGGGTAATTTGATAAGGAACCATTTAAAGTGATGCACCATTGATGTGCATAAGTCACCTATTTTCGTTGGGTTGTGCGTACTTTATCAGGCTGCCTTATGCACATATGCACGACAAATCCTCACTCAAAAAATACTCTCAGATGGGATCTTTACAAATCTGCGTGCGAGCATTTATACTAGCCTTAGGACTGGCATACGTGACCATGTCTAGATTCGATGAGCACATCTCACCACTTACACACTTACATGTACTTCACTTTACATAACAGCCCCAAAATGTGCATGTTGCAATGCACTTTAACTCCCCAGGAGTTTGTAAAACTGCCCTCCTAATATGCATCAACTAACTTGCACATGTTAAGAGTCTTACTGCAGATCAACCACTTGTCCAAGTATTGAATGCACGTCAACCCTCACAACAGTATTAACACACTTTAATACGTTGGCTTCTATATTAGAGAAAAAGTCTGTGGTTCCCTAATAATCACCTTTACCTTTTACTGCAATGCCAAAGGAATGAGACTTTTCATGAGAAAAGGAGATAAGATGTTCTTGGGCAGCCTTTTTGCAAGTGATTATTAGACACATGCATAAAAGATTCAAACATATATAAACATATACTTTGGTAAAGAGTGAATTGTCCTAGCAGCTATAGGCTTTGCCTTAACACTTCCGCTGGGGTTTCACCCCTGAAGTTGGGACAGGCAGCTTCGTTTTCAGATTCTTTTCTCTCTCCTTTTCTGTAAAGATATGTGATAAGGAATTCTAACTACTTCATGAAGTGGGAGAGACTCAGAGATCAGGGCTTCAGGTGGACGTTTGACAGATTGGCCAGGTAAAGCTGAATCCCCGCCCCTTCTTACTTAAACCTTGAGTTATATATAAAAAGCCAAAGTTTGAATGAAGTAGAGGGAGAGATAGACGTTGTGAGCTCTGCTATCCTCCTAGTAAATTCATACTTTTAAAGTTTTTAGATAGGGGGTTTTACCAAAATCCTGGAGCCTGAAGAGAGGACAGCAGCGTTGCTCAACCTCACCGCTAACATGTTATACCTGGAAAACACTTCGCAGCCTCAGTATAGTGAGGTAAGGATTTCTTACAGAAAGCTACAATCTGCACAAATTATAACTTTTGTGACTAACTATATGCAACTGAATATATTTCAGTACTTTCTGTACTTACTCCTAAGACTGGTCTACATACGTTTGCACAGGGCTAAGAAACCAAGTAATAGAGTGACTGGCACAATAAGTTATGTATCAGTATTTGGAGAAAATAAATAGAGCATCATTTTAGGACTGAAGCCAAAGTTACAGTCCATATTGTATTCAAATCTGTACTACAAAACAGCTAGGCTGGAAAGACCACATTGCATGCAAAAAAACTGTTGTGTGGACCATAAATATGAGCTGAATAAAATACAACAGGATTACTTATGTAGCAGTCTTTTACTGTACTGTAAGATCTTTGGATTCATCTTGGTGGTATTATTAGCCATGAAGTCTCTTTAGAGACTTTTGCTTAGTACAGCCCAGGTGAGCTTACAATCCTTTAGCTAAGCTGAAGTGCAAGAAAACGGGTAGATGGCTAGAAATAAAGGGAATGTCAGACACAGGGCATTCCTCCTGTTCTGCAGATGTAGGGAATCCCGCGGCTGATATTCCATTGCAAGTAATAGGTAAATCATTTCTGGTCACTTTCTCTCCAATCTCTTTGCCAAGTGCTGTCTCTGTGTATCTGGCCCCTCTCTCTGTCTCTGTCTGTCTGCCTGCCTCTGTCACAGATAATGGCTAAGCCCTCAGAAAGCAGCCCAGACTGTGAGCTTCAAGGAAGTTAGCAGATTTGGAGGGCGCTCACAGCAATATTGGTTTACATTTCAAGTATAAAGGCAGCTGTGTTGACATTCATCAGAAAACTTCACAATAGTTACAGATGAAAAGATTTCAGCTATACACTCAGAAGTCTAGCTAGAGCAAGTCGGGGGCTTGGGTATTATTCAAACAACACTGGTGTGATAGAGGTGTACAGAAAGAAAAAGCAAAGAGTGATAGCTAGGGAAGAATGTCCGGGATATCCTAGCTGCACTGTGCAAATACAGAACTATTTGCCTTATCTAGAAAGTACTGGCTGATATCAGTGAATTCATCTTTTTTGATACAAACATGGAACAACAGAATTATTTTCCTTTTAATGGGGAATATGTTTTGAACATGCTTTCATGACTTTTTTCTTGATGCAGATTATATGCATATATGTGTGTATATATATATATATATATACTTACACACATGCACACACTTCGCTGTATCTCTATATAGATATGTACATAGATAATTTCTAGTATTGTTGATAAGAAGATTAATCATTTAACTTGGAACCCGAATGTATTTTTGTAGGATGCGGGAGTGAGACTTTTAGTAAAGTATATGATGTAGCTTG